>VZTE01003439.1:215304-253946 GCA_013397775.1 Eulacestoma nigropectus | reverse complement strand
TTTTTTTTTTTTTTTTGCATACTTATCAGAGGACACAAAGAATTCCTCACTTTTCTTCATCTTACCCAGTGGCCCACAGAAGGTAGCGGACTCTGGCTCAGCTAGATATGAGTTACTCTTAATTCTGCAGTATATGCCATTTGACATTAAGCTCTTTTACTCTGCTGGTCTCTTCTGATGTTCTTGATTCAAATGTACAACCTTTCCCAAGTCAGCCCTTATGGTAATGGAAGATTTCCAAGTTAATGTGCTCTGGTGGGCTACAGAAAGTACAATATGACCTAATTCCTTCCTGTAACTTCCACAGCCTAGGAAATGCTAAGTTCTACTCACTTTAAATATAGAATTATCTTAAAAGTCTTTGCTTCGTTCAAATATTAAAAACCCTCAAGCCTGAAGAGAACTCATTAAGACCTATCAATCTAGCAGAAATCACAGACTTCCAAACTTCCTAGCCAGATTATGCAGTTGCTTCCTACCTCTAGATATTTGCAAAGCCTCTGTTATCTCTGTTGTCCAAATGCAAGAGAATATGTGCTAACTTTAGTGTGGAAGTTCTTGGAATTGGTGATACCATCAAAAAATGAGTCATCCTGTACAACCTAGTTGAAATACAAGTATAATTTTTTTTTTTTTTATGTGAGTACAAGTATATTGATTAGCAGAGGAGGAGGGAGAGATCCTTATGTACAGAGCTTTTAATTTCCTCTTACCGTCACAGACTTTTATTCTTACACATGAGCTCATATATTGTTCATAAAATAAATTTACCTACAGTGCTGTGCTGTAGGATCTCACAGATCAACCCAGCCTCACCAAAATACAGCCATAGTTGGCCAAATGTATCCCCTTTTCCAGCACCCCCCTCCTAGGCCCTTCTGCTGGGTGCACCTTTTTTCCCAAACCCAGCTGATAGACACCTATTTGCTTCCCAGCAGATTTTGGTAGAGTAGATGCTTCTTGCTCAATATTGCATTTTTTATCCTGAAGAAAATAGAGAAAGCCTATCAAGGAGAAGAAATCAGTCCCAAACATCAATTATTGTGTACACAGGGCTTAGAGTGGTTATGTCTGAGCAGAGAAAGGAATAAAAATGATAAATTTTGTACTGTCTAGACTGACTGATTTGACCCATCAATTTGCCTGGCACTGTATCTGCAGCCGTTTTAGGAAATGAAGCCCTTGTAATAAACAGAATTTTTGGTTTTTTCTTTCTTTTTTATCTTTTAGGGTGAAACAAACTGAATTGTTTGACAGATGGAAGAGCCTACAGATGTGCAAGTGGGAGATGAATGTCACAGAAGCCAATTTATTCAAGTAAGAATGGCTCACATTAATGAGACTGAGTAAAATTTACTTTAATTTGAGTTTAGCTTCCTGCAGAGAGATCAAATTTTCATATGGATAGCAAGAGTAAGCACGACAACATTTGCAGTACCATCCTTTTGAATAAATGTGAACTTTTCCCCTTACTTTAAAAAAAATCAACAGCAAGAGCAAAATAAATGTTTTTCTGGTATGTGGAACAGTCTTCCAGGAAAGGCAAGGAATTTGGTGTGGGGAAAAAATTTGCTACACCTAACACATCAATCTAACTCTCTGGCTTGGGATGGTAATATCACTGGTGATACCAGAAATTTGGCCTACAAAACACTTAAACTGGATATTTTCGGGGTGTTTTAGGTACTGTCAGACTTTTTTTATGACTTTCTTTGGGTTTTTTTTTAATGGCTTCTCAGCTATTACTCACAGATAATCTATGTATTTTTTCTGGTCTTCAGAGACCTCTCAGTTTGTTTCTGTAGTGTTCTGTCTTTCTTCATGTAACTTCTCTGCTGAAGGTCCTCCATGATCCTCTCAAAACACAGATTTTGAAACTGGTCTTGTGAAGGCAACAGTAGATTGAAGCCAAAACAATTTTTGAAGGTTATGTGTTGATATATTCCAGTGCCATATTTGAGTGGGTTTTGAGAAAACAAACTATTACAGAGTAAGTGCTGTAGACTGAAGTCTGAAAGTCACTGGTACAATTCAGAGCTGTTGTTTAGAATAAGGCCCCCAGCTTTATCCCAAATTCTCTTGCATGATTCCAGGAAATAGCTGTCAGGAGTTAATGAGAGAATGTGAGAATGCATGTGCTGAGTTAGTCATTGACATCTTTAAAAATAACATCGTTAGTCGCAGGCTCATAACAGTTTCTCCAATGTGATCTCCACACCTAAGTTTTTTTAGGTGGATTTTTGCCATATTTTTCCTGGAAATTACTTGATAGGCAATTATCAGAGCCTCTTTTGAAGAGAGGAGTCATTCAGGATTACAGCTCATTATTCTGAAAACAGCTGGAGTGAGAGGAGTTATGATTGTGCCCAGAGAGCAAGTAGCACTTTGAGGTGTGGAAAGGAGCACTTTGAGGTCTGGAGGCCAGAGCAGAGGTGGGAGCAATGAGCAAGGACTATCCAAAGACCACCAGGAAGACCATCAATCTATCTCAGAGCACCAACACCAGCACATTAACAAAGAACCCCTCTCCACCCTGTGCACTGAGAGAAAAAAGAGATGAAAGACTCCTGTCACTGCCTGTACCTGCCTGACTGATACATCACTGCTTCAGGAACCCTCACTGGCACCCAGATGTAACATAACCTTTGTCTGCTGGTTTCAGGAACAACAGTCGTGCTCGTAATGAAAAAGAAAAAATGTCTAAAGTCTGTTTCATTTGTGTCCAATGCGACAGAGTCTTCAGTGTGTGAAAGTGTGAGGAAGCTGCTGCCCCTTAAAAGCAGACCAAGGTCTCTGAGTTTGGAGGTTGTTTAGAGGAGGCTAAAAGGTGTAACCCTCTGAGCTGTGAGACTTTGAGCTTTGCCAGTCCCGGACCATCATGTGAGATGAGGAGAATCCAGCAGATTTTAAATGGCAGCTACTTAAGCAGCAGGGAGGGAGGAAGGGCAAAAATCACGATAGAGTTTGTATCTGGAATAAGGAAAGCAGTTTCCTTGAGAGTCTTCTTCCATCAGATATCAGGCATTCACATAAAGGACTGTGCCTCTGGAAAACCACTTGGACATTCAGGAAAAACATCTCTTTCAATTCCCTAAGGAGCAGCCAATTAAGAGGTTTTTCTCATATCCCAACTATAACAATTCAATTCCACTTTTTTCTCATATCCCAACTATAACAATTCAATTCCACTATCTGCTTGTAATTATTTTTGCTGTTAGACATAATTCATTGACTTTTTCAGTCTCATCTCCTGCCTTAATCTGACCATCATTTTGTACCATCCTGCATGAGTCAAGTATATGAGAGTAATTGGACATCACTGAAATGTTTGCATAATTCTGTATTTGCTTTGTGGTGCTTGTAATAAAGCCCATAAAGAAGACTGACTTATTCTTCCAACTTAGAATATGAGGCCACGCACCCCAGAGATAAGGCATTTAATCTGGGTTATTTGAGAGCCATTAGGCTTTGTCTTCATGCCTGTACATTTGCCATGACACATACTTTTCATTAAAAGTATCAAATTGACTGAGAAATAAACCATCTCTGGAATAAGAGTGAGCAGAAGTCAAGGCTTTCAGTGCCACCAGTAAAAGAAGAAAAACATTCAGGGAAAGATGGGAGCTAGGAAAGGGAACCTTATTTGCAAAGCTGCTTTTCCTATTTACACTTCATATGAAACACAGTAAAGGGATCAGAGATGAATGCTTTTTCTCTCATACTGGGAATACCATGCTTGGGATTTTATATGATTCTTGCTTGCACTGTAACTTCTTCCATTTTGTCCCAGGGACAAAGAAAATTTTGGTCATTTATCTGAGACTTTGGAGCCGTAGGCATGACCAGTTTGCCTGGCACCCATCTGTCAGGGCCACATCATCTTCCTGATGCACACATGTGCAAGGCCAAGGGCAAAACTAAGATCTTTGGAAGTTTTTGTTGTAATCAAAGTGTGCTGTGCTCCACAGCAGTTTGGTAAGTGGGGCAGTGTCTTTGAGTATTGCTGTGTTTAAATACTGCCCTGCTGGTTGCCACATCCCCAGAGGAACTCTTTAACCCCTACATTTCCTGCCCAGTGACGAGTATATTATTTACGAAATGTGGAAGACCTCTAAGGTAGAGAGGGACTAATTCATTAAGGAGGTTTTGCCAGGATATTGGAGGCAGAAGCTCATCTTTGGAGACTGGAGCAGGGCTGAATTTGCACATGTATTTCCCACAGCCTAGAAGAAACAAATACAGGTGTCTCATTTACTCTCTTTCCTTTTCGTTTTACCATAGTTTTCTCAACCAAGGAAAATTTTACTGAATCTGAAATTTTCTGAAGGAAAATCTGGCAAACCACCATTTTACCCATCCTAGAGCTAAAAAATTTCTTTTTAGTGAAAAATACCTTGTTATGAGTAACAGCAATTGCAAATCCTGTATAGTGCCATCAGCTCCTTGGTCTTATTTCTCTGCTTTTCCTTTCACAGGTCTACTCTGTCGAGGTGTTGCAACGCCCCATCCTTTCTGTTCACCACCCAGAAAAATACTCCCTTGGGAACTAAACTGAAATATGAAGTGGACACTAGTGGAATCTTCCACATCAACCAAGAAATCTTCAAGATGTTTCCAAAGGTGCCTCTGCCCATTTGCAGGATCAACTTCACTGTACTTGCTGCATTAGGCACTATCCTACAGCCAAGCATTTAGCACTTGTCTGACATTTCTACAAAATTAATTGCTTATATTTTGAAAATATTTCTTTTTGATTCAATATTTTAGATGGTTATCGTGTTTTCTATTGCTCATTTGCCATATATATACATACTTACATACATACGTACATATATATAGGTGTATGTGTGTAATTTCCTGCAGAATATTGCTGACTTAGGAGCAAACTGGCTAATGAAATAAGAAAGCTAAATAAAAGGGACACTTACTGACCAGAACTCTTTTAAAATATAATATTCACATATAATAAATCCAACATTCGGGAGTAGGTCTGCTTTTCTTTTTGGCATGATTGTTTTATAATTCATGTTCACAATGACTATTTTTGTACTTATTTCTGTTTGCAGATTATCTGTGAACGGGCTTCATAATTTTTAAATGTATTCATCATAATGATTATTCAAAACCTTTCCAGCAAATAATGCTTGACCTCCAGGGGCATTCAAGGTTATAATCAGTGGGCAATTCCCTCTGCACATAGTGACTGATGTGCAGGAATGGGCTGATGTGGCTGCAGATTTACCACAAGGCACACTCCTTCAATTTACAGCAACATACTTGGAGGGGGTAGCTGAAATTTATCCCGTTTGAAAAGCCAGATGTATATTCAGGTTAAGTACTTAGTTTTGTGCCATTGAACCTGTCCTTCAGAGTCCAACCACTTCTAATCCTTTGGCTTTCTGAGCACTGCTGAGAGGCAGGGAAGTGCTGTTATCTAAACGGGCACATGGGGAGCTGGGGCGGAAGCAGGGGGAAGGCTCAGATCCAGGAAAGCACTTTGGCATCTGGAGACGTTCAAAGAATGGGTACATCTAAGTCCAGGAGTATTATCCTCAAAACCCTGCCTGATTAGGCAGATGAGTGCACGAAAGACTGAACTCCTGAGCTCTGCTAGGAGTGTGCTAGAGCTGCTATGCTGTTTGTCCAGGTATGATCAGGATGCTGTAAAGGTGTTATCACATGCCAAAATGCCTTTGGGAGTCACTGGGCAGTGGCCAAACCCATTCTCTGCACAGGAGCAGGGCTGCAGCCTGGCAAATGTAGGAAATAAAGGACTAAAAGCACAGCAGCAACGCTGTAAGGGAAAAAGCCTTGTGCAAAGCACAGGCACCTGGCTTCTGATTTCCCTTCCAGGGCTGCCGAGGCACTGTGTGTTAAGAAATCGCTGCACAAAGCACAGACATCTCTATATTTCCTCTCTGTCAGACAGCTGCTGCTTTTCTCAGACAGGTGTAATTGCATGCCCTTTTTGCCTCATGGCTTATGGATGCTGTGGAAGAATCCTGGGAATAATCACCTAGAAATGTCAAGCCACTCCGGCGTCCCTCTGTAGTTTGCGGCATGAGATTATTGATAAAATATGTATGTACCAAAAATGAGCACTCTCATGCTTATATAAGCACATCCCTACATATTCATAAGGTGTAGCGTGGCTCAGTTCTGCGTCACAGCCCTCTCACCCTAACAGCCCAGTTTGTTCTCAAGATGTGATTTTCACTCTCTGGCTTCGGCAGCAGCTGCATGTCTGTGTGTGAAGGCAGGATTCTGCCCAAGGATTACAGGAAGATGCATCCTCCACAAGTCCAAAAAAGTGCCTGACCAAAGTCAGTGCTGGTAGTATGAATGCTAATTAATAATCATTAATACTATTTGTACAATTAGTGTTGGTAAGGACTAAAATTTCGGCTACTTTCTGTAATGTGCTGTCTGACAGACTTCTTGGGCTTTACTGGCTGCTCTGAACTCTGTGTGCAGACTTCTCAAAAGCAGGACACCAGAGCCTGAGGAGTGAGCAGCTTGCAGGCAGCTCAGAAAACAGTGCCTGGGCTACACTAATTTATGGTTTGTGCCCTCATGTGGAAATCAAAGAGGAAAGCAAGTGTCTAAAATTACTCCTTACGGGAGTTACTCCTGGGGAAAAAAACACCCAGGTTTTTGCTTTTTTTTCCCATTTGGGTTTGTTGCCCATGCCATCTCTAATTACACAGCAAAATATCCCATCACTTTATGTACAGGGAATACTGCATCCCAGAACCAGTGTTATCATCCTACAATTAATGCTTCTGCAGCAAGGTGTAACTGCACAGAAAAAAAAGGAAAAAGTGAAAAAGAGACTTGTTGGATGCGTGTTTTGGGGTCTTTAACTCTTTCCTTGCCGTGCTGTTGCAGGACATGCCGTACCACCGCTCCCAGTTTAAGAGATGTGCAGTGGTTGGGAACGGAGGGATTCTGAAGAACAGCAGATGTGGCCGGGAGATTGACAGTGCAGACTTCGTGTTTCGGTAACCGCCACAGCTCCATTTTTCTCTTTTTGCCTTTTCTGATGACAAATAGAGCATTGCAAAGCTATTCTCTCTCACATGGAAACATGACATTTGCTAAATTGGCTGTGTCAAGCCTGCCTCTTGCACAAAAAGCTGCATTTCAAAAAAAACCCCAACCAACCCAAAACATCTTACTTTATAATATTTATTTAAAAATTTTGCTTTGAGGAATTATTTCTCCCTAAGTCCGTGGGGTTAATCACTGACTTACTGGCAAAGCCCGATGCTCTCTTTCAGGACATGCCCTGCCACTCAGGTTGTGGATTTATCCTGCTATGGACATTAGCTTATAAGCAGTGTCCTATGAACCTGGCCACGATTTTCTGGCAGATCTGAGGCAGATGTACAACCTCTATTGAGTGACAAGCAGCTTGGTCAGATGTTAATAACTCACAGCTCATGTGCCTCAGAGGCGTGTTTCTGGACTGGTGCAGCGCTCAGGTGCTCAATAACAGGACTTAGAGTAATCAATAATTAATCCAGGGCGTCCAGAGTCACCAGAATAACTTTGAAGGTTAAGTGTCTTCATTGCTCCTCACTGTATGTGGAATTATCCAGGTTTTGCATAAACTGGGATGTCCCACGATGAGTGTCCCTGGATAAGAGAGTCTAGCAGCAGTTTTATAATCTTTAATATATATGAGAAAGATTTTTTTATTATTCATATGCATGACTAATCCCTCTCTAAATCCTATTAAGCTCTTTGCCTGGGTCATGGCATATGACCGCTAGCTCACAGATTCATGACCTGTTCTCTAGAAAAGAAAAATCTCTTTATTTCAGTTGGCCTATTTTCTGATCTTGGATGTGTTGTTGTCACTTTACAATAACGGTGCATAAAATAATTAATTTCTCTGACTTCATACCAGCAAAACTTAGATCAGATTTTGGTTCAGTGAAGTCTTAATTTAATTTGACATCATATGAGAAAATTTTACAGGTCCTACCTTCAGTATTCATTGTTTTCAGACCCTTGCGTCTGCCTCTTATTCCAACTTTATAGAAAACCATTATCTTAGTTTTCAATGAAACAAAGTCTGTGAGAAAGTCTAGGCTTTACATAATTTTTTTCTTAAAAGCCTAGTGTACCCCATATACCTTAAATAATTACTGTAGATTCCCTGCTGTTGTCTTGGATCACAAATATCAGTACGGACGAAAGGAGAATTCATGTGACACATAGAGATGACAAGTTTTTAAGCAGAAGCTGAAATATGTCTGGCAAATCTCATTTATGTTTAAGGACTTTTAGTGGAGGTCCCGTTTTGCCACTGTTACTCTTCCTTGAACTGTACCAAAACTGACAAAAAAAAGAGCAGATTATTATAGAACTTAGAAACGGGTTGTGTTTGATACCAGTAACAATTAAATAAAGGTTTAGGCAGAACTGGAATATGACTAAATGTATCAGTACTTGTGCCAAAGAAACCCCTGGTTCACAATCTCCAAAATGTGGAATATGCACAAAGATGTGCCAATGTTTGAAAACTCAAGGTCTGCTGACACCGGTTTTGAAGTAAAGCTTGTGTTTAAGGACAGGTCTGAACACATCTGCTTTCCTGTCACCACTCCACTAAACTATCAGGAATCATCATCTTGGTCACCAGTGAAATAATTTAAAATATTTCCCAAATTGCCTATGGAGCCCTGATAACATTCAGCAATACCTTCAGGACAATTAGGGAAATCTTGTCTTATGGCCAGCAGGATGCAACCAAGATTGTTCTGTGAAGTAAATTCTGAAAGCAATTAACTATAGTACGATAGAATATATAAAATACACACCACAATTGCATTTGCTAGTAGTTATTGTCTGTCTCCATCTACTGGCCAGAGCAGAGCTCTGTGATGAAACACTGGCCGAGTTTAGAGACGCGGCTGCTCTCTTGGCAGTGATGAGTTTTTGGAGTCTTATGAAAAAGTACTGTTTGCGCAGATGGGATCATTTTTATGAGGCATTATCACCTTCAATAAATTCAGCCACTCTTAATCCTGGTGGGAATTTCCTGTTCAGAAATACTGAGGCTGATTATTTGGAAACCTTCTTCAAATATAATCTAATAAGCACAGTGCCCAGTGATAGGTGGAACTGGGGATGCCCAAGGACTTGAGTTGCGTGATCCAGCAGAGGAAATGGTGCTAAAAATGGCATTGCCTGTGAGAAGGATAGCTAAAAAATGTTCTCTGACCTGATAAAGAGGGACTCTCTGGAAGGTGGATGTGAGCTCTCGAGCCTGAGAAGGACTTAGAAGGACTTTCGTGCATTCTTCTGCTCCCAAACTTGTCCTCTCCCTTTGACTGAGAAATTATCCTAACAGCTGAACGGTGGTGTTGTGAAAACACTAAGCATCTCTTACCCTGAATGCCATCACAGTTTTCTCCCTGTTTTTGCTCAGCCCTGTTCTTCAGAAACAGAGAACTTTGGGAATTAGGCACAGCAGTATTTTTGAGATGTGGGGATCTTAGGAGCAATGGCTTTTTTTGAGGCTTGGAGATCACTTCAAAAAGCTTTCAAAGTGTCACTAAGCGCCTAACTTTAGCTTAAACTGAGTGTAAAACCAGTTGCCAGACTATATGTTTAACTCCTGAAAACACATCCTGAAGGTTTTTTTCAGCTGTATTTCCTTTGGAAGCAAAGACTGCGATAGCTTGTGAGTGTGCATTTCAGTAACTTCAGCATCTCTTGAGGGATGCTCTAAATTTTGTGAGATGATGTATCTGGGACAAGGCCAAGGTGAATGGAGGCTGGGCAAAGTCAAGGCTTGCAAGTCTCACAAGTTTGCCTCTAATAACTTTGATGTCCTGTGATGAACCTGTAGAGTCAGAATTCCTTCTGTTACACTGTGCTGAGAGATGCTTATAATTGGAAAAGGAAGGGAAGCAGATAGTTTGGGATTAATTAGGTCTGGATTGATTTGTCCCTTGTGGAGCATTTCCCCTAAATTCTCCTGGGTATAAACCAAAACATCTTAAAGGCAGTGTTATAGATATAGTTTATTAATTATTGAATACCTCTCAGCTACTGCTGAGCAAAGCCTTTGATTTTAAAGGCTGATTAGCCTTGAAGTTTCATCCCATTTCGCATCCTAAACTGCCAGAGTAAATAGGTAAATTGCTGTTAAGGAAGCAAAATGAGCATTGGCTACACCTGCAAAGAGGCGTCATCTCTCACTGGTGAGGGAACAAGAGAGGTCTTCACACAGCCCTCAGGAACTGGTTAGATTATTGCATAGTTTGGATACAATTTTTAATTCTCACTCTGTTTCTAGATTTGTTGCTTGGCAGAAATGCTTAAATAAAATCTATTTTTTAGTCTTGAAAAGGTGGAAGGAATTTTTTAACTTTCTTACTAATTTCTCTCCTTTATAGATGCAATTTGCCTCCTATATCTGAGAAATACTTCATGGACGTTGGGGTGAAGACAGATGTCGTGACTGTCAATCCCAGTATAATCACTGAGAGGTTATTTCTGGTTTTTTTGTGTTTTCATTTCTCTTGATTTCCCCAATCTACCTTTAATTTAATTCTGTTACACAGAATTTTTCCTTAAATCCTACTTTAAACTATCACTATGAATCATATATTTCATTCTGAATTGAAGTTATTCAGTATATGGAATAAGTAACAAGTTATAGAAATGTGTTAAACACTTAAACCTGCACTTTGATGATAGAAAATGGAAAGGCAATGAGCTAAAATTAAAGCAACGGAGCCATCCTTCCTCTGGAAGTCTTGTGCTTTACTTGCAAGTCCCAGTCAAATGTCTTAGAAACATTCAGGGTGAAAGAACCTGGATTCCACCCTAAATGCTGAAGTCATGGAACCAGAGTCATTAAGCTTGGAAAATTAAGGTCATCAAGTAAAAAAAGTAATACACATTGCCACATGTTTTAAAGAAATGTCAGTTAAACTTTGTAGCCAGGCCTAACTAGGTGATTTTAATTTTAAATTTCTTAATGCCCTAATGCCACCCTGTGACATGTTTGGGACCATGAGGCTCATTACTGCTTTCCTTTCTTGATAGGGGAATGTGTTTCTCTTTTCAAGCAGCATAAAATAATTTGTTTGGTTTTGGATTTCTTTTAAAAATGCTACAGTTAGACATTTTAAACACTTGCTAGCTTTAGTGTTTGGCTGCTTTTTTATACAGCCCTGCACGGCATAGTGCATTAAATAGCTTGGAGAAATTACATACGTCTAACAATACCATGAGAAGTGAGACATTACCAGAAATATCCACAAGGTTTGTCCACCATTTAATGAAGTTATTATGAATTTTTTTATCCCCTGAATTTTTACCCTACAGTTCATACCGATGCTGTAGCTACAAATCTAAGTACGTTCCCCTTGATAACTGAAGCATCATCTCAGTTATCTCTGTGTCAGAAATGTTTCAGCAAAACCCCTTGGAGGTTTCTTGCTGGTTCTGGGCTGACCATCACTCACACCCTCTCCCCTTCAGATTCCACAAGCTGGAGAAGTGGAGGAAGCCCTTCTACGACGTGCTCCAGGTGTACGAGAACGCGTCCGTGCTGCTGCCGGCCTTCTACAACACGCGCAACACGGACGTGTCCATCCGGGTCAAATACGTCCTGGACGACTTCGAGTCCCAGCAGGCTGTTTATTACTTCCACCCCCAGTATCTCATCAACGTCTCGCGCTACTGGCTCGGCCAGGGCGTGCGGGCCAAGCGGGTCAGCACCGGGCTGATCCTGGTGACTGCGGCCCTGGAGCTCTGCGAGGAGGTGCACCTCTTCGGCTTCTGGGCCTTCCCCATGAACCCCTCAGGGATTTTTATAACTCACCACTACTACGACAACGTGAAGCCTCGCCCCGGCTTCCACGCGATGCCCTCGGAAATATTCAATTTCCTCCACATGCACAGCAAGGGGATCCTGCGGGTTCACACGGGGACCTGCAGCTGACAGGGACACTGCAAGAGTGTGGTAGGAGCTCGAAGGCCTGTGTAAGGTGTAGGAGGTTTTATTACACCCTGAGATTATGCAATAATTGTTTGATATAAATTTCCTCAAGGCATTGCATCCCATAAGATCTAGGATACCAGCATTTTTCCTGCTAGCAGAGTTGGGTCCATAACAGTGTAGGAGAGGCAAAACTCCTGTGTCCCAGGGTACATGCTGCTCTGGAAAGCAAGTCAGATAAGAAGCACATTTACAATAGATTTAGGGATAAATAGAGCACATTAATATATTTATCATTTCACTATGAAGAAAAGCACCAAACTTTTGAGGAAAAACAGTGGTGGAGAATTTTAGCATGGACTGTACGACTTTACATAGGTTTCTGAATCGAGTACCTTGGGGTATTGCCAGATTTTATTGAACACTCTGTTCTCTGGCCTTTAGGTTTTTGAAAATACTCTTTAGCGTATAGCTTATTGGGGATATATAACTTAAGATCTTTGTTCTGTAATGTCACAAAATGTTGATCAAAAACAACAGATAGATGTGTTAGGAATAAACGAAATCACTTTCTGAATTTTTTCAGCCAGGATAGAACAGAACATTGAACTCCCATTCGCAGCAACAGGTAACTGCGTGAATCATGTTGTTATATTGTTTTAGAGATTCTTTCTTCTTCCTTCTTGTGTCTTGCATTTCTGTTCTCCTCTGCTGAGTGTGCTTCCTTTCGCCTTGTCTGTGATGCTTTCCTTCTGGTGAACACATGGCAATGTGTGCACTCCTCCTACAACCACCATCTCAGCATCACATTGGAGTCCTTGCTGAAGAAACAAGCTCCTTCACAAGGTTTTCTTGAGACGAAGAGCAAGGGGATTACATAGTTATATTTTATGAGCTGAATTTTTTGGTTCGGCATAAGACAGAAAAAAACCATTTCCTTGTTAATTTTTATTAAAGACTTTGTAAAAGATTCTGAATGTTGATTCACTGTTGTGCAGGTTGAGTTAACACTTTCAGGTATCTGTAATAAGTTAATGTCAGGAAATGAAGTTGAAATACAGAGAAGATATTTTGTGGCTTAGATTATGATGCTTATTTTAAAATTATGCATTTGGGATGTTGGATGTCTTAATGTGGCATTTTTGTATATTGAGAATGTTGTTAGGATTGTAAAAGGGCTGGTGGTGTATTCTTTAAATGTCATCAATGTAGCTCTGTCAGGTATGCCAAGCTTAATGTTTCACCTGCTACAGCTGGCAAAATCTTGAAGCAGAAAAGACGCCACAAGTTGCTGGAGTTTATTTAGTTGTAGTAGGCTGCTGATATATGTCCTTTTGTACTAGTATGACTGCACACACAGGAGGTGAGATTGGCTGTTTCAGCTGTGCTGGCATAGTTAAATGAACAGAGTTTCCCTGTCTAAGTTCTTAGTCTGAAGCACTCGGGCTGTTGCCTTGTCTTGTCTTATGTAGATTAGAAGATCTTTGATCAAGGATTTGAAGTTTAAAGTTCTGTGAGAGGGATATATATTTTTTTGAGGGGGGGAAGAGGGTTTAAATCCAAATATGGACTTGGATTCTGATTTTGTAATGCATGAATGCACAAAGCTTCTTTCAAAAGCCTCTGTGCTATGCTGAGAGCTGTGCAACTTGCTCACACTACAGATAAAATAATCGCAAAAGAAGTGAAGCACGATGGTCACCATTTTAAAAGTCCCTGCTGGTCAGCAGTGACCTGGATGGTATATGAGAGTGTATTGACTTTACACTAGACTCCTGAGGTCTGATTGCCTTAGAAGTAACCCATATCCTTGATAAAGTGTCAGAACTCACCTGGGAAACACCAGCCAGGGGCAAGTGAAGGACCAGTGCTTAAGCTTAATATATTATTTATGGTGTTGTGTTTTAGGTCTTAGAGTTCCACTGCGTTATTGAGCACCCCCTCGTATCGTCTACCTGTGAAATAGGCAGCACACTCATGAACCTGTAGGTGAAATGGTTTCCTTGATTCAATATGCAAAAGAGATCTTTGTCTTTGCTGTGTTCTGTAAATTTGTGTGCAAAGGGCTTTGACAATGAAGTGCTGTGATGAAAGTGCTATTTAGAGAGCAATGTGACACTGCAGGTTGGCCGTCTCGCTGTGCATTAAGCTTTATGATAACAGTAATGACACTGAAGCTGGTACTTAGAGCCCTTACTCCTCACTCTGCCTGAGTTTGGGACTAGTAGTGACTTCAGGTTTGCTTTGCTGCTGCTGCTCTGCTAAGGTTACCTTCTTTAGTAAGAGATTTTTCTTTACTATGGTGATCGAAGTGAACAGAATTAACTGAAGGGAGTCTGATACGTTGCAAAAGGCACTTCAAAAAAGATGGGAAAGCACTTGAAAAGCATCCGTATGTAGATAGAAGTAGTGCAAATCCCTCTTTTTGGTTGCAAAAATCCTTTTGGACAGACAAAAGGAGAAGCAAAACTGTATTTACAGTTAATCTGTAATTACGGGGTCACAGACATTTCCTTTCCATTGTTTGCTTCATATAAATGAGCAATGTAGATGCACTGTAATAAGTGCAGTTTTACTGTGTTTAGATTTTGATTGCTTATAGATCTATAGCTACTATATTTTTTTAATGATTTTAAGAAGTGTGTGCAGGATACTCGCACACATGCACCAAAGGCCCAATCTTGCCACATTTATCTGAATAGAACCCCCATTCGAGTAGGTGGGTATTTTATTTGTGTAGGGACTGCAGAAACAGGCCCAGACATTTCCGTGAAGGTGTACATAGGTGTACAGTTAGATATAAGGAGTGATTTGCAAGCCAGAAAGACAACTAATGAAATATATATAAAATAGTCCTCAAGGTGAAACGCATGTCGCAACATGTTCACTTTCTGATTAATTTTTCAGGTGTTGCTCAAAAAGTGATTGCAAAACTATGGCATTAGTCAGAAATGCCATATGCAGAAGGGCTTTTGCAGAAAGAAGGACTCTCCTTGTTTTCTGCCATCATTCTTTTGTGTGCTGAGCATAAGAAAATACTCTTTTGACATCAATCAGTTGTCTGAGTTTGAGGCTGTTTTCTTTTCCCTTCTCCCATGCGGTCAAAGCTCCAAATGTCCAATCTTAACCTTCAAACAACGGGATACTTGAGTGATAAGAAGTGACTGACAGGTGTGTTTGCTGCAAGTAAAGGATGTGTGTAGCACATTGTGCTTTCCCAGAGAAAGGGCTTCAGGCCCCAGAGAAATTCCCCCCACAAAATTCTGATCTGTCCGTGAAGAAAGGCTGTCAGCTGTCTGGTACCACATCCTGAGCTTGAGCTGTAATCCCAGCTCTGCTGCCAAGGATATGAAGCCTGAGACAGGGAGAGAGAAAATGTTATGGTTTAATCCCTAATTCCTTGTATTATTTAGGAGAATCCCTTAAGAAGTCCCTGGTATCTGCATACACTGGCAATACAAGTTCAGTTGGAAAAACATAACTAGGATTGCTTTGACTTTATTGTCAGGTCAACAGACGAGGCTTATGAATCTGCCAGTGCTTTCATCAAAGGGAAGGAAGTATTTAGCTGGAATAGTTTAGCTGATTGCTTTTGATTTATGAAATCCAACTTTGCTGTTGGACGGAAAGGCTTCAATGGCGATAGGGCTATCACAATATTTTATCATATTTCCTGCGATTGAGACAGAGCTGTCAAAGCCAGCTCATGAATGGCAAAAGGGAGAACCATGCTGTGACAGCTCCTCCTGCTGCTGTCTCGGGGAGGAGAGGCACCGTGCTGAGTAGGTCCGTGGTCTCCTGGAGAAACAACGTGAATGGAGTATAGGAGATTGCAAGCACAACTCTGCTCCAGAGCCTTTAGTGCTGTGGAATAACATGTCAGAGAAAACAGATGAAGTTTCACAGCTTGCAGCAATCAGGGGTAGCTCCTCCAGTCCTCGAAAAATCTACCCCCTTGCAGGCTCGGCTGATGATGAATTAAAGGTGACTTGGGATGGCCAGATCTAGTAGACAGAAGGAAATCAGCTCCAAGAATAGTCCCCTCTGTGGGTGTTTGGTGAATCAGTGGAAGTGTTGCTCAGACCTTGGAGGCTGAAGTGCTGGTGGTGACGCAGCTGCGTGGGTGGGCTGCCCGTGCTCAGCCTTCCCCGGCAGCGAGGAGCAACCCCTGTTTTGCATGTGAAGGAAACTGAGGCTGGGAAAACACTGAGATATGGAGCCATGGGAAATCTGTCCTTTTTGATCTCCAGAGGCCGGGTGGCTTGTCCACTTGGCTGCTTGGGTAGTGAACATGGAGGGCTCTGAAATGGGCCTTTCCCCCAGTCTCACTCACATTTGAGTGTGCAGAGAGCTTTGGAGCTTTTACGAGTATAGGAAGAAGGAAACAGCAAAACTGAGCAATTCCTAAAGGGCCAAGTTCCCTGGGAAATTCTGGAGTGAGCTGAGGTTTCAGGAATAAAGAAGTCAGTATTTATGCTTAGGGCCTTTAAAAAACCCAGTGAAGCGTGTGGAAATTTTGGTGTGCTCCAGAAACGGGCCCTAATCATGGGCAAGAAGAGCAGCCTCTTGTTTTCCCCTCACTTGATTTCAGATACACTGTTTAATATGCTTCAGATACAGTGCAGTAGCAATACCATGTTTTTAATGGTGTGAGTAAAGAACAAGCTTCTCTGGAAGCAGAAGTGTTGTGACTGTCACTCTCCCTTCCAGATTTCATCAAATCATCCTTTCAAAATCATCCATGCAAAGCATTTCATGATGGTAGTGTAAATCATACACGAGGACTCTGTACCTGACAGTACGTAAGTGGACCACAGGCCTCAGGAAAAGAGAGGTTTTTCTGCTTGCTTTAAAATACCAGCATGGAATTTGTCAGTGATATGAATGTGTTCAAGGCAGGATGCAGCCCACTACCTTTGAAGCCACCACAGCATTCACATTTGGGTTCAATAGAAAGAGAATTCAGGCCTTACGTCAGTGCTTGTAAATCAAGCCAATAACCTGCATCTCCCAAAAAAACCCTCCAAGGCTATTACCATTTTGTGTCTTGTTATCATCCTGTCTAATGTGGGTGAGCCTGCTGGGCATCCTTGTGTTGTCTGCATGGTATTAAAAAAAAAAAAAAAACAAAACAACACAATTCTGTTCAAAATTGTACTTAAGTGCTTTTTAAAATAAACTTAAGGGAAATCCAAATGTACAAGAGGCGTTAGGTTGAGGGAGCCTGTGTCCCAGGCTGTCGGCACCTCCAGTGCTCCCCAAAACTCTGAGCATCCAAGAAACATCAGAAATGAGGGACTGGGCCATAGTGGGAAGCTTAAAGAAAGACAAATCTGCCTCAGTGCTTCAAGGATTGAAAGATGTAAATATGTTACCAACGTGTCTGACTTTCTATTTAGAAGCCATAGATGTTCTCAGTGTTTGATCTTTGGGTAAGCTGATGTACATTTTTAACTGTACTAATCACTGTAAAATGTGTTAGCATGTAAAACAGTGACAAATTAAGCCAGAAAAATCAGATACTGTCTTGGCTGGTTCTTGAGACATTTGTTGTACCTGAAACTGTCTGATGGACCAAGACACTGAAGTATCTCCAGTGTTCCATATGGCTTGTGAAGACTCTGGTTATTGCCTTCTTAGCAGTGTGGAACAGGCAGAATTAATCCCTATTTGTTAACCTTGTGTTGGCCAAGTAATACGCACTGATGTGTGCATTAGAGCCTGTGCCCTTGGGGATGAGGAAAGGACGAAAACTGCCTTCTCTTTCTGGGACAGGACAGAAATCTGGTGATTTTTTCTTCATTTCTGGGCTCTCCTTGCTGTCAGCTGTGATGTCCCTGATCAAACTTCTGCACTGAGTCCATGTAAATTGTATTGAACAACTGCTGCCTGTTGAGTATATCCCTGGTTTTCACCTGGTAGGAAACAAATGCTTAGATTGGGAATACTGGAGTAAAACTTTGTGTCTTCATTGTAGGGGAGCTTGGGCTATGACAAAAATAAAGCTGTTTCATGTTTGTTGTTTCTGTAAGGCAGTGACAGTGGGGGTGGAGAAATCCGTGCAAAGTCATGTTGGTTTTATGATGATGTTAATCTCTTGTGTCCTTTGATTGACCTTTCTTTTGTCGACCTTACGCCCAGTAATTTTGGCTTATTATTGTTTCTGTAGCTGTACTATGGTTGTGATAGAAAGCCTATCAATTGCTGTAAGCCATAACTAGAACAGTAATCAGGGTATTTTTTTTTTTTTTTTTTTTGTCACTGTGTCTGAAAGATGATTTAATTCTATGGAATAAACAAACCGCTTTAACAGTTTTCTGGGAAAGGCAATCTTTGGGCCACTTATTGTGCCTTCAAATGNTTTTTTTTTTTTTGTTTGTGTCACTGTGTCTGAAAGATGATTTAATTCTATGGAATAAACAAACCGCTTTAACAGTTTTCTGGGAAAGGCAATCTTTGGGCCACTTATTGTGCCTTCAAATGGATTTTGTATTTTCTGCTGTTCTGTGTCTCTGAACAGGGGGAGTTGGAAGCTCAGCTGGCAGAAATTGGTTCTCCAAACTAGATAATGCCACTGTGGAATTATAAGATGATATAGCATCATTTATAGATATATAAAAATATATTCAAGGTTATGCAACCATACAAATTGAGAATTTGGTATTTTGATCACTGAATATCCAGTATATGTTCTGGATTGTTGTCTATAAAACACCTAGGCACAGTAAGGTAGTTTTTTACTGGAAGTAGCAATTTGTGCACAGCCAGCCTTTGAAAAGCCTTTGCAATCCCTGGGATTTGCCTATTTACACCTTCCTAACAGCTCTGTCCTTTACTGTCATCATCCTCATGTAAAATCATCTTCTTTGGAGCTGGTCTGTCTTATTCAGCCTCAGTCTTTGAAGCTTACACTTCCATCAATATTCTGAGGGAATTAAAATATAGATGTAAAAATATTTGTGGCGATACATGATAGCAGATGAAACAACCATCTATTTTTCGAAACTGGGTATTTTCCCAATTGCCATTCTATTGTTCCTAGATTATGAACTGAAATAGGAGTAGGTAACAGAAATAATACAATCTGGATATTAGTGCTGGTACAAGGAAAATGTAGATGACTTTCAAGATGCAGAGCTGTGGTGAATGCTGGAGGAATCAGCCCTCATTCTTGCTGACATTAAAACTGATGGATGTACTTCCTTCCCCCAGATGCTTGTGATTATTGTTAGTGATTATTCAATCAAGGAGAGGAAGCATGTGGAGAGTGATAAATGAATAGACAAATTGACACTGGATGATATAATTTCTGTCTATCACACTGCAAATTGCTCTGCTAAGCAAGCAATCAGAGAATGGTTAATTTCCTACAGCCTGCAGCATCCATCATTTTCCTCAGTGGCGTTTGCAGCCTTGGCTCCGAGAAAGTCTCCATAAAAAGCTGTAGTGAATTACAGAGATGTTTCACCACAGTCTGACAGTGCCCAGAAGTGGGCACTTAGGGAAACAGCAGAAGAAATAGGGGAAATAATAAATGGCTCTTCTGCTGGTATTCCCTCAGACCGGTATTGAGAGCTTGTATTTTTTGGCCTCGGAAATGCTGTGTGGTACCGAGCGTCAGATTTCAGCTCTGTGTTCGTGATGAAGTGGTTCCTCCTGCTTTTCTGAGCTCCCAAGGGCGCCCAGCAAGATGTCTTTGGGTTGTGGGCCCTGCCAGACAGAGCCAGGGCAGGTACTGACCTCCCTTCTCCCAGCACAGGCATCACAGGGAACACCTCTTTGAATGAAAGTTTTATGAATGTCTATTTATCTTCTGTTTTCCTTTTTTAAATTTTTTTATTTTTCCTAGCACTGCTAACCCAAATCTACTCCTGGGTGGTGAAGTGCTAGCAGTCAGGTAATTTTATCACTTAGTTGTTTTCTCGCTCTGCATCTTCAGTCATCTTTTGGTCATCCTAATGGATCTGGCTAGAGGAACAAGCATTGAAATCCATAAAAAAAATATTGTCCATCACAGAAGAGGTAAAATATTACATAAAGTGTGTATAAGTGCTGCCACAGGCACCTTTTTAGGTGGAGAAGATGCTGGTTACAAGGATGTCAATGCTAAAGCTGCCAGTGGGGAGGATTCCAGGTCCCACTCACTTTTTTCTAAACCTCAAAACTTTTGATTTAGTAACTTCAGATTTTAGCCCAGAGCTGAGAGCATGAGCATTTTGTTGAAGGTGAATATAGAACTCTGCAGGCCTCAGAGACAATAATAGAACCTCTGGGTTGTACAGAGGTCCTTGCTGTTGGGGTAGCTGGTCCTGCAGGGGAATGACAAGGGGGTCTTGGAATTCCACTGAATTCCTGGGATTCAGTTCTGCCTTTTGAGACCCCCAGACATCCTGTTAAATTAAGGACCTTCCAGATACAAGGTGTGCTGCTGGGCCTGAGAGAGCATGACAAAATTCATCAACAAAAATCAGCTTTCGCTGGGTTTTGTTGCACCTTTAGAAATAATAAAGGCTAAAATCCGCTGCTTTCCCTTCACAGGGCGTCTTTTGTTTATTTTTGCAAGGAATAGATTTAGCCAGCTGTCCAAATAGCCAGTACTGCCACACTGTCAGTTTCAGCAGTCTTTCTGCCTTGCTGGGCTGAGAGTCAGATATTGGAGAGCGCAGTTCATCCTTTCCCCAGACGAGGTGAGTGAAATGCCATTGAGGTGTCTGAGCTGATGTCTGGAGCCTCACG
This sequence comes from Eulacestoma nigropectus, assembly GCA_013397775.1. Classification (NCBI taxonomy): domain Eukaryota; kingdom Metazoa; phylum Chordata; class Aves; order Passeriformes; genus Eulacestoma; species Eulacestoma nigropectus. The sequence goes on along the minus strand of VZTE01003439.1, from coordinate 233,245 downwards.
AGAGCGTTTTTGTTTGCTCAGTGGCACTTGGCAAAGCTGTGGGCTGCACTCAGGTCAGGCAGGCAAATGACTTTCAGGTAATGGAGGTTAATCTTGGTGACATCCGTGTTCCTAAGCGCATTATTTCCCTTGAGAAATGCTGAGGCACTGAGGGAGACCGATAATTTTGCAAATAATTTGCCATCTTTGCTGCTCAACACAGACACCATCAGGTGATAAAATGAAATACTGAGTCCCTAATGCCCTGCTCTTTGGAGGTTTCCACGAGCATGTGGTGTAGGATGATAAATATGGAACAGGTGTCCCTTTCACCTGAAAAGATTAATGAAATTTTTGACTTCCCATATAGGTGTTTCATGAAGTACTGTGTACTCAGAATGGGTTTTAGGTTTTTTTTGTTTGAGATCTGTCTACCCAATCACACCTTTAATAAATCTCTCACAGACTTTCCTTCATTTGGCAACATCGGGGAAGGATTTGTTATAGTGGTGAATTTCAGTTTCTCCTTATGTCCAGTTTCTCCAAACTGATTGAATAGGCTCTTTGGATGGTGGTGAGAATGAGAATTAACCACCTCCAGATATTTCTCTTTGTCCTTTATGGACAATCAGTTACTTGTGCAGAACTAGTGAGGCCAAGTGGCTCGACATGTACGTGCCCCTCTCTCCTGCTGAGATTTGGGTGCACAGCCACAACTCCCTGAAGGGAATATAGGATCACAGAATCATTAGTGTTGGAAAAGACCTTTAAAATCATCAATTCCTGCCATCAACCCAGCACCACCACCATGTTCACCACTAACCATGCCCTCAAGTGTCACGTGCACACATTTTTAGAACATTTCCAGGCATGGTGACTCCACCACTTCCCTGGATGCTCTGTTCCAATGCTTTACAACCCTTACCATGAAAAATTTTTCCATAGTACCTAATCTAAACATAAATACATAAATACATTAGTGCAGGTTGCTATGTTCACCAGCTCCTTTCTCCTGCTCCAGTGAGATGAGTCTCACCACTCCTCTTGCTGTTTTCTGGGAGTTTTATTTGCATTCTCTAGAAGGTAATAAGGATGTGGTTCTGCCAGAGCACATTACTCCAGAAAAACTTTTCTCTGCAGCAATCTCAAGGCTCCTATTTATGGCCTGAGGGAATCTTTCTGCTTCCTGTTCTTCTCAGAAGCAGAGGGAGACAGGAGGATTGGACAGAGGCTCTGCGCATTACTCTGCACCCCTCTCAGACCAGCCCCAGAACCAGGCTTGGTCTGACCTGCAGAAGATGCATTTTTTCCATGTATTTCTTCCTCTCCTTAGCACTCATGGTTTCATGGCTCTTTGGCCTTTCTTGCCTTGCAGCCTTATACAGTGAGTTGTATGGAGCAAGGCAGGTGTTGGGAATGGAGGGATATCCCTGGATTTTCCATTCTTGTGGGAGCAGAGAGGCCCTGATGCTCCCCCATTGCTTCAGGATGGGCTGTGGCAGCAGTACAGGATCCAGTGCTATATTTGGTGGTAAACATCAAGGAATTATGAAAAAGGTTGAGTGAGAAGGGGCATAAAGCTCATCCAGTTCCACCCCCTGCCATGGGCAGGGACACCTTCCACTGTCCCAGGCTGCTCCAAGCCCTGTCCAACCTGGCCTTGGGCACTTCCAGGGATCCAGGGGCAGCCACAGCTACCCTGGGCACCCTGTGCCAGGGCCTCACCACCTTCACAGGGAAGAAATACTTCCCAGTATTCCACCTAACCCTGCCCTCTGGTAGTTTAAGACTTGCCCTCTGCCTTGGCTGAAATTTAGCCCAAGAATTGGAGGGCGGCAAGGCAGGACTGACAGACACTCACAGGGCACTCACACTAAGTGTTCTGTGAGAAATCCCATCAATAAGCACTATCTACTCCAAATATTAAACCCAAATGGATTTGCAGACATTTTACCAGGCCGATGCTAAACTTTGTCACAGAGAAGAGGCTGATAAGACACGTACAAACGCGACTCCTTGATTCCCTGAAGAAAGTGGCATGTATTTGCATTTTTATAAGCTTTTATCATTAAATGTTTTGGGTGAGTTTTCAACCAGCTTGCCAGATGCTGACTTCACCTCAGCAGGGTCTTTAATGCACTGAGCTCTCACTAGCTGTGTCTTTATGGTACAGATAATTTCCATCTCTTGTGCTGAGTATTTTTGGCCACCCCTAGTGCAAACTTTTGCTAAGTATTGCTAAGCTGTTACCTAAAAAAATGTATTTTTATGATTAGAAAACTTTGTAGATGCAAGAGCAAAAGATTTGATTTCTGGGGATTAATAAACCTTTATCTTAACGACTTTTTCATCTGTTAGCCTTTTGATTTTTAATTCCATATCCGCAACCAGCAGGAAAAAGCAAACAAGATGCATTCACTGAGCAATCAAATATGACATTAAAATAGTTTGGCCCTGCCTCCTTATCCTAAGCAAGATTATTTTTATTAAAAACTGTTGTTTACTGTTATACAATTTTATTGCACGATGATGTTATTTAAGGGGGCTTGCTACGAAGGATATCTCTTTGTAATCCACCCATAAATCACACAGACTTGGGTGGGTCTTGTTGAGTTGTTAGCCTTGACTGTCTCTTTTTAGGCCTAATCATAGGCTTTGCACAAGAAAACCAAATGTGGCTCATCTCAGAGTGTCACGTTTCCCCATTTTTGAGTGAAAAATGAACTTTCTGCCAACTAGAGAGCTCAGCCCGGCTTTTTCTAAAGCTGATGTCAAGATCTTGCTTGTTGAACGTTTGAGGCACAACCCCAGCGTGAGAAGACTCTGGCAAATGCAGGAGTGAGAATGTGACCCATTGTCCATTGATTTCCAACAGCCTGAGGAGCTCTAATGAACGCAGCTGTGTGTTGTTCACGTTCTCCATTTACAGATGGAAAAGCAGAGACAGGGAGAAGTTGAGCCTGTGCCTCCCACAGCAAATTCAAAGCAAACATTCTTAGTGTGAAATGAGTCTCTCCTGACTTCAGGCATGTCCAGCGTAGAGCCAACATGTGAGGTCCTTACCAAGGCTCTGTTTAGTAGAAATACACCTCAGATTTATCAGTTTAGGCCAGGTCCTGGTTTTCATCCCTACAAAAGGCATCAGCCTGACTGCAGTTTTCCTGATCACCACCCTGCCTTTGGTCTCCTTCCCCTGCACCAGCCTGGAGGCACCAGAGCTAAATGGAGATAGCATTCCACACCTTTCCAGGGCCAAAACTGGGCTTTGTTCTCCCTTGAAAGAGGAACTCATGTCCTTAAAGAGATCTCCTTAATAAAAAAAAAAAATTAAAATGGGGCTGACCCTAAGCTTGGAGCTGCCTGCTGATTTGCATAGCTCCAGAAAGACTGAACATCCAGCTGATCTGTAAAGCTGTAATTTAGGAAGGGCATTCATCCCCACGGAGCCAGCTTGTGTTGCAGAGCGGTTTGTGCTCATGATATGGGCCCTGATATTGGGATGTAATTGCTTTTCTGATATCCATGTATTATTTACACCATGCTACTGTTGCAAACTCCTTCTGACTCCAGATCTGTTGTTGCTGTAATGTATTTATTGGAGCAATTCAAGGTCAGGCCAACCTCCACTGCTTGTCTGTAAATGACCCAACAGAAACCAATAGTTTTAGTACTGGAACACCAATGTAAGTGAGACACAAATCAGGGCCCTGGAGTATTAATTTACTTTATTGCCATATCTTTATAGATGGTTATTAAGTGCTTAACTATTAACTATTGATGTTACTGCTTTATTTATTACACAGAGATATGCCTTAAGTGTTTCCTGGGTATCTTTTCAGGAGAAGGGCTTCAAGGAAAAACAGATCAAAACAGTCACACCAAAGATGATTGGATCAACAATGAGTGGGACAACATAGTCTTCAAATTCTAACTAGAGTTGGTTAATATCTTTGCAAACCACAGTCCAGAAATCAAAATACCTATAAACATGACCCTGCAGAAAATATTTCTGATTACTCTGATTTTCTTCAACGTGAAATTACAGAATGGGCTGAGGGGAGTGTGATGGCTTTGTTGGCTTAAAATCAAACTCAAAATATCAGTGTAGTCAGCTCTGTCATGCAAAGAACAGCAGAGGGAAATGTAATGCAGAGACATTCCCAGACACAGTTTATGATTTGCCCTGTTCATATTTGAGGGGATAATGTCCCTGCTCACCACCTACTCATTTCTCTCCTTGCTGTGACTATGTTGTCCCTGCCTTTATCTTCCCATGGACACATCCTTCATGGTTCCACATCTCCACCTGTGCTAATCATGGAGCCCTCGTGCACCCAGGGGCAATTGCCTCTATCACCGAGTGTCTGATTATGGCTTGAGCTCACTGCTGCTCCTGTGGGAGGGAACCTGCTTAAAACCCCCCAGTTCTGGCTGTGTGAGACAGTTTGGGACACCAGAACCCTCTCACAGCACTTGTGTGCCCATCGGTGTGGTGCTGGTCCACCCACCCTGGCTCTGCAGGCAGACAGCCTGGTTCCCTGTGCTCATTCCCTCACAACCATGCAGAAAGTCTGGCTTTAATAGCAAAATATCTCAGAAATTGTCCCCCTGAGCCACTTAGCTGGACTGGGTTTAGGTGGGTGCCCTGTGTAAATGAGTTGCCCTTCTCTTTGCTGAATTCCACAGTTTAAGGTGACAGTGGCCTCACTCCTGTGATGGAACATCCTCTTCACCCCACTGATACCTCTGCTTCATTTGGACAGGGTAGCCTGAATATTTTTCCACTTTTCTGCCTTTTTGAGGGCTTTTCTCTGGTGTTGAGTATGTATCCAGGAGATGTAACTGCTGCCAGATCAAAGGGATGCCAAACGAACCACATGAAAAAATATAAAAACTTCACAAGCACAAATTTTATTATTTAATGAGCATATTAATGCAACACCTGAATAGCAGTTTTTCCTGTCATTATCACAGTCAATGAGATTGATATGAAAACCACCAAAAAAAAAGCAAAACAACCCAATCCAGCCCAATGGACAGCTACCAGATAGGAAATCTAGGATAAGAACGAGGTGGGCAGGATGGCACTGGTCTCATGTGCTTGGAGCTGCTCCATATGCTTGGAGCATATTTGCATCTAAGGGAATGAAAAGACCTTTTACCTTGTATTGATTATTCCTGTGATTTGTTTTTTTAAGTTTAGCCCACGTCTTTCACACATGCTGGGTTTCTATTTGATAAGCTCTGGCTCATTTACTCACCTTTCAGCAAACCCCCTTGTCTCCTCTCCCCTGCCCAACACTCGAATCAGCCCACACCTTCTTTAGCTGATTGAGTTATTTTCCACTTCACAGCTTATTTGATAACAGACTAACTTGCAAATATATGAGACCTGGCACATTTTTGTTTCTTTAAAAAATAGTTAGTAATGAGAGAAAGAATTTATTAGTGCTCTCTGTTTATAAAATCTATGTTGCAATGTATCTTATTATTTTTTAACTCCAAAGTCTGACTCCGATTGACTATTTCAGCATGTCTCCCATCACCCCCTTAAAATACTATTTATATTGGAAATAATAAGCTTTGAATTTCTGACACAAAATGTCTCAATACTTCGTTCCTTAAGCTCTTTGAAGCATCTGAGTTCACTAACCAGCTCCATTGTTTGTTTCAAGGTTTGTCCTTCTGAATATACAAAAGCCAGTAAGGCAAGGACTGCTTCAATATGTGCTCATCTAAACACAGGCACAGAGAACTGGGGCATGTAAACTGAAATGGGGTCTAAATTCAATTATTTCTCTGAGCTATGGTGCGCTGCAGGGTGAACACCCATGGCTGGTCCTTGCTGCGCTGTGGGCTGCCAGTGCCACCCCACGTAGGGCTTGAGCACCTTGAGACCCCCCCTAACACCCCCTGTGACAGGGCTGATAAGTTTAATGCCTTCAAAGTTCAATATTAAGCCTTAAAAGTTGCGCTTTCAAAGAGACTTATTGAAATACCCCTTTGTTGGTGGCCAGATCTTCACAAGAGAAGCTCTGAAATTATGTAGTGTTTTAATTACAGTGAAAATTATTTGTTTTACAATAGAAAGTGCAGCTGGTGAGTTGTGACCTGAGGAAGAACAGCAGATGGTGTCCTCGACGCAGGGTTTCTGCATCACATTTTCCTGAGAATTCCTGCACTGACCTGATTTTCTTCCTATTGCAAAGCAGCAGTGACCTGCCCTTTGGTCAAGTGCAGGCCAAGCTGGCCATCGTGTACAGCTCTCCCCAGTCGTCCTTTGTTCCTTTGCCCAAGTTGAAAACGCTTGGGAAAGAGGGAGGGAAACTCTGCTGAGGTCTGCATGCTGAAAAGCACAAAAATATTGTAAGGTCCATTTATCTTCAGGACTGAATATTCTCAGCTACATAGGATGGACTCCATCAAACAAACCTGGTCTATGCCTTAAGAAGGGGATTTGGCTGTTCTTTGATGTTGAAAGTCAGAAACTGCAGGTTTTCTCCTCCTTTGTACAAAAGGATAAAGTGGATCTCTGTACTGTACAGAGAAAGTCAAAGTGAGTTAAATGGGAGAAAAGAATTTGTGGGTGAACCTGCAATGGCTGAAAATCTGATTAGTGGATTATTATTATTATTATTATTGTTATTATTATTATTTCATATTCTATAACACATAATATACATAATATAATATTGTATATAATACAATTGTACATAATTATAATTTATAATTATATAACTTATACTATATAATATAACAATAACAAAACAACAAGAGCAACAGTACTAATAATAATAAGAAGAACAGTAATCATAATAATTTGTTATCATCTCCCCACTGTCTCTCAGAGGTCGATAGGTCCTTGCTGGCTTCATATTTTTTTAAAGCCCTCATTAACTCCGTCAGGGCTCTCAGCTGACTTTGGCACGTAACTACCCCCAAATCCCCTCCTGGTTGAGCTCCTCTGCTGAGGGCACCTGAGACCTCGGGAAGAACTTTTTCCTCTTTCAGGTGGCTTCATTTAGGAATCTGCACCCGGGAGCTGAAGGAGGGAACTGGCTCAGCACTTCCAGAACAAGAGTGGGCACTATGTGGTTGGGGAAAAGGCTCCAGTCTGCTGGTGGGTGTGCTGGTAGGGTAGTGGTTTTCACTTTTCTGTCTTTAATACCCCCAAATCAATAAGTACATGGACCCCCTTTCCCTCCAGAAAATGAGCTGAAACAATATTCAGTTGTAGTCAGAAGTTATAAGGTGATGTTTTTTTTTTTTTCCCTGCTGTAACCAGAGAGGAAAAAATCACCTTCAGAACCTTTTATCTCTGTAAGGAGAAAGTAATCAACATATGCAGACAAAAATCCTTCAGGCTGAAGGGATGCAGCAAACTGCCTTAACAGCTTCTGTTTACTTTGAGCCTGATAGTGATACTTTGTAGGCAGGTAAAAAAGCTACACTGGCAATCTTTGCTGTTTGTTTTTTTTTTTTTTTTTTTCCCAAAATCTCACCATGTTATCCCCTGCAGGGGAAGACAGGTGATACCAAAACTGAGTGTTGCTGTTCTTTAGCACGGGTGGAAGATGCCTGTAAGAACATGTGTAAATTGGGGTTAAGAGCAATGGAGTGCCCTGTTCACTCCCTGCCACAGCTCCGCTCTCAAAGGAGCTGAATTTACATAAGTTAATAACGAGGAACTAAAAACTTAAATGATGACTTGGTAGCTTATGATTATAATAAGCTCCTCCAAATCCATATGATTGGGGGGTACATAGGTTAGACTGCTGCAGCATCAGACAGGAGGTTTATTAATATTTTAAATGAAATAATGCAGACTTGAAGATCTGGGGGGGGAGGTTGACCAGATGATCTTTAAAAGTCTTTTCCAACCCAAACCATTTTATGCTCTGACCCTGGTAATGAGGGTCGGGCTATATAGAAATTGGATGGCAAAATTGTGAATGGTGAGGAGCTTTTCCTGCTTTCTCTCTCTTTATTTGCACGTGAAGTGATGTGCTAGTAAATCTTGTCAAAAGACCAACAGTAGTTACACTTTCACAGGCTCTTTATTAACGATAAATTTTAATTATTCTGCTTTGTAGCATCACATGAAAGAAATTAGTGTCTTTCAAACATATGCTTGATTTCTCCTTTATGTGCTGCAGATCATATACTGCTGAATTTTGGGGCAGTTCCCTGTTCTTTGAGCAGCTTTAACACCACCACAGAAATCCCTGGTTTGGACCCTGCGGTCTGAGGCTTAATTTTAAGCCCATCTTGGGTGTGCTGCTGAACTGAACCCAGGCAGAGGGTGGAGGATGCCCAGTGATGCATGGTCCTAATTACTGATCTCTAAGGCAGGGATTTTCTGGGTGGGTTTTAAACATCTTGGAGATTGTTCCGTGTTGTGATAAGGGATAAGGAGGGGAAGGTTTGTCCTTAGCTCTGCCCAGAGCCCCTCAGGAGTGCACAGGCTGCTCTTGTGGTGACACTGGTAGGCACTGGTGGCCTTCGTCCAAGGAAAGCATCAGCCAAGGGATGTCTGAGGAAATTTTCTAGAAAACTTATTTAGGTGAGCTTATTTAGCCTGGGTGAAAACAGCACGAAATGTGTCTCCAGATAGGACAAGAAGAGTTGTAAAATTTGGCCTTGTGCAATTTCTTTGTGAAGGGAATCGAAGAACTTCCACAAGTGCTTTCTCTACAGAGATCTGAATGGGACTTGGCTCCCAAGTGCTTATGACCCCCAGATTGCAGACATACAGTAATAACATTTTTCTCTACATGTCCTCTTGTAAAGGTGCTTTTTATATATGAGGGTTGGTTTGTTTGTTTTGTTTGAGTTGGTTGGTTGGTTGGTTTTTTGTTTAGTTGGGTTTTGGTTTTCTCTGTGTCAGGTTATTTCATCTGCTTTATATTGTGTGTCTGCTTTGATATTTCATGTCTATCCTTTACGTGCTGTGGCCCATTGCAAAGAGTCTTAGCTGGGCTGGATTACTTTTCTCCTCTCTATCTGTCCTAGTGCTTCAGACACTTGTTTACCCTCTGTGTGTGCATATATATATGCACATTATACCAGCTCTCTCTGCTCCTATCGTACCATCCTTTTCCCTTAGCAAATGGAAGTGACTGTCCTTCTCCTCTTTGTTTTGGAGTTCAGCTGTCTAGAATCACAATGATCGTTTAGGTGGTTATTGAGGGTTGTTCTTAGAACAATAATGTCAGAAATCTAACTCGAAAGCTAACATCATGGAAAAAAATCGTCACCTGTTTGCTTCTTGGTGGCTGCGTGCCTGGTGCTGCAACACAGAGCAGTGGGGAAGTGTTTGCCCTGGAGGAAAGGAGTCTGAGCGGTAACTCGTCACTCCCCACGACTCTCTGACAGGAAGGTGCAGCCAGGTGGGGGTTGGGCTCTGTTCCCAGGGAACAAGGGACGAGACAAGAGGAACCCCCCCTCAAATTACACCAGGGGAGGTTTAGATTGGACGTTATGAAAAATTCATTCACAGAAAGGGTTGTCAAGCATTGGAACAGACAGTCCAGGGCAGTGGTCAACTCCCCAGCCCTGGAGGGGTTTAGAAGCCGTGTAGGTGTGGCACTTGGGGACGTGGGTCTGTGGTGGGAGAATGGTTGGACTTGATGATTTTGGAGGGCCTTGCCAGCCTCAATGATTCTGTGATTTCTGCACATGTACTTCAGTGGGCAAAGTATTCCAGGGCTGCTGCAAATCCTTCTCAGGAGTGAAAACCTTCTGAGTGTGTTGGGATTTGATTTAGGTGCTTTTGGCTCTTGATCTACATTTTACAAAGTGAAAAAAATCCCTCTGCTGATCTGTCAGTACATGCAGTGACATAAAGCAAGTCTACAAGTGTGAAAGTAAGTTAACCACGAGCTCCTACCGCAGTGAGATGTGTATCTGTGGAAATAGAGTTCAAATAATTACAGTGAAAAGCTTGGAAATGTGCCTGAAAGCAGAAAAGTCAAACATCTTGGTTCACCTCAGCATGGTCTCTGTGCCAGTGCCTGCCTGGGCACCCAAAGCCAGTCTTGCTTCAACTTGGCACACGCCAGTACAAAAGATGTTGGAACCTGAAGCCAGATATGGGAGATAAGTGCCAGGGGGGATGGTGAACCTTTATTGTGACTATGCTGAATTCTCCAATATTGGAAGCTCTGTTTCTAAAACCCCAGCATTTACCTACAGGTATCAATGCTGCCATCCAGTCTCAAGATGAGCAGCAGGACGTGGAATCACCAGACTTAAACACAGCTGTTTACCATGGGAAGTGTTAGTGCAAGTGTTAAACTTGGTTTGCCCTTCACCTGGGCTGTAACAGAATTTATCGGTGGCTTTGCAGGAGGGGCCAGGCAGGTTTTGTCTTGAAGTGCGGAGGCCCTGGCACAGGATGCCCAGAGAAGCTGCCCTATCCCTGGAAGTGTTCCAGGCCAGGCTGGACTGGGCTTGGAGAAACCTGGGATAGTGGGAGGTGTCCCTGCCCATGGCAGGGGTGTGGCACTGGAGGAGCTTTAAGGTCTTTCCAACCCAGAACATCCTGGGATTTTACAACCTGAGTGTTTGCTTCTTGCCCACCGTCACAGGAGGGAGAGCATTTGTGCAGCTGTGATGGAGTCACCTATGGACAAACAGCACAGAGGGGGTTTGGGAGAGGAGCTGAGGGTACCTGGGGAGGGAACTGCTGTAGTGCATTTTGGGGAGCTTTATTTGCGTGCGTGCAGCTACTTACAGCCATATTCAGATAAGATGTAGGAAGCAGTGAGTCCTGCTGGAAATAACTAGATCAAGTCTGACAGCCTGAGAGTAAATCCACGGCACAGACAGATAAGGGGTATTGCTATTTCTTGGGTTAGGTCCGGATCCCTGCAACTCTGACAGCTTTTCTATTTTTTATGTCAGCTTAATAGAAAGTTTTGTATTTATTTGCTGTTATCTGAGCAAGTTCAGTTGCAATTATTTTACTTTTATCCTTTCCCAGACACATGCACATACACTTGCACTCTTGTTTCTTGGCAGCTTGTAACAACGTTTCTAATCCTCTTTGGCAGAAATCTTTTAAACTAATTCTCTTACCAAGAAAAAAAAAAATTAGTGGTGATAATTTTATGGCTGATACAAGAATAGAGGTGAAAAAATATCTGAAGGAAGAAAGTTTGGCCAGAAGCTGACTTTCAGTACCGCTTTAGAGTAGTTTGTGTGCTGCAAAGCCCTAATACTTCTTCAAGATAAGGAGCATTGGGTGGATGAGGATGGTATTATGAAAGATAGACAATGCTACCAGAGTGACTCAGAGATTTGGTGTGAATAAAAAGAGAAATAAACCCATTCAGCCTGTGTGTGTTTAAGCAGACTCACAGGTGCCACTTGAAATCCCATATCAGAGTTTGGATAGGGATTGTAGGATTCATAACATTTCCAGTCTGTAAAAGAACTGCAGAAGGGGGTTTTTTTTGGTTCGTTCCTAACATCAGGTCCTAGAAATTCTGTCTTGTTGTAAGCTTTCTGGGCATGATTAGTGTTTGAAAAGGTGAAAAGAGTAACAGAACACAATGTTTGTACAGGATTGCAAAAACAAAGCTTTGTTGGGTTTTTTTTGTTCGTTTGTTTGCTTGTTTGGGGGTTTTGTGTGTGTTGGGTTGTTGTTGGGGACTTTTGGGTTGTTTTTAAAATTTTTATTTTAAATAATTTTTATTTTATTTTAAATGGAAATGAAATCCCAGCAGCTCTGCACCTGTTTTTAGCTCTCCATCCTCTCTGAGTCTAATGCATAAGATTTTCAGCTGTGGTTCATCGATGCATCGATGGTGCATTTTGCTCAACACCCAAAACGTTGGGGTTTTAGTGCATGTTGCTTCTGGTGACTCGATGGTTACTGAAGCAGGACAGGTAATGGAGTCAGGAGGTGTCCCCATCTTGGCTGTGGGGACCTGGTGGCCATGCTCCTGCCCTTTTCCTATTAGTTCTGTGTCCCTCCTGCCTACACAGATCCTTTGGAGTGAGGACTTTCCCTCTCAATGTGGTTTCTGCAGCGCTCAGCACAGCAGGGACCCAGTCCCAGTTGGAAACACTAATGTCACTGCAGAGCAACCATGAAATTACAAATAAAGACAATTTTCTCCTTATTATCCTGAAAGAGTGGCTTCTCTGGTCAGGGCTACATTGTTAATGACCATGTTAAAATCTAAGACAACATTTGCAGCACAGAAAGTATTTGAGGTGTAGACCACAGCTGTGTCTGGGCACTACTACCAGGAAATTTCTGTCCTCTGATGTGCAGGGGTGCAGCTGGACCACACAGCTGCTCCATCCCTTGGGAGAGGAGGGCCAGGGGCAGCCAAGGAGGCTGAGCAATGTTTTGGCAGATTTTGAGGAGCCTGTGGGCACATGGGAGAGGAAATCAATAGAACATTTTCAGAGGTAATTTGGCAGCATCTGAAGAGCTGAGTGTTTGAGCCCTTCTGGGGTTATTGAATTAGAACCTTCTCTTAAAGGGAGCGGGGCAAAGAAAATTTACGGGATTGAGATGTTTGCTGCACATTTCCGTGCAGCAACAGCACGCTGGGGACCACAGGCCTTAACAATTGCTACTCCTCTGGTCTCCAAGACATGGATCTGGTGGAGGAATTGGAGAGGTTGCGTCCACAAAAGCTGTGGCTGCCCCATCCCTGGCAGTGTTCAAGGCCGGGTTGGACGGGGCTTGGAGCAATGTGGGATGGTGGAAGCTGTCCCTGCCCACAGGAGTTGGATGAACCTTGAGGCCCCTCCCAACCCAAACCATTTGAGGATTCTATGAAATCTCTGGGAAGTCTAACTCCACTGAAGTTGGAGGACATGCACCAGGGTCTTCATATTTCCTGCCGTTACATCAATTATGGGTCTGAACTCTGAAAGCATTTATTCCTGCTGTCAAATGCCAACAGTGTTAGTGGCTTCGCTTGGCAGCACTAAATTCTCATTGGGATCATACTGTTTAATGGCTGTACTCAGTGATCTAGGAGTCTTTTTCAAACTTAATGACTCTATGATTCCATGTTTGCATTAAATATTAAATGTACTTGGATTCAGGAGACTGTACATAGGTTTAAATGCAAAAAAAAATTAAAATTGTGTTCTTTAGTTGTGTAGCTTTTAAGTAAACAGAGCTGTAGAAACATCTGCAAGCTTTGATTTTAATTTAATGTATAATAGTTTACATCATAGTAAATGATGATGTGTGATTTGGATGTAATTTTGAATTTGTCAGGAAGCTCACAGCCAAATTGTTGAAGTTAATAGTGGTTCTGCAATCAGCTTCACTCTGTGTCAAATCAGAGGAGCCATTATTGAATTTTAAAAGGCTAAATTACTGTGTTGTTTGTATTAAATCTTAATGCCATTTTGGATAACAGGAACACTTTCCCTTGGAGATATGTGCTGGATAGGGTTTCCATTTCTGGATAGAGAAATCAAACATGGTTTCGGTGAAATTGCTTGAATTCCAATTTTAAAGGGTTTAGGTATATCCAAAAGTAATTTCAAACCTGTCCTAAAGGAAAGAATGTATTCCCCAGGTCGGATATAGTGTTGCAGTACAATCCTTTTTTATGAATTAGAAGAACTTAGTGGTGCACTGTAATGATGGCAGTTACAAAAATTAATGCACTGAGGTGGCTTATCATTCAGAGGAGGGAAAAAATACATTTACATTTCTTTAGGGATGGAAAAGGAAGGGGAACTGCCCCGTACTTGCTTGCTTTGTGGCAGTCTCACTTCCACTGACCACTGTTGGGTCTCTCGAAAGGAAAGGCTGTGACAGCCTGAGGTGCAAATGGTCGAACTTGTGCCAAGGGAGGGGGTGAGATGGGACTCATTTGCCCATATTTCTATCCTTGCTTTGCTAAATCACCTTGGGCAAGTGGCTGTAATAAATCCATTATCTCCACCCACCTCAAGCCCAAAATTACCTGTTCAAAGGGCGGCAAAGGCTTTGGGCTTGGCTACTTTCTGAAAGGATTGGCTTGTCTTTAATTTCTCTGAGACGTTTGAAGGAAACCAGAGCTCTTCTGGAGCTTTCTCTTCTCCAGGCTGAGCACCCCCAGCTTTCTGTCTCCAGAACAGAAGTGCTCCAGCCCTGGGGCATTTTTGTGGCTTCCTCTGGATTTGCTCTGATAGGTCCATGCCTTTCCCGTGCTGAGGATCCCCAAAGCTGGATGCACTGTTTGTGTGAGGGAGTACTCATGATTTCCTGCAGCAAATTGCTGTCTGGTAGGATTTTCTTTTTCCCTTCTATAATTTTTGTCTATCTGTGTGGTCCTCAGCCCAGCAAAGCTTCTCACGTGCAGGAGAGCACTGGCCCGTGGCATCCCTGCTCTGCTGGGAGAGCTTTCCCATCTCCCTCAGGCAGTGCATGACAGCAATAGATATAATGGACTCATTTGGATAATTTAGTACTTGCTTAGTGTATCTGGTTTCTCTAGTGACACTCTGATGTTCATGCTTGACTTCCCCACCTCTCAGATAATAAATGAAAGAGGTTTCACCTTGTTGGCAGCGCTGGCGTTGGGCCCATTATCCTTCCCAACATTGTGTACTCGAGAAATTAAATTACCTGGTTTCCTGGCTACCTCCCTAATGAATGCCATTAATTAATATGCTTTTCAAAGGAGGAGGTGTATTTATTCTTAATCCAAGGGAGAATCTCTTTCCTGGCCTGCCTGTGAGCAGAGTGCTCAGGTGGGAGCAGATCAGTCGATTTGCAGGAGACTTGCCCACATGGGTGCTCCCTAAACACGCCCTTTGGCTCATAACTCGTTTTATAGTGTTATTTTTTTTTTTTTTTTTTTGCTGGAAGATCTAGTCCCGAGAGCATCCAGGTTAATGAAAAGGATGATTAGCTCTGCAGGTGGTGGATCAGTGTAGCAAAGATGTGCTGCTCATGATGCAGTGAGAAGATGGATGGAAATGCAGCCTGGTCCTTTGGTAGGAATCAGCAGGAAAGTGTGGACCTGACACCCTCTCTCCCTTTTTTCCCTTCAATTCTCCTCTCCCCAGTGGAAGTGTCAGCCCTGCATGTGGGTGGATATGGGGCTGTCAGCCCAAGCTGGGCAGAGGTGTGAAAAGCACCCAGCTTGGAGTTCAGAGGTGGCTTTGTTCATTCTTCTGGATGGAGTAAAACACACTGAACTGGGGAGGAAGAAGGTCAGAGCTGGGGCAGTGGGTGCTGGGATGTCCATCTGTATTGGCCTAAGATGGCACTGGAGTGAGAAGTGGGAGGCTGGGGGATGTCGGGCTGGGATGGTGCCTGGCCTCCACCACAGACAGTGGGCTTGACAGGGTGGTAGGGAATGAATTCATATGGGTGCAAATTCCCCCTTCTGAGCTGTCCCAGTGCCTCGGCGAGAGAGAAGCTGAGTAGGACCTGGTGCTGCACTTGGCTCCTCGGGCCATGGTGGGTGGGAGCTGTGCAGGAGCAGGCAAAGTGATGCCAGGGAGGAGCAGCCCCCCGAGTGCAGGCAGCGGGGATGTGCTGCATGTCCCTGGGACAGAAGAAAAGCCCTCGGGATTGCTGAACCTGCTCTGATTCATGTGGTGCTTCAGCACTGATTAATCCCAGTGATGTCAGTGGTTCAATTCATGCTTTAAATCTCACCGTGCTCAATACTTCACAAAACAGGGCTCTTAGGGGTTCTTTACCCCTGCTGCTGTCCCTGGGGATAGCTGCTTTTCTCCTGGAATCCCTGCCCCTTCTGCTGCTGCCTCTTGTTGTGATCTGTGGTGTTCTTCATTGCAGGGAAAGAACAGTGTCCTTTGAAACACTTAAAGCTGGCGTGAGTCACGGTCTTCTCAGGAAACATTGGATTTTGTAGTCTTCTGGCAGAACAGCCACATCAGAAAGTTTTAGCAGGCAAGGAAGTAGGTTGATCCCTCCTGGGGGAAACTTAAAATAACCATGCACAAGATGATGGAGGCTCAGGGGTGGGATGCTCAAGTACTTGGTACAGAAGGTGCTCAGAATAACTCTTCCCGTGTTTGGTGGCTGGGATAATCTGTATCGTGATCAGAAGGAAAAGGTGAATTGCAGTCTTGGGGCTCAGTCTCCTATTCTCTTGGAATCAGCATGACTCGAACTGTTAGGCTTCAAGGAAAGTGTCATTAGTAGGAATCCAGGTGCAATACCAGTAATTGTAGCTAATGCTTTAGCTAGACCTGCCTGCACAGCTGGTTTAAATAGAAATAATGTCCTTTAAGCTGTTTAGCTCATACTTTAGTCCCTCATGCACTGGAGTTTTACCTGTGTACACTTGAAATTCTTGATCTTTTTATCATTTACTTTCTTATCACTTTGCGAAAAAGCAGTTAGAGAAACAGTCAAAAATGTAGTAAGTCCCTTTATCATTTTCTCATGTTGCTAAACTCCCTTGAAGAGGGTTTGGATCACATTCTTCCCAGTCCCCTGTTGCACAACTCCTATGGTGACAGAGTTTGGCTTCTCAGCTTCAAGACCCCTGTGTTTAAGAACAAAACTGCAAATAGAGATTTTTTTTTTTTTTTGAGCTTGTATTTGCTGAGTACATGTACACTAAGCTCGACTTCTTAAGGACACATAATCATAGCCATAATCACAGTTCAATCTGTTTTTAATTGTTGCTAATTAATTCTTAGCAGTGTTTAACTCTTGTGAATTAAATCGATTTAAAAAAAGAAAAAGGCATCTCTTTTATCAGACTTACACACTTGTTCTTTTAAGGGTTTGGTTTTATACTAAGGGCATTAAAATGCTTTTTCCCAGACTCGTGGCTTCTAAAATAGCTCATGGTTGTGAATAAAACTTAATGGACTACTGCAAGTTTAACTTGCCAGCTGTGGGCATTGGGAGCAGATCCTACATTTCCGGAAGGAGCCTTCAAACTGAAGGCACAGCAGCTCCAGGGAAAAGCAGATAAGGGCATCATACTCCTTATTTCAATCGGGAGTCTTACCAGAGAGAAGACATCTGGGAAATCATAGAATCATAGAAGAGTTTGGGTTAGGGGGGACCTTAAAGCTGATTCCATTCCACCCCCTGCCACGGGCAGGGACACCTTCCACTATCCCACGGTGCTCCAAGCCCCGTCCAGCCTGGCCTTGGACACTTCCAGGGATCCAGGGGCAGCCACAGTAAGGAATTTCTTCCTAATACCCAACCTAAACCCAATCCAAACCTACCCTTTTTCAGTTTGTTGAGCCTACATTGAGCTCTGTGTTCCTGCAGCTGCTCTGGCACCCGGAGGTGAACAGGCAACATTTACTGCCTGTGTGGCTGTGTCGTGGGAGGTGCAGGTGAGCTCCAGGGGCTGCCAGAGGTGCCAGTGGGGTCTGTGTTCTGATGCCTGTTTGTTCAGGCAGCGGGAGAAGGTTCTGTGCTGGGGAGAGGTTGCAAAAATACCTGTGGCGACGTGGATTTAAGATCCTAACTTCAATCACCTGTTCTTGTAAGATATGGCACTCATATACATGTTGCGTGTTTTTCCCCATGCAAAATCTGTTAAGAGCCTTCATGGTTTATTCCTGTTTCCAAGGCTGTTCCTTACAATCTTGGGTGAAGCAGTTTCCCTCATCCTGAGCTGGAGATGGCTCTGGTAGCTGCTGGCTTGTGGCTTTTGGGGACTCTGTGCATTTAAACCTTTCCCTGCTGATGGCTGCCTGCGGTTCCCGGGGGCCAGGGGCTGCTGCTCCTCTCCGTGGGACGCTTAACACCTCTCTGCCTTTTGCTAGGAAATATTTCTCTCGGCTAAACCCCGTTTTACCAGCAGAGGCCGATATGCCCATGTGCTTGGCGGCAGCGAGCTCACGCCGAAACCCACGGGCATACCAAAAATCTTTCCAGCCTGCCTGAGATGGTCTCTGTACCCCCAAACCGCCTCTCTCTGTTGCATCCCACAGACGGGATTCCCATGCAGATTTTGTTATTGGAGTAAAAAAAAAAAAAATTTAAAAA
>VZTE01003439.1:185443-215183 GCA_013397775.1 Eulacestoma nigropectus | reverse complement strand
ACCAAAACCCAACCCAACCCCCCCCCCCCAAAAAAAAAAACCCACCAAAAAAAAAAAAAAAAAAAAAAAAAAAAAAAAAATTAAGAAAAGGTAGCAAGTAGCCAGGTGGGATGGAAGAGAAAGCCAAGCTGATGGTAGGCACTGTGAGGTTTGATTAAACCTGCCATGACTGTGCTGTGACACTGGCCAGCAGCTCCCCCAGCACCTCCTCTGCCCAGCCTGGGGTAATTTTGTACATCACTCATGTGTGTGGCAGAGAAATGAAATGTCTCAGCTGAAGGAATCCTTTGGTATTTATTTTTATGGCAGTAAATAAACTCATTTTCCGAAGAAGATGGACTTTGTGAGTATATATATAATAAGTATGTGATGTTCTGGGCTGCAGGGAGTACTTCCAAGAGGCTATCCAGAGGTGGGGATAGAGCCTGCTTTAGTGACAAGAGTATGCACAGAAAAAAACCCCCAAAATCCGGGGCTGTGTGCCTGGTGTTTCAGATGCCCTGGGCAGAGCATCATGTGCTTCAAACTCACCCAAAGCTCTGGTAACTGGAAGTCAAAGTTGCCCTTTTTTTCTTTCTTATACCTCAACCTGACCCCCTACTGGACCCACAGGGGATGCAAGCTAAAAGAGCTGGTTCATAAAACGTCTGGGAAAGTGCCTTGCCTGTAGCTGACCTAAGTCTTGCTGTCTGCCCCTTGCAGCCACTTTCTTTGCCTTCATCTCCATGGGCTGTGTTGGTCACCAAGAGAGCAGTTAAACACAGACCATGCAGATAGCAGCTTTTTGCGTTTATTTATTTTTTTAATTTGCCCCCAGACTACTGTGCAAGAAAAACGAAAAAACAATCTTCCCTAACCCTAAGTGCAGAGCAGCATGTGTTGAAAAATAACTTCTGAAACAGGAGGGTTCCCTGCATCTGCCTTGGGGAGGAGACTGGAACAAATGTTTCTAATATTTCTTTGGGAGGTGTCAGCTGTGTTGCATGGCACATGGGTAGGGGCATCTGGATTTTATGGTAATAAGTGCAAAATAAGAATAACAGAGAAGAGAATGAACAAAAGAAAAGGTGTGTTGATGCATTGCCTAATATTTATGTTGTAATTTTTGTTATTAATCATATCATTACCTAATAATGGATAATTCTAGGTTTAGCACTGTACAGGTTTCTGCAACTTAGGAAAAAGAGTTTACAGGTGAGTCAGTACCTCAAAAAGACCAATTTTGACCTCTTGTACTCCACCAAATCTGTTATAATTCAAGAAATCTCCCTGGAACGTGATGCTCTGCTGGGTTCTGGCCTGAGCCTTTTTGGGAGGGAGGATTTTGGGGAATCTCTTGCTGAATGTGGGGTTAGAGTACAAACCCATATAAATACTGTTGACAGTTGTAACTAATGGTTTTCACCAATAGCCTGGTTGCTTTCCTGGTCGTTTTTTATGCACCAATAAACCCTATTGTTCTTCTCCCAGCTGTTATTCACAAAAAGAACAAAAGTGAGATGGAGCATTCTCAGCACATTTCTTTTTAATTAAAATGAATCTGCAGATGAAGGAAGCGTGTGGAGAAAAGTCGGAGCAAGACATGGAAAATGTCTCTTCTCCCCCATCACTTCAGCCTGTTTGATAGGAGGGATTTATCTCTGGCTTTCACCTGAAGTCCTGCTCTACTGCACCAGGACAAAATGAAGTGTAAGACTGGAGTGGTCTCAGACGGATGGTTCTCCCTGGCACAACTGTCCTGATGTTCCAGGGTTCTTTCAGTGCCTCAGATCATTCTTCATGACACATGAGGCATTAATTGCAATATTTCTGCAAAGTGGTTGAGTCTTGGCCCTCTCTGGGGCTGCACCAGCCTGAGGCTGCTCCAGCTTGAGGCTGCTCCCAGAGGTGCCATCAGCATCCTAAATCTGAATCTCCCAGTGCAGGAGGAGAAAAAGGCATTTCTCCTACTCCAATAGCTCTGCTGTCAAAGGCAGGTAATTTTTTTTTTCCTCACTGAGATTGGTTTAACATTGGCACAGGGTGCCCAGAGAAGCTCTGGCTGCCCCTGGATCCCTGAAAGTATCCAAGGCCAGGTTGGACGGGCCTTGGAGGATCTTGGTCTGGTGGCAAATGTCCCTGCCCACAGCAGGGGGTGGAACAAGATGAGCTGGAAGGTCCCTTCCCACCCAAACCATTCTGTGGCACTCTGCTGTCAGCGTTTTGCTGCGTAGAGCTGGAGCTGTGGGGAGCAGCAGCTCTCAGGGACTCGATTTGATGAAGTGTTTACCTACTGAAAACATAACAAAGATAACGAGCTTTGCTTTTCTCAGGGATTCCATGGTTTTTATTTTTATGAAGGCATGTTTTTATTCTGTGCTCTGGAATTTTTTATTTTCCTTCCGTTGCTGGAGAGGGCTGGCTTTTCCGCAGCCAAAACCTAAATCCGTCTCCCAGATTTAAGCTGAAATATTTACGCCTGCAATTTCTGCTGTGTGCTGATGGCTGTCCCAGAGAGGGGAAAGGTAATAGTTAGGAATACACTGAGCTGCAAAGCATCTGTCTGGGGAAATGTGCTGCATCATCAAATATCCCTGCAGGGTCCCTGGGATCCTTGGGACTGGCAGCACCCACGTACCTGGTTGGTGCCTTTGGAGCAGTGTGCCCTTGCTGCCTGCTGAGACAATCGTTCCATGCCTGCTCTCAGAAGTGACATGCAGAGATGCACTGTCTGCCTTTCTGCTGCTTTCCAGAAAATAAGGACCTGGAAATAATCAGGGTATTTGAGGCACAATGCAGGTCCTGTGGTGCTGACGTCCTGGGAGTTTGGCAAGTGGGAGCTGTATCATAAGGGAGAAGAGTGATTATTTTATTTTCCTTATGATTTTAAGAGCCTGGAAAAGCCATTCTCATGTTTAATCCCAAACCTGTGCTTTAACCTGCTCGGAAGCTCTCCCTGAATAATCCACTTTATGATTCCTAAAAGAAAGAATTTCATTCAGTAAACAGAGACCATTAAAAATACAGTGCTTTCTAAAATATTATCCACTTTAAATTGTTGGAGACTGGTGCCAAACAACTGCTAAGAGGGAGGGGACAGTATCACATCAACCCTGCAGCCTCTGGGCCTGGTGCTCCCAACCCACTTCTTCCCAGGGAGGTGCCACTGCCGTCCTGTGTGGGCTGCACATCCTGCCATCAAAACATCTGCTCCTTGTGCTCCTGATAACCCAACACTCCTGCCATCCTCTCCTTCAAGCTAGGTCCTGGAAGCCCCCAGTTTTATCTACGAAGAGTTTTAAATTATGTGCATGAAAGACCCATCATGGATGAAACCTCTGACTTACTGATAGTATATCATTAACCTGGGCAGCACACCATCAAGCAAATCACATTTAATTTATCGCTTGAGGAAGCTGTGGGCTGAGCTATCCCGCAGACGGAGTGGGTGGTGGCAGGAGGTTCTGCATCATCATCCTACAGCCCTGCCATAAATCCAGCTCTTCCATTACTGGGATTTAATGCCAGGCTGACTGCCCTACTTGCTTTATGTACACTTCATCTCCACTGGAGAAATTCAGGATGGTTTTCTAAACCATAGTTTTTCATTAAACTTAATTTTCTGTGATAAAGCCCATAACAGCACCTTTGAAGAAAAAATAAAAAGATATTATTTTTCTTCTTTTCTGTTCTCATTCTGTCAGACTTCAAATCATCGGCTCCTGACTGCAGCTGAGATTGATCCAGTCTCATGATGTTTGTCCTTCCCTTATCTGCCATGAGAGCCTGCTGGAACCCAGGGCATAAGTGGGGTGCTAGGCATAGTTTATGCTGCAGTGTCCTTCCAACCGTGCTGTTACATCCTTTATTTTTCCCGTCTCTCTCCTGTCTCTCCTCAATGTTTGCCTCTAGAAGCAGTCAGACGGGCATATTTGGGCTTGTGCTCCGTTATTGATCTAAGTTTTATTTCTATTTGGTTGGTCAACGCGGGCTGTTAGGACACCTTGTATCCAGCACACTCAGCGGCTTCTTCTGACAGTTGTACTTATTTATTAACAGTACTTGGAGGTTTTGGTGGTAGATACAGCACAGGAATGGGCTGGAGGAACAGGGTGCAGGAGTGAATTGCTGCGGCTCTGACATCTCCAGGCAGAGGTCCTGGGGATGTTTGTCTTTTCTGGTCACTGGCCTGGCTGGTCAAATGAAAAAAAAAATATCCATGTAAAGTTGAGACCACTGTTATCAGTAAGGTGATCCTGACACCATGAATAATGGAGAGGAAATGCAGACCAGTGAGATATGGTTGCTTGGTGGGTCTCCTTTTTCACCTGCCCATCTGTCTTATAACCACATGACTCGGCAGCACTAAGTAATTTTTCATGAGGTTTCTGAAGCTGCTACATGCCATGAGGAGGAGAAATGTCTTTGTTTTCTCCTGCCCTGGGCTGGCATATGAAGGACAAGACCACGTGCCCTCATCTAACCAATTTTCCAGGGAGCTACAACCCTGATTGGCACGTCCTGATACCCTAGACCCAGATTGTCAACTGACCCTGAGCGAAGGCTGAGGCAGCTCTGAAAAAAGAGGAGAAAGTTCTCAGCACACAGCAATGAATAAATAATAGTAAGGAAAAGGAGAGAAGCCCGAAAGACAAGGAGAGGCAGAAGAGAGAGGAAGGTGCTTTAGTCAAGGGTGTGAAGAAAGGCAGGAAGAAGCAGAAAGAGAGTGGGGTTAGGAAGAGACTCCAGGACATATCTATGCTGAGCCAGAGGGGAGGAAGGACATTGTGAAACAAGGGCAGCCCAGCCCCAGGCAGGGAGAGGAGAACTAAAGGACTTTGGCAGCTGGAAAGGTGGCAGAAGATTAAAGGCAATCCCAGAGTGCTGTTAAAAGGGCTGGGGTGCAAAACAATGACATGAAAGAAAAGACTGAAAAGAACAAAACAGAAGAGGAGGAAGAGGAGGAGGAAGAGGAAGAGGAGGTAGTGGAAGAGGTAGCTGAAGAAGATGGGAAAGATGAAAGCCAGGACAAAAAAAGCAAAAAGAAGGTAGTGGAAGATGTAGCTGAGGAAGATGGGGAAGATGAAAGCCAGGAGAAAAAAAGCAAAAAGAAATCAAAGCCCGAGGACTCAGAGATTGATGGGGAAGAGAAGAAAAAGAAAAAGAAAAAAACCAAACGAAGAGAGTATAGCAGTGAGGATGAAGATGATTATGAGCGCAGAAAGAAAAAGAAGAAAAAAGGCAAAAAAAGCAAAGACAAGAAGAAGAAGAAGTATGACAAGTCCAAGAAAGGAAAGATAGATGATAATTTTTTGGAGATGTATGAGCAGGAGCTTCGGGACTATCATTCAGACTCCTCTAATGCCGCAGAAGATGAATACAACAAAAAAAAAGGTCAGCTTCATCTTTCCCCATCTCCTCTCTTGAGCAGGCACTGTTGGCCCCGCAAATGCCCTTGCTGGGATCCTTCCTGGGTTGCAGGCACTAGTTATTCCTATGTGGGTAATATTTTTGTTAAATAAGTATTTTAACTGTTTGAGGTGTCACCGACAGTTTGTGTCTGTATGAGCTTTCCTCTTTACGAGGCTGCTTTGCCGTGTGTGTGGTACAGCTGTAATTACATTCTCCTAATTAATATTTGCATTGTGGTGCTGTGCAGAAGCTGCAATTAGCAGGTTCCCCCTGTGTAAGCAGGATCCATAGCAGAGGTGCATGGTCCTGATCAAGTAGAAGCAGCAGGAGTGTGCTGGGGATTTCAGCAAAGAGATGGGTGGGACATTTAGGGTTGATGTAGAAGCAGGAGGTGCAGCACACCAAACCTCTGGCTATTTTAAAGTAACCAAACAGGCTGGGGAAGTATAAATAGGAGCCTCTAAACCTTAATACTGTATTGTTACAATAAATAGTCCACTTGTTTCGCAAGCAGACTGTTCTTGGTTCAATGCTTGGTAAGCTGTGCCTCAAGTTGCACCTGAGGTGGTTTGGACTGGACATTAGTAAAAAAATTTCTTCATGGAAAGGCTTGTGAAGCCCTGGCACAGACTGCCAAGGACAGTGGTGGAGTTCCCATCCCTGGAGGGATTTAAAAGCTGTGCGAATGTGTCACTTGCGGCCATGGGTCAGTGATGGCCTTGGCAGTGCTGGGGGAATGGTTGGACTCAAAGGTCTTGGATGGCTTTTCCAGCCTAAAAGATCCTGTGATTCTGTGACTTAAAGTTTTAGATGATTCACTCAGTTTCATGAGAAGACCATGGTATAGCTCCATGATCAAAAGAAAAAGCCTTGGCAGGTAGGAAGATGCTCCCAAGCACAGCGAGGTTATCTCATTATCAGGGAGGTGGACAGCGAAGAGGTCATGGATGCTGAGCGGTGGCATCAGCAACCAGCAACTGGATCTGGGCATGACTGGGACAAGACGCTTCACCTCCCACCACTGTTTTTTCCCCATCAGTTAATGAGAGTCATAACACGTCCTGTGCGTGGCAACTGGGAGGACTGAGCGTGCCTAAGGAATAGCAAAGCACTCCACGCTCGTGGTGTGGCTCTAGGTTAGCTAGAGCTGATGGTTTCTGTAGTGGTGATGAATGGCTGGGAAAAGAAAAATGGTTTGGTTCCTCTGGTGCAGAGGAGAAGTGAGTTCCTCACAGATATGCTGTATTTAGGCAGTGCACAAAACCTGCTTCATTTGTGGCGGCCCTGGAGGGGTAGGGAGGTTGTCCCACCTCATACTACATTTTTTTATATAGTTGAGGAATAATAATTTGCACTTTTTAAAGACAGAAGCTACAGCAAATGTTTGTAATAATTTCTCCATGGTCTTCTGATATTAGACATTGGGAGGAAATTCTTGGCTGTGAGGATGGTGAGGATCTGGCACAGGCTGCCCAGAGAAGCTGTGGCTGCCCCATCCCTGGAAGTGTTCAAGGCCAGATTGGACTGAGCTTCAGCTATTCCCTTTACCATTAACCTGGTAATGCTGCTATTCTCATTATTTTGAATCAAAAAAGCAGATTTTTTTGTGTGACTTATTTGGAGGCTGCTGCTGCTTTTCCCCCAGAGGACCACTGAGTGAAATGACTGTCGTTGGTCAGGCTTTGGGGAATTGTGTGACCTCTGCAAAAGCCTCTCAGAAGCTTTGGGGATGTCAGCTGCCTTTGGTACTGGTGAATATTCAGTAGAGATATATTTCAGTCCACAAGCTGTGATTCCTTTTGCTGTAAAAAAGAACAAGAGAGATGTTATAAATGTTTTATAAGCAGGGCGTCAATGGTGCCTGTGTCATCAGATGTCCTCTTTATCTTATTGTATTAGCAAACAAGAGAAGGGATCCCCCCATCACGTTCAATCGATGACTGAAGAACAAGGCAAATCCAGCTCCTAAAGACAGGAAAACAAAAGATATCAAGTGACTGGGTGATAGTGTATCTGAGAAAATTAAAGCAGAGATAGTGGGCATTTTTAAATAAATTGCAGCTGTTGTCTGTTCCTGTGATCACGGTATTAATGAGATTGGTTATTTATTACTAAGTGTTTGCAAAGTTACTTCTACAGCAGAGTAAAGAAAGCTGCAGGGAGACTATTGTGGCCTTTCAATGTTTACAGGGACTTAAAAGAAAGATGCAGAGAGGCTTTTTAGCAAGGGCTGCAATCACATGATGAGGGGGAATGGCTTTAAGCTTAGAGGGTAGGTTTGATTGAACATAAGGGAGAAAATCTTCCCTGTGAGGGTGGTGAAGCCCTGGCACGGGCTGCCCAGAGAAGCTGTGGCTGCCCCACCCCTAGAAGTGTCCAAGGCCAGGTTGGAGCAACCTGGGATAGGGGAAGGTGTCCCTGCCCGTGGCAGGGGGTTGGAACTGGATGATCTTTAAGGTTCCTTCCAACCCAAACCATTCTACAGTCTTGAGCTGCCAACAGCAGTGCTAATGGCCCGTTGTGTAACAAACATTTAATCAGTGGAATCAATGGCTTTAAAGTGCAGTAGGTATCCAAAGTGTTCACACAGCTCCCTGGCTGCCCAAACCATCAATAAAGCTTCTACAGGTGACAGATGCCTGAGGTTCAGGTGTCTTTCAGAGACAAACTCCTTTGGAGGAGAGTTCCTTTTTTAGAGGAACTTACCTCTTTTTTTTTTTTTTTTTCCAAACCTTTCTCTTGATATCTCAGGTCTTGTCTGTGATAGGGAAGAGTGAGACTGGCATGATTATTTATCCTTCTGCTTAGGTTTGTGGTCACAGAATTGAAAAGGAAGGGACCAAATGTCTCTATCTGTTTTCTGGGTCACTCCTGCCAAAGCCGTGGATATCTCGGTGTTGGTAGGAAGAAAGAAAATGTTTCTCTTTCCAAACTTGCTTTCATGCCATTGAATGTGTCTTCCCTCTGGCGGAATCAGTAGCTGCCACCTTGGTGAGTCCAGGCCCAGACATGCACAGGGTGTGACAGATGATGGAAAGCTCCTTCCTGTCCCGTGTCACAGCAAAATGCTGATGGCTCAGGAGACCTTCAAGCTTCGCTCTTTGATGTGTCTCACCAAGAGGCACAACTCACTTCAGAGGATAACAATCCATTTTTTGGAGGTCCTAATGATGGTAAAATTCTCTATATTTCTTTTCACCCTTCCTTTTTTTTTCCTATCAAGTTTCAGATATGGATATTGTGGATATTATTATGGATATCATCTGTAAGTGGTGAAATCACCATCCCTTGAAGTGTTGAAAAAAACATATAGATGTGGCACCTGGGGACGTAGGTTACTGGTGGGCTTGGCAGTGTCAGGGAATGGTGGGACTCAGCCACCTGAGAGGGCTTTTCTAACCTCAGGGGGTCTGTGATTCTCTGCAACACTGCTGCTTTGTCCTTCTTGCACAATGGGTCAAGCTGGACTTCAGCGATCTTAGCAGTATAAGAATCATGACATGAAGAAAGCTGCTCAAGAAATGCAGGTTTTTGTTAATGTGTTGCCTCAAATGATGATGGAAAGGGGAAACAGCCACCCTTGGTTTGTAAATAGATATGCAAGCGGGTCATCACTTCCTCTGATGTGTGCCATTGGATTTATTGTGTTGTATTTATCACACCATGGTCGTGCCCGTGTTCCTTCAGCGACTGCTGCAAAGGGTCGCACAGGTAAAGCATTCAGGGCGTGCTGAATTTTTTGCTAATTTCTGTTTAATGCAATTTAGCAGTGGAGTGGAGGAGGAGAGCAAGTGCTGTGTAGTGGACAGCTCTGTCCCTGTGCCCTGTACAGAACTGCAGTGAGGTCTCTCATGCTTTTATGACAGACAATCATCAGTTGCAAAATCACCTCGTGTGCACCCTGCGCCCACTGATCTTCCCCAGCTGAGGCTTTGATTAATATTCTGAGTCAGGATGAACAAGGACTCCTCTTTGGAAGACAGATATTATTTTCCTCCTTGGCACTAAAATGAGCTTGGGTTTTAGGCATAAAACATTCTGAGAAGAGCTTTGTGCCAGTGGCAATTTTATGTCTCGTGATCCAGTGGGAGATGCAAACTGTGCTACCGAGAGAAGGTGGTGCTGAACCCTCCTTGGAGTTATGGATCTCAGCTGCTTGCCTCCCAGCACTTTTCATAGCTGCAAATGACCACAGAAAACATGAATTTTGAAAAGTCTAGATAATTTTAAATGTTTGTTAAATGTGCATACATGCCTGGAATAGAGAAGTCTTTAGAATGACTTAATTGAGTCTTCCAGCACCTGAAGGGAGCCAACGAGAGGTGGAAAGGGACTATTTACAAGAACCTGGCATGACAGAACAACGGGGAACAACTTCATACTGAGAGGGGGTAGGTTTAGAGCAGATGTCAGGAAAAAATTCTTCTCTGTGAAGGGAGTGAAGCACAAGATTTCCCATCCCTGAAAGTGGTCAAGGGCAACTTGGATGGGGCTTGCAGCAACCTGGTCTAGTGGAAGGTGTCCCTGCCCATGGCAGGGGGCTTGGGACTGGGTTGTCTTTAAGGTCCTTTCCAACCCAGGGCATTCTAAAATTCTATGAACTATCATAGAAGTTCACTATTGTGTGATAGAACAAGCCAATACTAAACTAGTTGTGATACTGAAGTGCTAATTAGTCTCAGGAGCACTTGATAGTAACTTTTACGTAGGTGCTAAAAAATCTTTGTGCCTGTCTGTTAGACACCCCTGCTACACCTGTGTAGTCCCACTGGAGAACTGAAGTTGCCTGGAGGTGTGGTGTCAAAACAGGGCCTTACAAACTGGAAATGAGTGATTGAAATGCTGGGGGAGGGGCTTTGCGAGGAATCACAGCAGCTCTTCACAGTCCATGATGAGCCATCGACTTGGAGCAGGGATGTCACTAGTCACCGGTATGGAAAATCAGTGTCATAAAGCAGATGAATGCAAATAAACCTTTTGGAGCAAGCTCTTGCTGGTATCTGGAGATTTGCAGATGTCACCTTTCCTTTGCAGGTGTGTGCTTGGCCAAGTGCAGGCACAGAGCTGGGGGGAGCGAGCACTTGTGCTCCCCCACCTCTCCCTCTGCCAGGGCAGGACCCCAAACATATGCAGAATTCATTCTTGTTAGGCACACATGATCCATTTGAGATGGCTCAGTCCAGCTGGCAGCACCAAAAACAGCATCGAGGAACAGCTGTGGGTGCCAGGCTGCCAAAGGCACAGCACAGCTGATGTGAAACCCACACCCGTGAGCAGGAGCCGCAGCTTCCCAGCACTGCTGCTCTCCTCACACCCAAAACAATCAGATCTGAATGAAGTGGCGAGTTCAGTTTTATAGAGCTCAGTTTTATATCCTTAATTGCCTGTGGGTACCTTTTAGATTGAGTGTTTGGGTCTGGACTTGAATAGAAAATACCTGAGAGTTCCTGGAGAAGAACTGAATGAGCTTGCACTGAGAAAAGGATGTTAAATGCAGATCAGTGTGTTCAGTCCTAGACGTGTTTCCCCCAACCCTTGTATCGCATCAGTCTGGACTCAATTACCTGTAGCATCCAAGGAACCCTCTCTGAGGAAGGTGACCTTTAGAGGGTGCAGGACTAGAACTTGATCACATTGGAATAATTCAAGAATATATGGGGGGTTTTATCTTTCCCTTTTCCCTTGTATCCCTGTTCCCTTTTCTCTTTCCTCCCTTAAGAATCAAGAGTCCTAAGTCTTTAGAGGGTCCAAACTTTGCCTGAGTAGTTTTTCATTCTCTGGTTTCAGGAAGAGAACTGAGGAGATGCTTTTGTTCACGGGTACAGCAGTTCCTCCACTGGTACATCAAATTCCCAGTTTCAAGACTGCACTGATATTTTAAGGATCATTAGTTTTGTTCCCATTTATACTTTGTTAAATATATGTCTTCTAGGCCCTCTGTGAAGCTGTTTATGATCCTGTCCCTGGGAGTTTGGACTAGTATCTGAATACTATTAAAACACCAGAATTGCCTCCATCTGGATGGAAAGTCTGGGCGAAAATTAATACTGAGCTACAAGTGGCTAAGCACAGAGAGGGGGGCAGGGCAAATCAGTATTTTATGCCAGCACAGGTCAATCCTACAGCCTCAGGTGAGGTGGTTTATCCATCTGAGTCCCAGGAAAGCAGAGACTCATGGTGGGTTTGGTGTCAAGAGCCTCTGATTGCTCTTGGGATGTGGTGATTTACTGAGGGCTTGTTTCAGCTGTCAAAGTTGCAGTCAGGATGTAGCTTCCAGATTCACAACATGTTTTTGTCTGGTTAAGGCCTCCTCTTGGCTGACTATTGCTGCTCCAAGGAATATTTATTTATTGTCAGTGCCTTGTGAGTGCAGCTGTTTCTCCAGGCATTGTTGGAGGGGTTTTTCTTCCTTGCAACTCAATGACACAAATACCTGAGTGGCAACACTTAAAGAAAGACCGAAAATAATAATTGTGGCTTTTGTTGATGGATTTATGTGTACTGCAAGACAGGCTGGACACATATCACTGAGTACTTGTGCATTGTTGTTGTAATTGAAAGTGGTTTTTGGAAACTAGGTCTTTTAGGCATTTTGTCACCTGATGGTTAGATCTGTTGTATTTTTCAGCATCAGTTTGGAGTTTTCTATTTTACAGACAGCTGTATTGTAGTAGTATCTCAATCAGACTTTCTCTGTGAATTGTAAGTGTTAATTACAACATATTTGTAGAGAAGGCAGAGGTAGGAGGTGGGAAGGTTATAACTATGAATTTTTTTTTTATTTCCTTTTAAGGTGTTATTTGAATACCAGTAACTCTATGTCATTAATACTTAAGTTGGGGAGTTGTTATTTATTCCTAGAATCACAGAATCCTAGAATGCTTAGGGGTTGGAAGGGACCTGAGAGATTACATAATTCCAATGCCCTGCCATGGGCAGGGACACCTTCCACTAGACCAGTTTGCTCTAAACCTCACCCAACCTAATACACCACAACACCTAACAATGCTCATGTAAATAAATACAGGGAACACCCATAACTTACATTTATTACAAGCTTCTATCAGGCGTCATTCCCTGCTCAGGCCAAGCATCAGCCTGAAACACAAGTAGAAATCAGCTCCCAGGAGCAAAGTGTGCAGGTTCCTGACCCAAGAGCTGCCAAGGGTGTGCTGTCCCCTCGGGCTTGCAGCACTCAGCAGTGTGCCTGCTGCGGGGCGGCTGTCCCCGCTCACGGTGCCACCCAGGCCTCACCTGCTGGTGGCTTTGCCAGCTGTTGACTCAGTGGCTTTCCCAGCTGTTGACTCAGTGGCTTTGCCAGCTGTTCCCCCCTGAACACATTCCTGTTGGATTCAGCGCCTCAGGCCAAGCAGTTTTGAAACATATTCCTGTGGGTGTGTTTTTCTCTGCGAAAACAGCTCAGCCGTTCCCCGGAAAAAAGCTGTGAGAAATGTCTTGCCTTGCTCGTGTCAGGGAACATGCAGCATCCAACACCTGCAATGCCTCCAGGCCAGAGATGCTGAGTAGGAGTGGGCAAAAAAAGAATCTTTGGTGAAATTGCTCTTCCTTCTACCTGGGTATTGGGGTCAGAGCTGGCAGCAAGGAGAGCATCTCTCCTTGATCTTGGTTTTTCTGCGC
The DNA here is from genome assembly GCA_013397775.1 of Eulacestoma nigropectus. Lineage (NCBI taxonomy): Eukaryota > Metazoa > Chordata > Aves > Passeriformes > Eulacestoma > Eulacestoma nigropectus. The sequence goes on along the minus strand of VZTE01003439.1, from coordinate 202,154 downwards.
CTAGGTGACTAGAAGAAGGTGGGGATCTTGTTAGAGCCTGGTGACATAGAATCATAAAGCCAGAGAGTGGTTTGGGTTGGAAGGGGATCTTGAAGCTCATGCAGTCCCACCCCCTGCCCTGGGCAGGGACACCTTCCACTAGCCCAGGTTGCTCCAAGCCCTGTCCAGCTTGGCCTTGGACACTGCCAGGGATCCAGGGGCAGCCACAGCTGCTCTGGGCACCCTGTGCCAGGGCCTCCCCACCCTCACAGCCAGGAATCCCTTCCCAATATCCCATCTGGAGGATATTGGCCATTGAACCTTGGCCTCTGGCAGGGAAGACATTCCCCCTTGTCCTGTCAATCCAGGTTCTTGTCCAATGTCTCTCCCCAGCTTTTTTAGAGGCTCCCTTCAGGTACTGGAAGGCTACTAGAAGGTCACCCCAGACCCTTCTCTTCTCCAGGCTGAACTGTCCCAATTCCTTCAGCCTTTCCTCATAGGAGAGGTGCTCCATCCCTCTAATCACAGACATGATAGACAGCAGGGAATTACTTCCAGCTGCATTCTGTAGACGCGTTGCTCTACCGCAGACTTTGTTCTGTGCTGCAGATAAAATCGATTTCGTATTTTACCCAGGCTGTATTATACGCTTCCCATTGGACAGAAATTTCTAATGTTCTTGTCAATAGTGGTGACTCAGAGACATCCCATGTCCCAGCAGGTCCTTCTTGCCTCCAAGGATGATGAAAGAAATGGAACAGGTTTCTGTTGCAAGTGTGTCTCTCCCCTGAGGCACAGTGTTTTCCTCCAACACAATTTAAGCTTGAATAACAAAGATGTTGATTGCTGAGCTAATTCTACTTTACCGTTCCAGCAAAGAACTAAGGTGGTTTTTCCTGGTGGTGTTCAGGCACAAATACTCTTTCAGTGATAGCTGGAGCACCAGATGAATAGAGTTTGGCTTCCTACAGTGCATGAGAATGAAATGTTGATTTTTGCAATAGCTGATGAAGTAAAACACACTCCAAACCATGACTACTCTGCCTGTGGGAACAGGCAGGACAGTGTTCAGCTTTGGATTTATATTTTAAGAGATAAATGATATTTCAGAGCTCAAGGTAATGATACTGGTGTGTACCAGCACTAAGTTTGCTTAGAAGAACACCTTCCTAATTCATGTCCGTGACAAGTCTCAAAATGCAAGATGCTATTAATTCTGCAATTCCTTGTATAAACTATGAATAGCAAAATGTGTAACAGTGTGCAACCAGTCCAAATATTTGTGAAAAAAAAAATCCCTCTCTTTTGCTTCGTATAATTAATTTGGCGGCCATGCCAGAATCAAAAGCTGCTTTCCATGAAGCACATAAAGAGCGGGCAATCTCTCATAGAGTGTGAGGCCCAAATCTGCTCCCAGTTTTGAGGTACGAATCCAAAGCCATTGTGCTCAAGTCAATGGAGTTAGTCAGGATTTGCCTCAGAGTGAATGAGAGGAGAATTTGACTCATTTTGTATATGACAAGAGATTATTGCACAAATTGTGGCTCGCTAAAAACAAACAGGCTCCAATTTAAAAGGCCCATCTTTGTGGTGCGTAAAGGATGGTCCTGATTAAACTGCAACCATAATAAGTATTTAACTGATGTGTTCACATGCACAGAACACCGTTTTGTCAAACACAACCTGTAACAGTCAGCACAGACCCTTAAAAACTTCCAAGTATTTTGCATAAATGTCAAGGTACTCTTCAGGTGCTCCAAGACAAACACACTCCGAAGTGCTTCAGTAGAAGCCAGAGTGATTGGTGCTTTGCATGAATCAACGTGAAGTGAATATTGAGAATAATCAGTGAATTCCCAGCTGGAAGTGCAGTGAAGTGCAAACAGCCATTAATGCTGCTGCGGTAAATGCATCCTGCTAATCAGATGCATCTGAAGGTAGCTCTGAGAGCCATAGCTTCAAAGAATTTGGTGCTGATCTGGGCTTATATTCAAGATGAATCACAGAATCCAAGAATGGCTCAGGTTGGAAGGGACCACAGTGGGTCCTCTGATCTCATCCCCTTGCTCCAGCAGGATCATCCCAGAGCGTGTGGCACAGGATTTTGTCCAGGTGGTTCTGGAATCTCTCCAGTGAGGGAGACTGCACACCCTCTCTGGTCTCTGTTTCAGTCCTCGATCACTGCACAGAGAAGAATTTCTTCCTCGTGTTCAGAATGAACTTCCTGAGCATCAGTTTCTCTCTGTTCCTCTTGTTCAATTGCTTTGCATCACTGGGAAGAGCCTGCTCCATCCTGTGACACATCCCTTCAGAAACCTGTGGTTTCTGCTTTACCTTTTCCTTCCCCAAACCCCTCATTACCTTTTCTGTCTTATTTCACCTGCTTAATCATTCTTGTGGCACAACCATAATTTTTTTTTCTACCAAGGGCCAGTCCTGCCAGACAGAAATTAGGCACCAGCTCAGTTCTTCATATTCACCGCATGAGAACGTGACCTGACAGAACCTGCAGTCACTGCCATAATTGATCCTGAGCAGTCCCATGTTGCTGGAGTCAGAAAAACCTGAATTTATCAGCCAAAGCACTCTTCTGTCCTGGAAATATTCCTTTCTTGAGCAGCTAAGGGAAGTTTCCATGCTCTTGGCTAAAGTGTCCCAGTCTGCACTTGTCAGTGTTTACAGTTTTACTGTAATTTTAGGAGTAATTTTGAAGCAAGTGTTTCTCTACTCTCATCACTGAACGGACGGATTTATATTAGCCCACTTTATATTTATCATCTCCTTCTGCAAGGCAGGGAAACAGATGTGAGTGTTTCCAGCAGCGATGCAATGTAACTTGATACTGATTTTATGCTGTCTATATCCTGCACATGAAATGACCATTTCTGAATGCTTATTTTCAACAAAGAAAGTACTGTCTGTAATTTCCTTTATTGAGCTTGTATTTGCTTGAGAAAAGCAGTAATGAGTTTGCAGTTCATAGCAAATCAGCCCTGTTTAGCTTGCTGGAACTTTCACTGGCTTCTGAAGGGTTCGTGCTGGATAGCTGAACAGTGGAGTCAGCTGGGGATTCAATATCTACCAGAGGAGATAAGTGAACTAAATTCCACTTGATTGAGATAATATTTGGAACAAAAGAGCCTGTATCAGTAAGTGTATTAAAGCTTTGTATTGACTCTGCCCGGCCCACTGGGAGAAAAGCAAGATTTGGAGACTGGGCTGAAAGACAAGCATTCCCATACTAACACTTTGGATTTCTGTAACTCGGCCATGATCTCAGCACTCAGGATAGACTCAGCTTGACCTTGGGGTGGGCTTGTTTGCCACCTAAAAACACCTCGATGCAGGTGACTTCCTGTGAGCAGAGGCCCACGTAGAATGATGATCAGACTGGGGTTCAGTACTCCCTCTCTTGCTTTGGTGGTCCCTCTCTGGGGCTCCTCTACCCAGGGACTGTGATAAACTCAGCCAACATTGTTAGGAAAAGCATTAGAGATTATCACAGATCACACACTGATTTGGGTTGGAATAATATTATCTAAGAATATTTAATAATCTATTATCTAAGAATATTTAATTCCAAGCCTCTGTCATGGGCAGGGAAATCCTCCACTAGACCAGGTTGCTCCAAGCCCCGTGGCAGGAGCATCTGAATGCTGGCTTCATGACCTGACCACTTGGATGAAGCTTGAGTGAAGACCTTTAGGGATCCTGTCCATGTGTGAAGGGAGGTGAATGACCAGCGAAAATATTTGGAGACACGGGAATGTCATGGTTTACGCCTTATATTTGACCAAAAAGGGGCACCATGGGTGCAAAGCCATCCATCCACAGAGAGGCTAAGAGGCCTCTGCCAAAGTACATCTCAGTAGGTTGAAACAGCGGAAACATTTACAAGGAGTCGGTTTTTTACATCACAGAAGCCAAAAGTTACTGCAAAGCTCTGAAAAATGTTTCAGGTCCTGTAGGCTAAGATGGGAAAACCATAAACTCTTGAGGAATGCAGCTGGTAAAAGACTGCAGTGTCTGCTTACGACTGGGGTCTCAGCTGGCTCTGCGGAGATGTCAAAGGGGTTGAACCAGCCCTCCCAAACTCCACTTTGAGAGCAGGTTTTTTTGAGGAGCCAAAAGTTTCCCTGCTATAACACTCTGTGATGTCAGACAACCAAAAGCAAAGCCCCTACATACTGATATCTCATCAATTAGTGAGGGACTTGGCGGATGTGCTTGGAAACTTCAATGGTCACCATAAAATTCCTGTGGGTGCTCTCTTTATTTGCACTCAGTGGTTGCTTCCATGGAGGAGGAGTCTGAAGAGTAGGATGTGGCCAAATGTAGAGTGTTACACCAAAATCTTATTCTATCCTGAAAACTTTGCTATAATTTTTCTTTAGCTCTTGGACTGGGCACCCTGATCTAGGGGAATGTATCCCTACCCCTGGCAGAGGGGCTGGAATTAAGTGATCTGTAAGGTTCCTTCCAATCCCAATCATTCTGTGGTTCTATGGAATCTTAAACCAGCTATGTACATCAGTGTCAGAGGGTGGAAAAATAGAAACCTTTGTATTTTTTAATTTGCAAAGAAATATTGCAATTTTGCTATGAATTGGCTTTTGACTTTAATTTTTTTTTTAACCCTTCCATTTGACAATATAAACACGATAAATTATTTCCTTTTAACTTTGCCTGGTAGTAAGTATGTGTTTTATACGAAACTGCTGCAGGTGGAAGAAAAGTCAATGAACAGGTGCCCAAACTTATTTACACAGTGCCCTCTTATAAATGAACTGGGATATTCTGAAGAATTTGGGTGGATATTTTCCATCAGTGGAGGCATTTTGAGGACTGGCCTCTTAGCACCACGGAGCAAAATCTTTGGTGAACATTAACGCCCATGATCCAGAAAATAACCATGGGGGTAGACCCTCCATAAGAACTTAGATCTTTTGAGTGATGGGGAGTGTGAAAAATAGGGACTCAAAATGGAAGATTAGAAATATCATGAAGCCATCCAAAAAGGAAGTAAGAAACTTGGTGGGAAGACGTATGAAATTTATATGATACCTGAGAATTTAATTTCTGTATTTTCCTAATATTCCCTTTCAAAACTGGAGCACTGAAGTAGTAAATTTGATCCTTTTAACCCAGATACCAGCTTTGGTTAGATAACTTCCAGAGATATCCAATTTCAAGCTTTTTAGTTAATTCAGTTTTATCTTCCTAAATCACAAAATACAAGACGTTTAGCCTTGGGATTCACTAACACTGGACATGTGTTCTCAGAGTCAGAATATCCAATTATTAAGGAACAAACTCAAGGGTCATTATGAAATGCCACTAACCTACAGTTCTTATTGATCTATATCATGGATGCTGTTCCCAGCAAAGGGGCTGGGGTACAAAATGGGGATCCCCACCCCAGCTCAGTAGCCTTTTCTGCCTGCTGGGCCCTCAAGCTGCAGAGCAAATATGACACCCCTTAGCTGTCAGGGGCGGATAAAAAATTAAAGAAAAAAAATGCAAAGGAAACAATCCTGTATCTATACTGCTGAACTTTCATGCCTTTGAAGGAAGTGGCTAAATAATCTGCATTTGTCTCCTGTCTTTTCCAGAAGGAGCTGGCATCAATATCAGTATTAAACTTTAATTTTCTTCCTGCAAAGGAAATTATGGGCCCTACATCCATGATGTCACTGGAAATCTGTGACATCATTGATTTGCACAGCTGGCTATCCAGCTGTGATGCTGGAGAAGGGCTGGCAGTGCTCCTTCCCCCTTCCAGCAGTGCACTGTGACATGTGTCAAATGCAATGATGTGCTGATGTCACCAGCCCAGACCCTCCTTTTGTCCCTCAGTGCAGAGTTAATTAAAATGGTGTTAACCACAGTGTATGCCTGGTAATTACATGAGTTAATCAAGCACAGCTTAGCACATCTGTCCTGGTAAAAACTACTCATCCATGTGCTGCCTGCCTACTATGGTGCATGAAGGCTGATTTTGGGGTTGTGAACCTAAAGTGCAGCCCATCTGCTCGGGTTGTCGTTTTTTTGCAACTGTGAGACTCCCATTGCAGAAATCAGGTGAGGCATTTGATTTTTATGTGGGGAAAATTGTGGCTTGGTCCTGGTTTTGTCTTAGACAATGTCCTTATATCCTATCACCTCACTTGCTAGTGATTGAAAAGTGGGAGTAGATCAGTCCAGCCTACAACTTCTGTAAGGAAATTAAGATTTGTTGTATCAACGAGGTGGTCAATACCTGCAGAGGTGCAGCAGACAAGCTCGAGAATGGGTTTACTTGATGGGCAGGTTTAACGTGGCAGACTCTGCCACATATAAGCTATAAATCCTAGCACTTCTCTAGGGGTATAAAAAACTCACTAGAAAAACTGTCTGAGCTTTTGAAAGGTCTCTGGCAACTTACAGATTGTTGTGCTGGCTGTTTTTTTTCCTCTTTTCACATAAAAAGTGCCTGCATGCCAGCACAAATTTGAACACGACTTGACCTCACCCCTGAAAACCGGAACGGGGTCGAATTTTGCTAAAGCTCTGTGGGGAAAGGGAAGACAATGCCTAAAGGTCCTTTTCCCTAAAAAAGCTTAGAATCATGGAATCATTAAGGCTGGAAAGGACCTCCAAGATCATCAAGTCCAACCTTTGACCAAACACGATGTTGCTAACTAGACCAGGCATGAAATGCCACATCCAGTGGTCGAAGTTTGCAGACGGATGCTGAGCTGTCGCTGCCACTTTGGCAGTGCCTGTAGGAAGCCCTGACAGTGATAAATACTTCCACAGCACAGATAAGTCATAATGCTCTTTGAGATGATCAGGCATAAAAGGCTGCTCTGGATGAGCACAGCAATATTACAGCGTAAGCCGGCTGTTTCCGAAGCGGCGCCGATGCAGCCGAAAGCCCTGGAGCGATCGGCGGTGACTCACCGGGGCAGGCTGGATTACAAATCTCCCTCCTGCTAATGGCTAATGCAAACACGTCGTCTGTCTCTCCCCACTATGCCAAACATCTCCCGTTGGCATGTGGGAATGCTAACAGGAGGAAGGTGACATGAAAACACTGCTCATACATATTATTCATGTGCAAGCTGCGGATCCCGTATTCTTCCCAGGTTTTTTTGCCAACAGATCTCCTCTTCCTTTGAGCCCGTAAATGAAATACACAGAGCCAAGGGATTCTTAAAATGTTGCCGAGCACAGATCACAACTTACTGTACTTATTACAATAATGTCCTGTTTCTGTCTTCTTTACAAGGAAGTTGTTCATGGGAAGGTGAGATTAGGAAAATATTGCATTCTATTTTTTTTGTCTAAGTGCAATAGAGCTGATGGAAATAAAGAATACTTTTTTATCTGTTTTACGTGAGTGCCTTGCATTTTGCTCTTTTGGTTGAAATGGTGATTAAATTTCTTTTTGGTGATGTTTTGAGGGAAGAGTGTTATTGTGGAAAAACATTTGATGCTCAGAGCAGAGTTACGATACATTTTTTGTATCTTTTGAATAGAATAGAATAGAATAGAATAGAATAGAATAGAATAGAATAGAATAGAATAGATATGTGAAGAGAATAGATTTGTGATGTAGTGAGGGAGAGATGGACACTAACAAAATATGTAACGGTTCTGATGCACCCATGAAGAGGCACATTTTTACAGCATTAGTTGTGAGAATTCCCATAGTTAGCAGTCAGTTTGTGCAGGATCAAATGGCGAAACTATAGATTTTCCTCCAGCTTGTAGGTCTGAGGTTGAAATGCCATCATTAGATAATGAATATCATGCTGTCTAAAGCCAAAAGGGCCACCAGGGTGATTAGTTTGGCCACAGGAAAGGTTTTGTAATTTCTTCCAGTTCCTTCTGTGTTGAGCTAACCAGGACACGTCCTTCAGTAAAGTAACCTGTTTTCAAGCCCCAAGTCTTGTTCTAGCATCACTCATCATCCTAAGAAATGTGTGTCTGACTGTTATTTGAATCTGTCTAACTCTGCCTTTTGGCCATTGGATCTTGCCATGCTGCTTGAGTAAAAGGCACTTTATAACTTGTGTGTCTCCCAAGAAGATATATATGTGTGTAAATAAATTTGTCACTCAGTCTACTACTTGGAAAGATAAATGAACAGAGCTTTGAGACTCTAATTTAAGCGTTTTCCTACCTATTGTCAGGGAGATTAGGTTGGATATCAGGGAAAGGTTCTTCCTTCAGAGGGTGGTCAGGCACTGAACAGGCTCCCCAGGGAAAGGGCACGGCCCCGAGGCTGGAGTTTGGACAATGTTCTCACGGATGTACAGAGTGGGATTGTTGGGGTGTCTGTGCACAGCCAGGAGCTGGACTTGATCATCCTTGTGGGCTCTGTGAGAGATTGGAAAGATTGCCTTGTTGAGCAAGCTTTTTTGGGGCCTTCCAGGTCTCTTCCAACTCAGGACATTCTGTGATTCTCCTCATGATTTACCATTTTGTCTTTGGTAAAATCTCCAGAACAATCAAAATGCAAAATTCCTGGCTGTAGAGATGTCTCAGCTTCCATACAAATATCTTATCAGAACAAACAGGAAAGTGTGCAATGCATTGACATGTGTGTAAATGAAAAGTGGCTCAATAGCTTTTGCACTTCACATAAATTCATCTGCTCTTTGTAACACATGCACATGCATTACGGTAGGGGAGGCAGCATGTTCACAGAGAAGCATTTTATTTGCAGCAAAATCCATCCTAACTCACTCCCTCTCTGCCCATGGACAGTGTCTCCAGCAGTTTTGGTTGATGTGATGATTTTCGACAGCTGGGTTCACTATGCCCTGTCCAAGAGATGGGTTTGTTTGGCCAGTGGGTGCATAGATCCATCTCTAGGGTGTGTCTATCAGCTCAGGCTTGCTGATGACTTGGATCTAGAAAGTATAGGGTGACAGCTTTCTCCTGTTGTCCTGATGTTTCTTTTCTGCTTCCACAGTTTACGAGGTGGTGACAGTGACAGGAGATGTCCGGGGAGCAGGAACCGACGCCAACGTCTTTGTCACTCTCTTTGGAGAGCACGGGATCACTCCCAAGACTCATCTCACCAGCAAGTAAGTGTCTGGAAGGAAATCTGTGTCTTTGAGGCCTGTCCTTCAGGGACTGTTAAAGCATTTAGATGAAACACAATAACGTGCTGATGGATATGGAGGGAATGAATCTATACAGTATTTTAAGATCACCAGGGAAATCTGAATTTTTGCCATTGGGAGTTTCATGCCCAATCCTTTGCAAACCTGCATTCCCTTCTGTAGGTGGAAATCCATGTTATATAAGGCTCATACTTGCAAGGTGTGGGGATATTTGCTTTTCTTAGAGCTTAACTTAGGAGCTCCCAGTTTAGGAGCTGAGAATATTCATTTCTGGTTGGAGTGGGCATGATGGGCTACATTCCCACGCCTAGATCCCACGGAGGTCTCCACGCTAGTCAGGTAGAGACAGAAGTGTCCTTGAATGATTCTGAAGAGTAACTCAGTGGGTTTGAAGTAATCTTGATAGTTAACCACCTACAATCAGCCATAGGAAATCTGAGGCAAGCAGAAAAGGAAGAATTTAAGCTTACTCCTAATTTAGACTGCTTCCATCCTATCTGCTGTATGCCTTGCTGCACACCACTGTAGTTGCATATCACTCTGGCAGCCCTGTTCTATTTTCCTCTAGCTGATACCAACACCATCCTATGGATGCTTCTTCTCATTCCTTATCAGCATGTTGAACTTAGTGGGAGCCATATTTTATAATTTAAGAACCTATTAAGAGGCTTTTGACTCTCTAAATAGCTTTCTTTTTTTCTTTTTTTTTTTTTTTTAATTTAAAAATTGAGCATCAGGGCCAGCAGGTGCTCATTTCCCAAGAAAGCAAAATGACTTTTAACAAAGTACCAGCTCTGCATGTGCTAATTTCCCCTTAGTCAGGCAATTGCACTAAGATAAAGCAGAAATCCCTTCTCCAGAGGGTCTAGGAGAAGCTGTGTGTCTCTGTTTTATCGGTGTTCTTATTGTTTTGGTTTTCTTGAAAATGTGTTTCAGAATTATTAATCCTGTGCTAATGTCACATGGTAACTTCACATTTTCTCCATTTCTACAGCACCGACAAGAGGTACCTGCAGCTATTTTAAATTTTACCCTCAAAAGAGCTTCTCTTCCCAGTGAAACAACTCAAACATGAGAGTCTGTAAAGAAAATGATATGGGAATGGTAAAGAAAATACATGAAATTTCAGCCCTGTTTGCCATATTTGAAATTCAGAAACCAGAGCTAGGCAAAGGAGTTCTCTTATCCCAGAATCCCTAGAAACACCAGGGAGAGCTTCCTGATTGTATATTACATGTCTATAGGAAGAGCTTTGTTTCTGTTGTGTGATTTTCATCCAGACATCCCAACGAACCAACAAAGAGGAATGCCATTTTCCTTGATTTAACAGAGAAGGAAAACGAGGCAAGGACCTAAAAGAGGATGTGGTTCCATAGCAGGTCAGTGACAGAGCTGGGAGCAGCAGCAGCAGCTCTGCTGGTGAAAGAGCTTCTAGCCTCCAAACCTTCCTCGCAGTATTTCGCAAAGCCATCGAAGCAACATCTGCTTTCCAGGGAGTGGTCTTGTGGTCAGCATTTACATAAATAGCCATTTCATTGGGAAAGCAGTCATCTACTCGAGGCTATGGAAAGAATCCAAATATTACCCTAAAAAATTAATAAATATACTCTATGCCCTTTAGAGAAGAAGTCAAGAGATGTCCATAATAGATTTTTCAGTCAGCTGTGGCTTAAACATGCTATTGGTTGTGCAGGTGGTCTTTGCTGGCATTTTGTTTAATGCCTGCTCTTTCCTCCTGCTCTCACCACTTTTATTTTGTGAAAGGAAAAAAGAAAGGACACACAGAGATTATTTTAGGTTGCAGCAGCACTCTGAGCTTGTTCAGACCCGAGTTAGCATTTTGGGCTTGGTCCCTGTTGCTGCAGAGAGCAGATGGCTGAGGTGTGGAAAGCAAGGAAGAAAGGCCCGGGAAGCCAACCTTCTGCAGTTCAGGGCTCTTGAAACTGGTCCCGTAGGAGGTGACCGCTAGAACTGCAACTACAGCTTTCCACTGGGGGTTTCCCAAACATCAGCAAAATTTCTCTGTCTCTAAGCAAAGTCTGGCGCGTTACAGTGCTCCATCGAGGAATGGTGAGGAAAAAAATCTAGTCTGGATGTAGGAGTGCCTACAGTGCAGACCTGCTTAATTGAAAGTCTTGTCTCCTAATTATGAAGCAAACCATGAAATAATCAGTTTGCCTCCTCGCCAAATTTGTTATGCAGCTTTGTGAATATGGCAAAAGGATGGAATCTCATGCATCTTTCAACTAAATGTTTACACGAGTTCACTTATGACTGCAAATGCATGACATTTTATAGGTGTTTACATTTCCCCATGTATGACAGACAGCTAAAATATCATGCATTGCCTAAAGATGGTACTACCATTTCAGTTTTGGTTAAAATGGGTTTTTCCTGTTTCTTTCCTGACTGTGTGCTGGTAGTGAAGGACATGACAGGTCGTTTTGTTGTGCGCTGTAAGGGGGAGACATGGCAAGCTGATGAAATATCACGTGTTTTTAACATTGGCCAACAGTACGGTAACTGCGAAAGACACAAATCTTTGTCACAACTGGTCAGGAGGAGCAGCAGTTCTGGAAGTGGCAGCACTCAAAATCTGAGCCAAGGAATGATTTCCAAAAGGGAGGCTACAAGAAAGGGCATGGAGTGATGGAGCGACAGGACGAGAGGGACTGCTTAAAAATGTCAGAGGGCAGGGTTAGGTGGATATTAGAAGGAAATTCTTGGCTGTGAGGATGGTGAGGCCCTGGTACAGGTTGCCCAGAGAAGCTGCCCCATCCCTGGGGCAGGGATATTCCAGGCCGGGTTGGATGGGGCTTGGAACAACCTGGCATAGTGAAAGGTGTCTCTGCCCATGGCAGGGAATGGAATTAGATGCACTTTAAGGTCCCTTCCAACACAAACCATTTTGTGATTCTGTGATTTATTTCAGAAAGGAGGTTCAGACAAGTAGTGTTGAGGGCCTGGGAGGGGCTGGAATGACTCCTCCTCACTGTCTGTCAGTTTGGAGGGACCGTATCACCGGTTCTGGATGTGGTGGATAGGTGCTGGCAACTTGCTGCTTGGGCCCAGCAGCTCTTGGCAAAATCCCACTTCAAAACCCAGCTCACACAACTCTTCCCCGTCTGCCACCCTGCACCAGATACAGCTCAGCCAGAAGCTAAAAGTGCTACCACAAATGAGTTTCTTTCCACTGGCTCCATCAGGGACATGTGGGTGAACACCAAGGGGTTTGCTTGGTGGCATTTTGACAGTTGTCAAGACCTTTCCCACAGGTGTGAATTGATCCTCTGTGGTCCAACACTGACCAAACAGTGCTGATCCTTCACTGTATTTTATTTCTCCATGGTCATGTGCTTTCCACCAGGCTGAGGCTGGGGAAAAAGTACAACACTCAGCTGGGAGTGCCACTGCCAGCTCATTCACAGTCTTTGGTCCAAATCTATGTATTTCTTGCTAGTGTAACTTTTCAGTGCCAGGCTTACTTGGTCCAGCTGGGGACAACTGCAAATATCACAGAGAGGTTTTCCCCTTGAGGAAAAAAAAGGAAGAAAGAGTTAACAGAGGATTTAGCAGCTATGGCAATCTAGGAGAAAGATTAAATAATTGGAGACAGCTGGCCTCTTACTGAATTTGAGGAAAAATCCAGAGGACTTTTTTTTAAATTTCTGATGCTGAAGACAATTAATTGGCAGTCACTTCTACCTGGTCTTAGGTGACTATACAGGGTTTTTCCTGTTCCTTATGCCAGCAAATACATATGAATTGCAAAGTATGTACAGGATAGTCTTTAGAGGATGGTAATGTTTGTAGCATTGATACAGTTAAGACAATCCCAGTGGCAGAAGATCTGATTTTGTTGTTTAACCTCTCTGGAATAAAGAAAGAAATGCAAGAAAGAGAGCTTATTCACTCTGAGCAGATAATATAATGTTAGGAAGGGTTAGATAGTTGGTGCAGAAAGGGCTGTTCAGGTTAGGAAGCGAACGAACCCCAAGTGCAGAGGGAGAAGGATTCTCACATTGCTGCTGAAGTGCTGCTTCAGAGAGGAGCTGTGATCCTTTTGCTTTAACGCCATGGGATGTTTCCCATTTTACAGCTGTTTATGTATCTAACTGTGCTCTGATTTATGTCTGTACAAATCTGCAGCACTTTCAGTGCGCTCTAAAGACTTAATGGTCTGGGACGGCGTTAAGTAACAGCACATTTTGGAGTCCATACTCACTCCTGAAAAAGAAACTAAGTGGGAATTTTTTTTTCCTCTCTCCTGCTCAGCCTTATTAGCCAGTCTGTGTCTAGTATTTCAGGAATAAAATACCTGAGAGAGTGCTTAGACCAAGGTGTTGAACAACCTAACTATAAGAGTGGGTAGAATTGGCGTATATATAAATTATAATCCACCAGCAGCTATGCACACAGAAGCTGGTGGTACAACTACAAGGAAGGTCAAGCCTTAGAGAGAAAAACAGGATTTTGCTTAAAATACCCAGACTTTTAAGGGAATTCAGCTGCTAGACCCAGGTCCCTGCTGATCAAGTGTCAGCTGCATTTTTCAGACTGTAATACCTGGCCAGTTTTCCCCTTGTGATGAGAGTAAGGTGTCTTCCTGGAAGAAACTCAGCCATTCTGTCTTGCTCAAAATCCTGCCCCTATCCCAACTCATTATTGTCAGTCTTAAAAATGCCTGAGCTCAGTCTCATCAAAAATTTAAAAATATTTCTCCATGGGAAGGGGATGAAAATTTTCAACAGAATAAAATTTACCTCAATCTGGCAAAGTGAACATAATTAAAAATGTAATTTAATACTGGGAAATGCTGAGCAACCTTTTCACTGTTCTTGGTGGCACTGTTTGCTTTGCATACAGTTTTTCTAGAAAATAACAGCCAAATTGCAGATAACAAAGACATCCCCACCCATAGCAATGAAGTTGGAAAGAAATTATCTTTAAGGTCCCTTCCAAACCAGGACATTGTATGATTCAATGATTTTGTGATAAAGCATAGCTAAGATTATCTAAATTAAACACCACTACTTTATTTTGTTTATGCAAATCACACCACCAAAGATGAAAAACTGATATTAAGATGATGCTGCTCCATGCAGTACAAAGTGAAGGAGCACTTACTCAATGTCTGTAATTAAGGCTGTCTGAATCTGTATCTGGAATGCCTATGGATAAGGCAGAGTCTGTGTGTCCTATGGCACTCTACAAAGTTTTGGAGTAAATGCAGGCTCCCACGGTTTTGGGCTGGTGTTTGGCTCCTGGGTGCCCTCACGCTGCTACAGCCCGGAGCAATTCGTCTCATCCAATTAAACCCTTTCAAGTGGGACTGTTTTTTCACCAATTTTTCTGTGCCTGTTTAAGCAGGATTCATTCTGCTGGTCGATAATGTCCTTGGTACAGACACTGACAGTGGCTGTGCTTTTCTGCTGGTTTCTTTTCCATCTGGAGTCATTTTGGACATGTGCTGCCTCACGTAGTATTTCCAGCCGCTTGCTGACTGATGCTGTCAGCTTCATGACAGCAGTCTTGGCTAAATATTTGCAGACCAAACTCCCTGGAGTATTTGTTGCTCCAAGGAGGAGGTTAATGATGCTGCTATTGGAGCTCTGCGCTAAGAGTAAATATGGTTTGAACATATGGGGGATTTTTTGTAGTTAGGCTGTTTTGTGAGTTTGTCACAGGACAATGTCCTCTTTCCAGGAGTGATCAATAGTGGATGTTTAGGGAGGGACAGAGGGATGAGGCCGACATGTTGTCAGCATTATTCCAATACCTTTTGCATCTTTTGGCAAGATGCCATCTTAGCCAGAGGCCTGATAATACAGATTCACACAGCCTAAAATGTGTATTGGACAACCTGAGGGTGAGGAAAGCTGTCTGTACTTTCAAGCCAGGAAAACAGCAGGGATAGACCACTGCTCATCCCTCACACCTTTTCACGTCACCTTTACAGATGTTACTGGCTGAGAGGTGGAAGTGAAAATCCTACACGGAAACAGGATGTGGAGAGAGAACATTAGATTAATTGCAAATATATGGGGAGAGAGCAGAGTTCATTGTGTGTATCTGGGGAGAAATTTCCTTCCTGTCTCTCTCAATTCAGCGCTGACACACCTTAAATTCTGGGGACAGCTCTGGGTCCCTCAGGACAAGAGAGACATTGAGGGGCTGGAGCGTGTCCAGGGAAGGGAACGGAGCTGGGGAAGGGGCTGGAGCCCCAGGAGCGGCTGAGGGAGCTGGGAAAGGGGCTCAGGCTGGAGAAAAGGAGGCTCAGGGGGGACCTTGTGGCTCTGCACAACTCCCTGACAGGAGGGGGCAGCTGGGGGGGATTGGGCTCTGCTCCCAGGGAACAGGGACAGGAGGAGAGGGAACGGCCTCAAGCAGTGCCAGGGGAAGTTTAGACTGAATATTAGGGAAATTTTCTTCACCAACAGAGTTGTCTAGCCTCAGCACAAGCTGCCCAGGGTGATGGTGGGGTCCCCATCCCTGAAGGGGTTTAAAAATTGTGTGGATGTGGCACTTGGGGACATGGGTCAGTGGTGGCCTTGGCAGTGCTGGGGGAATGGTTGGACTCGATGTCCTTGGAGGGCTTTTCCAACCCAAAAGATTATGTGATTCTGGGATATTCTACACTGCCCACCCACAGTGCATGAGAAACTCCCCTGACCTGGCAGGTGAACCAAGTAGCATTTGTTTTTTCCTGGACAGTGGCAGGCTTTAGATGGTTTGTGCTGTACGATCTTCTGAAATCATCCCCAATATCCAGCTCCTCCAACTGCTGCTAAACACCCTTGGCAGGAGCAGGCAGACCTGTGGGCAGCATTTCAGGGAGATGCAACCAAGAACTGACTCTTTCTAATGTTTTAATGGAGCATTTTTAAAATTTTGTTCAAACTGACATCCAGAATAACACCTTGTGCTTCTGTGCAGCCCTTAATCCATGCCGCTTTTGCTGGCAGTTCTGTGTGTACAAGGCATTTTCAGGTAAAACACCTAATGGAAAGGCAATTTAAATGATTGTTAAGCAGAGATTCAAAGCTAAATTGGTTTAGGTTACTCTATCGCTGCTGAAGGTCATTATTTTTATAACTCTGCCGTGATCAGTACCCAGGTTTTCTGTCTGTTCCTAGGAACTTAGCTGTGAAAAGGGTGCTGTTAACTGATCAAAAGGGAAGACTATTATCTACAAACACTCAAAATTCCCTTTTCAAATGTGACTTTCATTTAGGTGGCAGGATCAACTCTTTTTTAATTCATTTTAAAAAAATTACTAATACAAATGTTTATTTTATGTACTTTTGCATACAAAACTGCATCATTGAGGCTTTCTTGTTGTCAACCAACCAAGAAGTAGCAAAACTCTCATGGCACTGGCTCTGTTGTCTATGCCCATGGCCTGCAGAGGAGATGAATGCAGGGATTTATAAATGCTACACTTGAAAATGTACCAGTTCTTGTGACGACTTTTAGCAGCACCACTTACCCAACCAGGGGACAAAGTGTTCTGAACGATTGTACAGTTGCAGCACCGCAAGCAGTGCAGTCTGAGGGCAATTACTCAACTGAAAGAATCTGAAAACGTCTTCAGATACAAAAAAAATTATATATAT
>VZTE01003439.1:139624-185345 GCA_013397775.1 Eulacestoma nigropectus | reverse complement strand
ATATATATATATATATATATAAAAAAGAATTTCATATGCTACTCTTTGATGAAGCTCCTTGGATGTTTCTTACAAAGCAATTGGGAAAAACGCTGCAACAGAATATGGAAAAAATAGAGCTGCTAAAGCCAATCAAATATGTCAAATAACAAACCCAACTGAAACATATTTCTGGAGTTGCCCCGGCCTGTTATTTCAGATTAATGACAGGGCTCTAGTGAAATTCAGAAGATCCTTAGACTAAGCTTATGGTCTAAGATCCCTGGGTTTGAACCCAGTCAAGCCTGAACATTGCAAATTTAGTACTGCAATTTCCAAGTCATATTTTTCCTGCTTTATTTGTCACCAGGGCTGCACAAGCCAGTGTGCCTTATTGTTTGGTGTAATAAGTTCCTTATGGTAATCTGGCTGTGAATGTCTCATCCTAGTCCTAGCCTGGACCAGACTCTGACACGGCCCAGCCGTAATTACTCCTTTTCTTTCACTCTTTCTTTCTTTTTAAGGTTAAATTTCAGTGTAGCCATTCACTGTGGGATATTCCCTCACTCACCCTCTCCCCACGCAATTGGCGGTGCTATAAGGAAGGATTGGATTTTTCTTTCCCTGTGCTGTTGATGCTGCAGGTCCATCTCAAGGGAAGAGACTTGTCAAAACTCTTCCTACCTTTTGACAGCAAGACTTCCCAGGGGTTTGACTCCTGGACTATGTCACGTTTTCCAGTGCTGCCCCAAGCTATTTCAGGATGCACTAAGCATCTGCTCAGTGGGCACTTCTGGATGCCCTGCAGAAGGAGGTTTGCTCCCCAGCATCCATCCCAGCAACTGAGAGAGCCCAGCATGGCAGCGGGACTGCCACAAACCAGCAGCCAGTGGGACTGGTGCACGGAGAGCTTTGAGCTGATTATTCTCACTTAATACTTTCATGCCATCTCCGTAGCAGTCTGCAGCACTGCATCGATCTCCGAGTCAATGCGGGGAGAAGCTGCTGTCATTACAATGCTCATTCAAGCCTGACAGACTAATTGCCTTGCACTCGCTGGCTGTATTCTCTCCGGCAGCCAGGTTGGGGGAGGCTGAGCTGGGTTTAATTGTCTCTTGTCTTCACGGCAAGGTTAACCATTTTAGCCTTTGCCTACACTGGTGTTACTCCCAGCACAGGGTGTGAAACAGCAGAATGGATGAGGAGGAGGAGGAGGAGGAGAAGGAGGAAGGCTGAGCATGGGTTTAGCAGAACATGAAATGACCTGTAAGCAAGGCACATGCAGGTCCTTCAGACGTGAAGAGCAGCGAGCGAAGCCAAACTGCTTTGCTGGGATTATTAATATTCATTAACTTTCTGCGTGCAAACTGCTTGTCACTGTGGCTTTACGCTGCTCAAGTGCTGTGGTTTCTTGTTCATTTTAATATGACTTCTGGATTTGGCTGTGTTTAATCATCCGTAGCCATGCTTAGCGGCCCAGGGGAAATGGGGGCCCATCAGGGAGGGCAGGTGGGAGAGGCTGCATATTCAGAGCTTTGCCTTGATGTTATTCATAGTGTTTTCCTCGAAAAGACTAGCTTAGAAAAGGACAGAGGTGCTTGCCAAGGATCACACTGCAGGCTAGAGGCAGAACTGGGTATTAAATTCTACGTCCCCTGACCTGGGCCAATAGACTTTATATTGCTTTTGCACTTGTGCCTGTGAAATACAAACTGCACAGTTAACACCTCACCAAAAAAGCCAAAATATTTCCTGCCTACAATAGTTTTACTTGGAATGAGATACAAATTGTAGGGGGAAGCATCAAAGTTTCAGTAGTTGTTAAAAAAAGTGATGGAAGATGGGCATGGAAAGTTGGATGTGGTTGGATTCTTTCGTCTCTGGCTGAGCTCTGGGCAGATCTGTGGCCACACAGGAAACTTGCTGGGCTGTGGAACTCCTTTGCTCCATCAACAGGAGCAGGTCTGCTTGCTGCCTGGAGGCTAGGATGACAGGAGAGGACATGTCTGGGAGTGGGACTCTGAGATGAAAAGTATATTGCATTTCCCCTAAGGCTTCCGCCTCAGCTTCTGGAAGAACTCTTGGAGTCTGAGAAGGGAAAAAGTCTGCTAAATGTCAGTACTCAGGGCATCCAAAAGCTGTCACGGGGGAGAGAGCATTGAAAACTAGGTCTTTCCAGCACTAGGAATGACACTTCTTTATCCTTAAACTCTAGCTAGCACTTGGGTGCCTGCTGTCGAGGCTGCTGGTTTTTCACCTTACCTTTTGATGCATGTGCATTGCAGGAGCAGCACGGCCTTTGAGAGGAGCAAAACAGATGTGTTCCGAGTGAAAACCAATAACGTCGGACAAATAAAGAAAATAAGGTACCTGCACAATGCTGCTACCACAGCACCTGCTCTGTGAGGTGCTAATAGGATGACAGGCTGTAGAGGTTTAAGCATTGCCATGTTTTATTCATTATTTCTTAACGTGCTCCCATCAAGGTGAAGTTAAGGGGTGGTAAAAGCTTGTTTACTGCCAAAGATTTGAACTGAAGTGTGAAATCACCTGCGGTATTGCTTATAAGTATCCATGCTCCCCACCAAGAACTGTATTTCTGTCATATGCAGTCCTGGGGACAGATGTTTAGGACTGTTTTTATGTCCCAGTGGAGGTAAATGGGGTTTGCTACCCACTTTTGCTAACTTCATGTAATGTAAATGATAATTATTATGTTTAACCACTGTCTGACTGACCGATATAAAACTTTAAATTAGTAAGTAGTACAAAGAAAGCTGGGAAGAGGTGGTTAAAACAATGTAAGAGGATAAGAGAGCATGAGCGGTACTGGGTGGGAAGAGAGTCCCTTATGTTTTAGATGTGCAGTGCGAGGTGAATAAATGCATATGTTGAATGAATGTGGAGGTGTGTGTACGTTTGTGAGCATCTCCTTGCAGACAAAAGATTCACAGATTCACCTGTGATCTCTGCCCATATGGAAGGTTGTTATTTTTAATATATCCCGTAAAAGCCCGTAAGTTCCTTGAAACTCTTTGGATAGACAGCCATAAATAGGAATTTTTTGAACAGTTGCTCTAGCCTTGCCTAGTATATAATGCTCTACAAAGTTACAGTACTAGTGGCCAGTCTTAACCAGAACACCAAAATAGGGTTGTTCTTCCTCTAGGATTGAGCATGACAACACAGGACTGAACGCGGGATGGTTCCTCGACCGTGTGATCGTGACCGACATGAACAGACCTCACCTCCGTTTTTACTTCCCCTGCAACAACTGGCTGAGCAAGGAGGATGGGGATGGACTGTATGTCAGAGATCTCATTGGCAGCCTGAACCCCATGGACGTGCCCAAAAGTAAGAGTTTTCAAAAAAAAAAAAAAAAAAAAAAAAAAAAAAAAAAAATTTTCCCTTTGGGGCTTTTTGTNTCTGGTGCCTTGTAAGAAAGGAAGAAAGGACAGGGTTGCTTTGAGGTGATCTCATCACATAAAAAGTAATCATGTAGCCTAAGCTGACTTAAGTCTTCTTTATAGTCAGTGGAGAGAGATATAGGAAGATGCATGGTATCTCCAGAAGGTAATTTCTTCTTCCAGTGTTAGATCTGATATCTTAGGGTGGGATAAATCACTGTTTGGAGAAGCGCCACTCGTTGATCGAGTACTGAGGGATCTGTGATGACAACATTAAATTAGGTTGAATGGCTACACGTAGATGAGAGGCATCCTGCCCTGGAAGATGTAGCTGGTATCCCTGTGTGCTGCTCCAAGAGGCACTGTGGTTGCAGTCCTGTGTTTGAAGTTAAGTGTTTCCAGGCTCTGGTGATGTCCTGCAGGAGATTTACATAAAGAGGCCAACCCTCTTGCTGTAACTTCACGCTGGTTTTGCTGTATGTGTGTGTATGCTATCCACACTGAGCTGGTGCCCCTTTTTTCAGCGTAGTTTTAAGCTAATGATGTTGAAATGAAGCCAGGACAGCTTGCACACCAGACATGTACTCCCAAATCGGTACCAGCGTGCTGGCCACGCGGTGATGTATGGTGCATGTAACGTGAGTGGGAAGGCGATCGAGATGTGAAAGAAGAGCCAGCAAGCCAACCTCAGGTGGGATGTCAGCACTCCATCTGCAAGTGCTAATGAGGAAACAGAGTTGTGTTTTCCTGACAGACTCACCAGGGCACTGCTGCTTTCTGGGAGTTTAATTTTGGGCACGGAAGTGAAGGCCACCAGCCACAGGTCTGCGGGAAAAGAGAGCTGTGTGGTTCGGTGCTAAAAAGAGGAAACTTGTGGTTTTGCTGTTGTTGAATCTTATTGAGAGTAATTAGTAGATGTCTTGCAATAATGTTGCTGACATTACCACTTAGGAGCAGTTATTTGGTAAAACCAATTTATTGCCAGCCTTATCAGTCCTGCGAGCATTGACAGATGCTCTAGAAGGGCAAAGTATTGTTATTTTTATTGAGGTCATGCTAACAGTGAAAGAATACACTAAATTGACCCAGAATTGTTGAATAATTTTGTACTATTGAGATATAGCCTTCTAAAAGAGTGTTGGTATGTTGAAGATGTAAGCATTAGAGGAGACTGCATGTGAGCTGGCATGCACAAATAATGCCCATTGACAAGAAGTTTATATTGGAGCATTTTAAAAATGCAGACATCCCCAGGGTGGCTGCCACAAGGGAATGAGATAACGTCTGGAGACCTTATCTGCCAAAAACCCACCCAGCTACTACTGGGGCTGCGTATGCTGAAGTATCTTGCTGCTTTTTTAATCCAAATTGATTTGTGAAATGGAGAATCTGAGGAGACTTGGGGGGCAGGAAGGCTCTGGAGAAGGTAGTGCATGAGTCAAAGCAATGTATGATTAAGGAGAGGTTCCCTTGAGGCGGAAGTCAACCATTCAATCTTAATAGATCTTTAAATGACACACCACCTTATCTGAATTTATTATTGCCCCTGCCTGGGAGAGATGATTCAAGGGAACCTGTGTGATTTCCTCCATCCTGTTCAACACCTGTCTCACAGCAGGAAAGGACTCATGGCCTAAACCCTCAGCTGGTACAGGAGAGTGCAGCTCCAATGAAATTGCTGGAGCTACTTTGCATTTCACAAGCAGAACAGCCAGTCCTGAGTGCTCGCTCTTCTGGAGAAGTGGCTCTGGGATATGGATGAACTGCTCTCCACGTGCTTGGCTCCGGATAAATCTTACTCATGTAAGATCATCTCCTGAGCGTGAAAGAAGAGATTTAGGCAGGTGTTTGTCAGAAATGCACCAGCTCTCACCACCTTTATCAGAGATAAACCCCCACTCCTGACTGGCACAGGCTGGGCTCTGCAGCCGCCAGCACGAAGGTGGGGAGCTGGGCTGAGGCCAGAGGCATGGGAGAAGGGTTGGACACCTTCCAGGTGGCAGGTCTGAGTCTGTAAGAGGAGAGGGTTAGCCCAGCTATCTCAGGTTGCAGTTCCCCTTGAACCATAATTAATGAAAGATAAACATCCCCAGACTGCTGTGGTGAACTGTCAGCTGCAAATGTAAATGCATCTGAATTAATTTGCCTCCCTCCGGATCCGTAAAGGTCTGAAATGAGATTGTGACGTGATTTTTTTATGTACATACAAATCATTTGCCCTGAATTTCATTGGGTTTTAGGGTATTTTGTTTTTTCTTTCCAATGGATTAAATAGTGGTGTTTACTCTTTGAGTATTAATATTTTCTGAGCCCCTAGATAACGAAAAATTATGTAAGTTTATGTAAGGAAAGATTAGTAATTCCCTCCTAAGTCTGTGTTCCCATTAGCAGTTCAGTGCCATATTCTCTCCTTTCTGTTTATGTCTCTTCAATCACATCTTCAATCCATTTATTTCTTCAGTTTTTCTTTATAAACCACTCAGACACTGTTTTGGCCAAACTTAGTTTCGTGCTTAGCTTTCATGCTCCATTTGCTGTCACAGTCAGGAATGTTTTCAGAGGTAATCAAACAAGTTTCCTCCAGGTTCCCTCTCCTGCAGCACCTTCAGCTTTTGATCTTCTCCCAGAGAGCTTTCTCATCTTTGTCATGAGGATTTACCTTCCTCTTTTGAACTGGAGGTCACTGCTGGGACCTTCTCTGTGCTTTGTGTGGGATGGATGTGGACTTGAAAAAAATAAACTCTTTCTCTTTGTCATATTTTTGCTCCATTGAAGAGGCATCTGAAGCCTATTTGAAGGGGGGCTGTTGGTGCTTATACCAAAACTGGCTAAACTATGGGCAGACTCAGCCTCTTTCTTGGTGAGGAGCACAAGCCAGACAGAATTTCTGTAGACTGTGAGCTTTGGAGAGGTTAATTTAAAGGGGGAAAAAAAGAGGAATTAATAAAAAATGCAGAAAAGAGCATATGGTGAAAAACAGTCAACATATAGTGGGAAAAATGGACACACACACTCAAAAAAAAAAGTAGAGTACTTTTCATGATCCAAATAGAACTACCAAGGATGGCAGTAACACTTAGCAACTGCAGACACCTGAGTGATTGCATTTACTTATCTGAATAAAATGCCTCCTTCCAGGTTCCCTGTGGAACGCCACGCGCTTCTCAAGGAGAACAGGTTACATTTTAAGTGTTCCCGCTTGAATGATCCTCTATTCCCTCTATTCACATCCATGGCATCGTATGCCAATGGGCCTTTGACAGGGATAGTGTCACAGATTCTTATTTACCCAGCAGCTTCTACTGGCAGCCTGGATTAATTTACACTACAGGTATTAATTACAAGGGAGGGCTATTGTTCAGCTCTATGCTGCTTCACCTGAGTTTATGAAGCCTTAGGGTTGTATGGCTGTGGCTGAGCCTTCATGCAAGGGACTGGCTCGAAACTGAAGCCAGGTGCTGGTTTTCCTTTGAGTGTTGCCGGTTTTGGATCACTCTGAGGGTGTCTGATGTCCTGCCAAAGTGGTAGGGGAGGAGAGTGTTCATAACAGCTTGCAGCTGCACTGGGAGATCTACTGACCCAATGGAGGTGCAAAAGGACATGAAATTCAGGAGTCAGTTCATAGAATCACAGACTCGTTTGGGTTGGAAAAGCCCTCCAAGACCATCGAGCCCAGCTGTTCCCCCAGCACTGCTCAGCCCACGCTCACCCATGTCCCCAAGCCACATCTACACAGTTTTTAAACCCCTTCAGGGATGGGGACCCCACCACTCCCCTGGACAGCCTGTTCCAGTAACTGAAGTCCCCAGCCCACTGTTTGACACTTTTGGAGTGGTCATGAATCATTTGTACCACTCAGTGGACAGACCCTCATGTCCCCACCCCGTGGTGGCTCTCATTTGCCTGGACCTTGCTGGCCTTTCCCTTGTGGTTTGCATCCCTGCAGGTGGGACACCAAGGTTGTGTCTTTCTCTACCTCTGTATGTGATGAATACAGCTTATTATCACCTGGCTGGAAAGCAGGGAGCCCTGAGAGTTGGTCTTCAGGTGGGTTGCAGGGTTTCCCAAGACATAATACCAAAACATACTTGCAAGGCTAAGTTTTGTCCAGATTCGTAAAAGAAGCTGAGGTTTGGTCGGGTTAGATGATATGTTGTTTATCCAACAATAAACATCTTTTCTCTGGGGGTGACCACAGGCAGTTAAGGCTCCTCAGCTGCTTGAGGGTAGTCTGGGCTCTGTGCAGTGTTACCTCCAGTTATGCTCAGAACAAGGGAAACACATATTGGCTGCTCTTGATTTCCCTTGAAACCTCTTGCTAATCAAACAATTCTCTGTACATGCTTTACTCTGAGAAAGCAGAATCATTCATTTGCAAAGGGGACGTTCACTCACTTGGTCCTTAAAATCATGTTCAAGAGCAGAGAGCTGAAAATTAATTCAGTCTCCTGTGCAAGTTTATCCTATGCTAACCTGTCAAATTTTGGTCAAGTCTTTGCAACCTGCCTGTTGCAAATGAGGTTGAGAGCCAAGGACTGATTTCCATCTGGCTTTTTTGGCCATCAGCACCCTGAAGTTATTTAGGATTGGACATGATGGGTTATAAATGTGCAAGGGACAGCAACTCATGTCAAATTCTTTCAAGGCTGCATATTCCCAGTAGGACAGAAATGCATGTGTGACAGCAAACTGCAGGAATACTTCAGTCTCTACTTTTTCTGGGTAAAGTTTAGTCTTATTTGGTCTATTAATTATGCATGTGAGGAGCATATTGGTGTGGCACACCTCGACTTTGAGGATGGAGGAGTTCCAACACAGTTGCATTATGTTTAATTTTTCCATACTGAAATGTGTTGGAAGTTGATCACCTATTGCTTTTCTTTATTATTATTAATATTATATAAAAAAAGGATCACAAGATGAGATCAGATACAGCTGTTCTTTATCTAGAGGTGGATCTTTTGCAGTCAGACATGAAATTTCTGCTTTGCTGAGAAAAGAACTGGTTTTCAAAGGGAAAGTTGTTGGTTGTGTCAGTTCTGGCCTGATTTGGGGCTGAAACACGGTGTATTTGAGCGTTTGCATGGATATGTCCTAAGGGTAATGGCTGTGAAGTCACAGTGAACAGCTGGGAACTGGATCCCAGTAAAGCCAGATGAGTGGTGAAATTTCCCTGAGTGCTCGTGCAGGCAGAGGGAGGCCTTGCCTTTAAAAACATCAGAAAAAATATTTATTATGAAAGCATTAACACACTCTAGGTATTCTCTGGGGTTTTTAGATCCACTGTGACCAGAAACTCATGTATTTGAGCTGTGAATGTGAGCTTATTCCTTTCCTCTTTGAAGAAGGCATGTGTTAAGACTTCACAGTTCATTGTCCAGAGTTTTAATGTTGGCTGCTGGCTGACTTGAAGGCTTATGAGCATTGACCTGGCTGTGGCTTGAGGAAACATCTGGGGCAGCAGGTATTTGTGCATGTGATTCACTTGGAGTCAGAAGCTAAATCCTTCCTTCCATCATGGGATATGCATGTCCTTAAGGGCTGGGCTGGATTGGAACTGAAGCTGTGGCCAGTATTTCCCAACAACCTACTGATGTTAGAAGCTCTGGTAAGGAGCAGAATTTGGGATGTGAGGCACCAGTTGATGATGTCCTGTTGGCTTTGCAACCTCATTTTATAAAAGTTTGGGCTTGAAGAGCAGCACTGGTCCCTCATGGATGAGTCCCCATCCCTGGAGAGATTTAAAAGCCATGTGGATGTGGCACTTGGGGACATGGGTCAGTGGTGGCCTTGGCAGTGCTGGGGGAATGGCTGAACTTGGTGGTCTTGGAGGGCTTTTCAAACCTAAATGACCCTTGGATTCCCCTGGGTTGTGTTTCAAATTGAGGTCCTACTACTTCACACTTTTGGAAACTTTCATGGTCGGAAAAATGAAAAAAGATTATTTCTAAGGACGCAGAAGTTGAGGAAGAGGGAATGAAATATTAATATGTGTTACCTTCTCATCAAAATTCATCTTTATTTACTCTGAAAACTGGGAGTATATAATCAGCACAGGAAAATGCAGATAAATATATTTATGAAATACATATGAGTTGTTTACTTCTGAGTAATGGTGAATACCCTCTGTGTTCAGGATGAGGCCTTGCTGCGTGCTGAAGCATCCAATAAACAGGGTTTGTAGAAGGAGAAATATCTTTTACCATCCCATTTATAACACTGGGGAAAAAACAGTCATACTATTTGGCATACTGAGTATCCAGAAATGTCTTTTCTTTTTGGTCAAAAACACTTCCTTTGCTCTAACAAGGACTTTCCCCGTGAACTTTGCCCAGCTTATGTCACTGTGTCCAAACTGAGGCAGCTATGGACATTTTACTCGTCACTTTTTTTTTTTCCCTGTTGTTTTTTTCTGTAAAGACGGGTAAAAGGAATGAGAAACAGAAATGTAGAAATAAAAAGAAACACTGGTGAGTTGCAAACCACAAAAAATGCACAGAGCCCTGAAATGGGATACAAAAACAGATTTGTAATTCACATAGAGAGAAAAGATTTTGGAGAGGGAAGAGTGTGTGGCTGATATATAGATCTCAATACAAAACAGAGAGTACAGCATGTTTTTGAAGACGTGATAATTTTGACTAATTATGTCTATATTTGGGAATTAATTCAGCTATCAATTTTGAAATAAAGTAACTTTAAAAAAAAATCTGATTTATTCAAAGCAAGACTGACATACAGAGCTAACAATACGACTTTGGACAATACCGTAAAATTATTTCACTCTTATTTCTGAGCAAAAGTGTTTAACCCAAGGGGATATTCTCAATGATTTCTTCAATTTTGATGATAACGTAGCTGGGGAAAGCAGAAAATGGATCTTTCTTTTGCGAAATATTTGCCTCCTTTTTTTTTTTTTTTAAAAAAAAAAAAAAGGGCTCCCACCCTGGGGCTGAACTAACAAAAAATAATGATAAATCATGGAGAATTAGATGAACAAGGATTTCTGCACTGCTGTCACAAGGTGGGTTGCCCTGTGCTAAGCTCCATGCTTCTGCAACTCAACCACTATTGTCTCCTGAGCAAGGTCATTTAAAGCTCACTTCAAAAAGTCATCATCGCTTTGAAGTCACAGTAGGAACATCAGTTTAGCATATCCTACAAGCAAAGCCTCCTGCATGTGGTAGATTGCCTCTCACAGGCCCTGCAGAGGGATGATCCAGGCTGAATCCTAATATATTAACTGTTTTGATGCACGTTTTGGTTTCATGTAAGAGCTGCAGAAAATGGAAAATCTCGTGGTCTCTGGCCTGGGTGGGGAGGCCAAGGAACAGGGTTCATTATGGGAGGGGTGTGAGACTGTGGCTGAGGGTGATGCAATATTCGACAGAGAAACACAATCATAGAGTCACAGAATACCCTGAGTCCACACAGACCCCATGGAACATCGAGTCCAAACCCTGGCCCTGCACAGGACAACCCCAAGGATCCCACCCTGTGCCTGCGAGCGCCATCCAGATGCTCCTTGAATCCTTTCCTTTTCCCATGTGTTGGGCCTCCTTGAGTGACAGCAATAATATCTCTTAAGAACACACTTTTAGAGAGCTCTTGTGAGATTAAAGAAGTGCTGAACCAGGGTCAAGCCAGCCTTGCATCTCTAGTGCTGCCTCTAGTGACAGGAACCCCAAACCCAAGCAAAGGCTCTTCGGCATTTCTCCCCTGCTAACACCACATTTTGGCAGAGGTGCTCACAGCCAAAAGCCATGGGACTGTAGAATGCTTTGGGTTAGAAAGGGCTTTCAAAGGTCAGCTAGTCCAAGCCCCTGCAAGGAGCAGGCACATTTTCAACTACCTCAAGTCACCCAGTGCTCTGTCCAATGCAAAACTCCTTCTTCTCCAGCCTCCCCATGTTCCAGGTGTGCTTGTAATCTGAATTTCCAGCTTGAACCCTTGGCTAAAGATGCTTTCCCCATCTCTGAAGGCACAGCTCATTAATAAATGTAGCTATCAATTACCCTTGAAAGAGATTAATTATTTTTTAGCTCTAAACCAACCCTTTGAATTCAATGCTTTTCTGAATGGGAGGAAAAAGAAGTCCTCTTTATCTGCGTGCTATCACTTTGTGCAAGAGCAAGACAAAATTTTGAGACAGAACTGGGTGCGGGTGAGCTCAGCAGAGCCCCTCTGCTTTTACAGGGGTTGCTTTAGGCTCTAATTATATTTTGCTTTGCTACAGTGTCACAGAGAGGTGTAATGGTTGGGCTGGGCGAGTTTTTCTCTCCGCAGCATTTGCAGAGGCTCAGTTGCAGGATGCTCAAGAGCAGCAGGACATGTCCAACTAGAAGGTCACCAGAAGCTAATCTAGGAAGAGGTTGTTTTATCCTGGTGGGATGAGCTCTCTGCCAGGACAAACAAGAACTAAATTCAAATGTTTGCTGTGAATCGAGTGTGTTGGGAGGCCAGGTCCCAGATCTGTGCCCTAGCCATAAGCTGTCTGCCATTTTAAGCATGCTCTGACCAAGAACTCTGTCACTGAGGAACATGCTGTCAGCAGTGGTATAAAGGAGCTTCCACTTTGACAAGTCAGTCCCTTCCATCAAGAAGAGGTTTTGTCAGACAGTTCCTGGTGGGCTGGAACGACTGACTCGATCTGACAGGCAGGAACCAAGGCATATGGATATTAAACCATCGTCCTGAGCTCGTGCAAGGCTGTGGCAGACTCAGGCAATTGTACCTTGTCTGCAGGTCCAGGCGCCTGCCTCTCCCTCTAGCAACATTTCTTTTCACACTAACCACAAAAGTATTCATTTTCCAGCAGCAATTCAGAGACTATAGCAGCGCCTCTCCCCTCTCCACTTGCCTCCTTCCCCCCCAGCCCCTTCCCAAATCTGTCTGCTCAGTGCTGAGCAGCACAGGATGGATCTCAAACACCGCCACTCTCGGGAGCACTGTGAAAACAGAAGGATAATTGCTAAGAGTTGCCGTATGAGAAGAATCCATTGCTGCCTACGGCTCAGTTCCTTGCTCTTAACCCCACATGCTTTGCCTGTGAGGGCTGTGACATTTCTCAGATATTGGATGCTGCTGCCCTGCTCCACGGTAGGTCAGGCGCACGGGAGGCAGGCACGGCTGGGAATTCACTGCTCCCCGCAGGAGGTGATAGCCCTAAGTAATGAAGCACAGTCAGCTTGGTTTTCCTGCCCAAATCTTGTGCTCCTGCTGCTGGAAACTCAGCAGATTGTGCGTAAGCACACTATCTAATGCCCCAAATAATAGTAGCTACAAGATTTCTTTAGGCAGTTCCATCCTACGGTGCTTCAAGTGACCGTGATATCATATTGCTAAATAAATGACATCAACAGATGAATATCACATGGCTGGACAGTCATCTGCAGCTTGCAGGTGGCAGGATTTGGCTGGGATATGTCCATTCACTTTCCATGGCTGGAGGCAGGACAGAGGCTGCACAAGAGCACCCAGGGGTGCTGGGTCTGGATGAAAAGATTCTGGGCGGTGTATGGGACTAATGCTGCACCCAGGATGGAGATGGCAACGAGGACAGCCTGGATGGGAAATACTGGGGGGTAGGAGAGCAGCAGCCCCATGCCCTTTATCCCCCAGGAGCGGTGCTGGGAGTGCATCACATTTACAAACATAAACCTCTTGGCTCTCAGTGGAGAGAACCTGACTCCAGCCCACCGTGCAAAATTAACCTTTCCTTTTGGCTGTCGAAAGCTGAGGCTGAGTTAATCAGTAGCAGACAAGCTGATTGACTGTCACTCCTCTGCTAAATTAATGCAGTAGGGTCACATCAGTGCCACCCCACTGTTTCCCAGAGATGGCATCCTGGCAATGTCTTTAAATGGAGACCCACAACTGTAAAGAAAAGGAAGGTGCTGTAACCACACAGGGCATTTACACTTGTGCATTGCAATGTGAAATTGGAAAGACAAGAGAAAATAGCTACTGCTCTTCCTACTGATTTTTTGTTAGCTGTTCTGCTCTTGGCATCTTGCAGTACGTGCCTCTGAAGCTGCTAATTTTGCTCCTAGGAAAGCTCCCCTCCCTGTGCCTGTGCTGCAGTGAGCCTGTGCACTGCTCGATGGAGGCACAGCTTTTTCATTAGCATTTTGCATGTTCTCGGTGCTAGGAGAAGCATTCAGGGAAAAAAATATCCAGGCAACATCTTGATCTGTGTTTTACAGATGAAGTCAGAGCCATGTATTGGGATTAAAAAAAAAAAAGACAAGTGGGTATTTTTAAAAGATGCTTCTGCCAGGGGCTTAAAGAACAACATCCACCCATGATCAAAATGAAGAGTGCTTGACTTATGGCAGATCTCTTCCTGGCTGCAATGAGAGCTTTTTCTTGCATGCTTTTAGCAGCTGAATCCTCACTGTCTTTTTAAGAGGCAGCATCCCTTTCTATTTAAATTGCTCATCCACTATGTCACTCTGTAAGATGTGCTGATGTACGAAGCACAGAAGGACCCCTGAGCAGCATGAAGAGCTCCTCTCTTTGCTCCAGCTGAATGTCAAATTGCTTAGAGAGGGAGAAAGTGCTGGCAAAAATTCAGTGTGGCTCCAGGTTTGCTTCCTGAAGATGGAGGAACTGCAATTTTTCTGAACACAAACCTGAGGGTTAGGTTTGGGGACAGGTTTGAGCGCCCAGTTTCAGAGTTGTTAAGATGGAAAAAATTAAAGAAAAGACCTGATGAGCACAGGCTAGACATAATTTGTGAACCAGGAATGTGCTCTGACCTAAGCCAAGGACCTCTAAGGCTCTTGAAGTAGTTTTGCCTACAGAAACACATCAGCATGGAAAAGAGCCATGCCAAGACATGCCGTACACCATAGCCTTGCTTATGTTTTAGTGGACAGCATAAAATCCTCACAGCACGTGCCCAGCCCATAGGATGACCCATCCGTGGGCTCAGGAGTCAGCGCTGCCACAGGGCTCTTCCTGCTGACACTGACAGCAGCATGGTTTGTGTACAGAGCCCTTGGGAGCACTTAGTGTTCCGAGCAGGAGGTCAAAAGATGTCATTCTGGACCTTAGATTTGAAATACAGCCACTCTGAAAACCCTTTAAAGGTGTTTGATGTGGCAAATAATTTCACCAGCGTTTTCCTGGCTGGCTGATGTATTTCTGCAGCAACCATACAAGGTGCCCTTCCTGCCATGTGTTTGGTCACTGCTCCTTAACGTTCTTCATGGACTTGTTCTCTGCACGTCTTCCTTGATGCTCTGCATGCATTGAGACATCCTTCTGGTCTATATCTCAGAGGCATAAAGCCTTATCCTGCAAGGGGAAGGTAAGTTCAGCCACTGCAGCTTGTCCTTTTGAGGATCCTGTTATCCTGTCAGGTTCTTCTGGCTCCCAAAAAGCGGAGTGGAAAGTTAATCACTGACATCAGATTAAATATTCTAGAGGAGGTGCAAGGAGCAAAGCTTCTTGAAAAATGTGGTCCGTAATTAAAGATCGCAAGGTACAGTGGGTTAATTTTAGTTAGAGCAGCTTAGTGGCCAAGTGGGAGCTGTAAATTGCACCATCCCTATCCTTGGCTAATGCAAATGAACACTTTTGGTGTTGGTATGTCTCTAGCAGGTTGCTAGAGCCCTGTGAACTGAAGCAAAAGAGTTAAAGAGAATCATTAAGGCATTTCCTCCCTTGTCTGAGCCCAGCTCTGTACCCCTCTTCCTTGTTATTCAGTATTTATTGCAGTTTTATTATTATTTTATTTGCCATGGCATGTTTTGCGATGGGGCGCCAGGGATGTCAGCTCGATTTTTAGCCTTTTCCCAGCACATTCATTAAACTGTGACAGGTGATTTTCCCTTCTGTTTGGGCTCTGCCCTTGTAGGCTTCAACCTGGAATCTGAGAGCATTGAGGGGATCTGAGCATCTGAGGGAATGGTCCAACAGCCGCTCCTCAAATGTTTGCTCTCACGTCCTCTGCCTCAGTGGGAGCACGTGCACTAAGGCTTTTACCGTCATTTAAACTAACTTTTAATATGCACTGATATGCACTGGTGGAGGGGGGGTGGATCTGTCTGGGGAGTGGTAACCCAGTGTTGGTGATGCTCCATGGCTCCTGAAAGAATGCATTTCTGTAGCTGGCTGGGAAGCCCAGGAACAATTATCCCCTAACTTGGCACTTGCCAAAGGGAAAAAAAGTTGCAAACCAAGAATCATGGTTAATGGCTGGACTTGATCATCTTAGAGGTCTTTTTCAGCCTTAATGATTCTATGATTCTGTGGTGCATGAAGTTTTATTTTTGCCAAGGATCTGTGTGTGAGGAGACCTGTGCATTTGACCCTTTCACAGAAGCAGCGTGCCCAGGACTCAGAAAGGCAGAAGTGACGCAGCACAGAACTTTCAGTATCAGCTACCCAGGGCTCGGTAACAGGAACTCTGTTGAGGGCTTGTATGACGTCATGTACTGTTCAGTAGCAGATTTTGCATTCATTTTCATCTGTTTTGTGTCTTGCTGCCTGCCTCCAGCACTCATTTCTCACAGAAGATATGGCACAAAGTGTCTGTCATGGCTGTTTGCTTGGAGGAACAAGGTGACCTCTGTGGTGGATTTTGAAAGTTGCTCACATTTGGCCCAAATAAAGTCACACTGAAGGTCATGGGAGCTTTCTCGTTGGTTCTATGAGAAACCAAGCTCACTTTTGCTGTCCTTGGGAACCGAGTCCCGCCCTGAACTGTCTGAAGAACTTGCTTCTCAAACTCACTGACATGATGTGTGAAACGCACATGGTGTTCCTCACCCACCCACAGGGTTTTTGTGCCATAGATGATGTATCTTCAGAGCTCCTGGGCTTTACCCCTGTTTCCTCATTAAAGAAAAAACATTGGATGACTGAATTTCTTTTTATTTTGTTTATTTTAAAGGAAGGGTGGCCACCTTCACATTTTTGTTTCATGCAGTGTGACTGATATTTCAGACAATCAGAGAATGTTTTTGGTTCATCCAGTTCCACTCCCTGCCATGGACAAGGACGCTTTCCACTAGACCAGGTTGCTCAAAGCTCCATCCAGCCTGGCCTTAGACATGCCCAGGGGTGGGGTATCAACATCTGTAAGCAGCCTGTGCCAGTCCCTCACCACCCCCCAGCAAAGAATTTCTTCTGTATATACGATCTAAATTCCTCCTGTTGCCGTTTGAATACATTACTCCTTGTTCTATAACTATGATATTATTTCCTCAAAATACTTGCTTAGTATAAACTAAACTGCCAAAATAGCTCCAGGACAGAACTGGGATCAGACGGGTCAGACCTGAGCTTGAGCAGACTCTGTAACTCATCAACGTTTGGAAAAAACAAAGCTGGTCCATAGATCCGAGTTCATTTAGTGTCTTTGTAACCACATCAAAATTTTCACTTTCTCTCCTATTTCACTCTTCAGTGTCAAGGCCAGGAACTGAGTGATCTGTCCTCTTGCCCTGGGCAGCGAAAACGCAGTATCAGAATCCTGCCTATGGATTTTATTCCTCTTGTGGAGAAGGGGGTCATTGTACCAAGAGCCACGGTTCAGACCATGCTTTCAAGATAGCATCAGCACAGCCTGAATTGGACTGTAATGTTATGTTTTGCATCAAACCATTGAGTTATTAATGTACTGGGATTTCTGCCTCCCTCCTTGCAGTCAACAAATACGTGGTCCGGGTTTTTACTGGTGAAGTCAGCGGCAGTGGAACAGATGCAGATGTCTTCATTAATATCTTCGGTGAGAAAGGAGACACAGGTATTCAAATGCAAATCATTTCCTAAAATATTTCCTCCTGCTCTGCAGGCCTGTGATCTGAACAACACACACAGGCAATCTGGCAAACGCAGAATAATTTGGCTGAGTGAAAGGCACAACAAATGGTGGCGTTAGCTCTGGGGGCCTTCACATCCACAGCCCCTGGAAGATGCATCTGCAATGCAGCAGCTGTGGCTGGGTGTGGGCATGACTCAAGTTACCTGCCAGCAAAAAAAGCAGACTCTGGGAAAATGCAGCATAAACCACCAGGAGAAAGCAGTGGAGTAAGTGCCAGCCCACTGAAGGGTCCAACACCAGTGTGTATTTACAGTGAATGCAGTGAGAGCTGTGTGTCTCATTTTCTGGGTACCTGGATGGATAATGACCTCCCTTCTCTGTGGCAAAGGTGGTGGCTGAGCCTGCTTGGCCACTTGTAGAAATAATCTAAGTGAGGTTTATATTAGTTGGGTTTAAATAGCTTTTTCTTAGAATTATTGTAACTATTTTTAAATGTAGATTGTGCTGCAACAGTGGTCTGGAAACTTCAATTTAATTTTTAAAAATTTAATTGAATAGTATTAACAGATGTGCCCAAACCAAGCTCTCTGGACCATGGACAGAGGTGGGTGGAGATTCCTGCAGATTCCCAGAACCAGGGAGTAAATATTCTCTTGCTTCTATACTGCACCTATCCTGTAAAATTCACGAAATAACGATGTGATGTCTGTCAAGTGTCCTTGAACAGATTAAAAAACCTGGTGGATAGGGCTCATCCTTGATTAATCCTCCAGAGTTTTACAAGGGGATTCATCTGATTTCACTGAAGACATCCCAAAGTGGGAGTCTGAATCTTAGCTGGGTGTCCAGGCACTCTGTCATATCCACATGGAGAAATAACACCCATAGAGAATGATTCATCCCCTCTGAGGTAAGGGGGATGAGTTGCCCACTGACCTCTTTCTCTGCACTGGTGCCTTGGGTGGGTTTCATCCCACTCACAGCATCATTCACACAGGCTGCAACCAGGGGCACAGCTTTAATACTTTTCATGAAGGCAAACCCCTGTGAATTCAGGAAAAAGCCAACAGCCCTGGCTGGGTCCTAATTTGAAAATAAATCCTTCCTCTCAGATACAGCAAAGAATTCTGTGTCCTGAAATGTCAGAATCTGCAGCTTCTGACCAAAGCCTTTCTTGAACAGTTTGGAGATTTTCAAAGAGTAAAAATGAAAGGGAAATGTGGTGGTATAAAAAAAAAAAATTAAGAGCCATCTGGATATATATTTCTGAAAGCTCTGAGAGCTGTAAGTAACTGTGACATTAGAATGGAAATCCTGGTCTTTTGTGTGCTTGAGAAAAGGTACCTTTTTTATTAGAATATAAAGTCCTCTGCCTTTGCCTTGAATCCTGGGTGCAGAGAGCTGATATCTAGGGAATATTTGATTCAGTGGTGACATTCCTAAATATTCCTTCGCTTACAAACATGCACATGCCAGTAACCCTTTCCTCCTTGGAGTTATTATTTATTACTTATTTGAGGGGTTTTGTTGGTTTTCCGGGGGGGGCGTGGTTTCTTTGTTTGTGTTTCTTGTTGTTGTTGTTTTGTTTGGTTGGTTTTGGTTTTTTGTTTTATTACATTTTTTTTTTCCCCTTCAGGTGTGAGGAAACTGGACAATGACAAAGACAACTTTGAAAAAGGAGCAGAAGACAAGTTCACGCTCGATGCTCCAAATCTGGGAAAATTAAGGAAAATTAACATAGGGCATAATAACAAGGGTGGCTCTGCTGGCTGGTTCCTTGCAAAGGTTAGTTAATCCTGAGACATCCAACATAAGCATCTCATGGGCTCAAAATATCTCACCCTCTCAGTGGTCTGGTACCAAGAGATGTAAGGACAATTGGTGGCGATACAGGTTACTGAGAAGGACACAAATAATTTCATTCTCTTGACTTAACTCATTACCATGGCCATAAAAACACCAGAGTCCAAGAGTTATCTGTTGGATCTGTTCACACTGAAAATTTGCAGACTCACAGCTTGCCCAAATTTAAGTGATTTATCATCGGCTCAGCAAAAGAGATATGCCTGCCACAAAGACCTCTTTCTTCTAATTTTAAACTCCTACTATGGGGTAGGAAGGTATTAAAGCTTTTAGTGTAACAGTTGAAGGAATATTTTAAAAGGAGAAATCTATGGCTCTTCTCTCTGGTCTCATTTTCTTTCCTTTGCTGATGTAGTTTAACACAGCTGGCTATAATCCAGGGAAGACCTGACCCCATGTTTGTAAATCCTCAACAACAGGATAGTTTGATGTATTACAAATGCAAATATTAGCACACACTTCTCCACCACCACCACCACCACACAATGTAGGAAAAGTTACAATGTTGGCTGTCCATGAAAAATGTGGAAATGAAAAACAGATTAGTTGTGCTCAATGTAATAAATAGTGAGGGGGGGAAAAAAGCACAGAACCTCATTCTCATATCACAGGTGTAATGATGAGGTTGATTTTTGATGACACGATTTTTGATGAGGTTGGTGAGGTTGCTCAAGCCCCGAAACCTGGTGCAGTGACTACTTGCAGCCAACACATCAACTCTATATTCTGCCATGAGTCTCCAAGATCTTGGTGATTAAGTAAAAAGCAACTCTGGCCCTGCAAATTCAGATGGAAGGTTGGAGAACTGAGCTCAGTTGTTGTCTACTGGTGTTAGATGTTTTTCTGTAATTTGGTCCAATACTTGGACACTCTAGTGTTGTCGCTCCACGATGAACCTGTTCACATGTTTCTTGTATTTTCAGAGTGGCTTATATTCAGAGATGGATTTCCACCTCTAAATGTAAGAATAAACCCACTAAAAGGAACCCAAAGAGGATCAGCTGGTAGAGAGGCATTGGAGTGTTGATATTTCTCTCGAACCTCATCTATTTTAGTCTCTAACACTCCAGCTCTCTCATGCTGACAATCCCAGCCCTGGCAGACACTGCTGTCTGCGTCTGTGGAGGTACAACAGGACTTACGAGTGCTACAGGCAACAGTACGGTGTGAGATGAGTGACAGGGGGGGAAGCTCTGTTTCCCAAAGAATGGTTTCATAAATTTATCAGAAAGGACAGATTTCAGATTCTCTCATTGTTGAGAAAAGTGTCAAGGGCTTTCTATCCATAATAGTGATTTTTTTTTTTCCTCCCTCTGAGACATAACCCACGCAGAGGAGTAAAGATCTCGATTTCTTCTCTTCTGACCGAAATTCTTCAGTACTCTTCTCTGCTGGTATAAAATACTATAGTAGCTCTATGTCAGGATTCAGGAGTCCAGCAGAAGATATTGGTAAGAAACACCTCAGCAGGAGGTGCAAAAAACTAGTCTAATGTGAAAGGGGAATATTGTTCCCCAGCTTGTTTCAGTAAAATATCACAGAATCCTGGAGGAGTTTGGTTTGGAAGGGATTCTACAAACCCTTCTGTTCCAGCCCCTGCCATGGGCAGGGATACCTCCCACTGTCCCAGGCCGCTCTAAGCCACATCCAACCTGGCCTGGGACAATTCCAGGGATGGGGCAGCCACAGCTTCTCTGGGCAACCTGTGCCAGAGCTTCACCACCCTCACAGCCAGCAATCCCTTCTCAATATCCCATCTAGCCCTGCCCTCTGGCACTGGGAAGCCATTCCCTGCGTCCTGTCCCTCCATGCCTTGTCCCAAGTCCCTCTCCAGCTCTCCTGGAGCCCCTTTAGGCCCTGGCAGGGGCTCTGAGGTCTCCCTGGAGCCTTCTCTTGTGCAGCTGAGCACCCCCAGCTGTCCCAGGCTGGCTCCAGAGCAGAGGGGCTCCAGCCCTGGGAGCATCTCCGTGGCCTCCTCTGGACTGGCTGCAGCAGCTCCAGGTCCTTGTGCTGTTGGAGCCCAGGGCTGGAGGCAGCTCTGCAGGTGGGGTCTCACCTGAGCAGGGCAGAGGGGCAGAATCCCCCCTCCCTGCTGCCCACGCTGGGGATCAGCCCAGGGCATGGGGGATTCAGGGCCAGGGCAGGTCCAGATCTCACCCAAAGCACCCCCAGGCCCTTCTCCCAGGGCCGCTCTGTCCATTCTCTGTCCAGCCTGTCTTTGGATTGCCCCAGCCCAGGTGCAGGACCTTGCTCATGGCGCTGTTAAACTCCATGACATTTGCACAGCTCCACCTCATTGGTGGTCCAAGAGCCAAATCCTTCCAGATTAGGAAGGATTCTAATTCCTGTGGCTGTGTTTCCTGCCACAGGGTTTTAATTGCTGCCTTTACAATGGTTCCACCCTGGAATAACTGACTGGGATAAAGTGACATTACTGTGTCACACGAGCTCATCTGATGGTCTGGCTTTGCCGTGAAATTCCTAGGCATTATTTTATAACAAGGCTCTAAAGCAGAGAGAGAGAGAACACAGCCTGTTTCCAAAGCAGAACAAAGAGCTGTAGTTCAGCTGATGGAGAAGAGTAGCCAGCAAACAGGCTCTGGAGAGAAGGAAGACAGGCCAACCAGCTGGTCTTGATAGCAGAGACATCTGGTCTCATACACCGCAAGAGATGCAGAGTGGGTTCACTGGATAAAAAAAAAAGAAAAGAAAAAAGCTGGGTTTTCACTCACTGATTGTCTGAAATTCTATCAGCACTAATGAGGGAGTGGAGTGGGATCTGCTTGAGTATCGAATATGTTAAATACCAAGTGAGAGTGTGTACATTAAGCTTCTGCTCTTCTTGCCACCCCCTTGTGTAAAACCTTTGCTTTTCCCACAGTATTTTTCAACGTGGTGTCTCTTTTTTCTCAGGTGATCATTGAGGACATTGGCAATAAATGCGTGTACCAATTCCCGGTCGGACGCTGGTTCGCTTTAGACGAAGATGATGGGAAAATACAGAGGGACATTCTTGTTGGGGGCACTGAAGCCACAGGTGAAATCATGGGCCGAATCCGTGGTGGGAAATGGGAAGTTAAGGCTATCAGCCACGTTTTCTTTAGAAGATTGGATGCCTTATGCTCAGGGAGACCTGCAGTGAAGCATCTGCTGGTGACAGGCTGTTTCGTGGGAGGGTTCCTGAACTGCCAACACATTTCTCACCCCTGTGTCGCACCTGTGAAGCTGTGCAGGACCTGCATGCTGATTTATCACTCAGAGCACCTGGATAAGGGGCTGATGGGCAGAGGATGAAAGATACAGCTTGTACCTTCATCAAATGCTCACCAGCACTCACAACGTGTTTGCTATTTCCAAAATCACAAAGTAGTGAATATTGTACTTCAGGTTCTTCTCTGGGGAACTAAACATCCTATTACAAAACAAGAAACGCAGTGCTGGGGTCTAAATCAGTCTTTTTTATTATCCAACATGGTTAAAGCAAAGACTACCAAAGTTTATGTCTCTGTTAAAAGAAACCTGGGTGTAAAGTCCATAAAAAAACTTGTCACGAGGCAGAAGATTATTTGGATAGTGTTCTGCCTGTATTTATTTAATAGCATGAAGGCAAACACTGTGATGATGCATGTAGCAACCGTTCTTTACTTCCTTGTATGGTCTTCAACATCTGCAGTCCTCGTATTCCCCCCTGCACGTGCATGAGGAAAATCGTCTGGGTGCAGATCCCTCACTGCAGGATGCCTGCTGGGAAAAACTAAGGGAAGAAAACTGAAAGAAATGTAATTCAATCCTAAAAAGCTTCCTTTATCTTTTACCATTCATTACTGCGTATTTTATTTTCCTGCTCTCAGGAGTTTTGTTGAAGATATATCAACAGTAAAGCACGCTTGAGTACAATTTTTAATGTAAATTTCAAAGGGAGGATTATTTATAGGAGTGAATTCTGATGTTTTTGCTTCATCTCAAGTCCCTATTGAAATTTCCATCTGATTTAATCATAAAACTTGGCTTAGGCCTTGACTATTTTCTACATGCTGTTATAGTGTTTAGGTGTGTATTTGATGCCATGAGACAGGTTTAAGACGTGCTTTTCTGTGAGGTAAGACTTGTGGGAAGAATTGTTTTCATTCTTACACCAACAGTTGGAGATAGAAAAAAAGCCCCAAGGACATTTTTATGTAAATAGGTTTCTTTTCAGAAATATTTTTCTTTCTTCCAGCTGGGTTGATACCTCTCCTAAATCTTGTTTTGCGGAGATCTGTGGGTTCTCACGGTGACTGTGGAGGTCCTGATGGCTCCAGAGGCATTATGGGCTAAAAAACAAATAAACCCAAAGTTTCCATAGCTTTGTGACGCTGCAGATCTTGCCACTGCTGTTTAAAGCAACACCTCTCCATCCTCTCAGCATTCTCTGACATATTTAGTGCTTGGTATCTCTCAAAATCAAATTACTTAGCTGCCAATTCAATTTTTTGTCTTTCTTCACCTAATCTGCACCACAGAGTGAATGAACAAAGAAAACATATTTTTTTCCTTTGGGCCATGCGACAGGGAGTTTGTCACACCAAGACTGTTTCTTTTGGACAGGTAGATGAAGGTAGACGTGTATTTCTCAGAATTATGTGTGGGGCAAAAACAAATGAAGCATCGCACTGTGTGTAAGTCAGAAGCTAAAATAAACCAGTGGGAAATCAATAGTCTCCAACATAAATCCAATCAAAATCATAACTCTCAGACTCTTTTCCTCCCTTCCTTTTTCCCTGACCAAATTTCTGCTTCCTTCAGGCATTGTGTACAACGTGGCTGTAGTGACGGGTGATATCAGAGGAGCCGGCACCAACTCCAAGATCCACGTAATCCTCCATGGCTCCAAAGGCTTAAAGAACAGTGGGAAGATTTTCTTGGAAGGAGGTGAATTTGAGCGTGCCAGGACAGACCTCTTCAATGTGGAGATAGCTGCCCTTCTCAGCCCTCTCAGCAGAGTCACCATTGGGCACGATAATTGTGGCGTCAGCTCTGGCTGGTTTTGCGAGAAGGTGAGACTAAATTGTCATAAACTCATGGAATCATTTAGGAAGAGACCTCTGAGGTCATGGAGTCCTACCACTGGGCCAACACTGCCAAGAGCTTTGTCTGCAGGCAGCTGTCAGAGCTGTTTCCCGCTCATAACCTGACCCCGACAACCCAGCACAGTTTAAAAATAAATAAATAAATCTGCTTTTGTTTGGAAGGCAATATCCCCGGTTTAACAAGTCAATATTATACATCATGCACGGGAGCAGCTGATTGCCTCAAAGGCACGTTAGATGCATAAGTCAATCACTCGCTAATTGGGTTGATTGCCCCTCTGCAGTCACAAAGATAGAGACTATTGTTTGCTCAGCTCCAAAAGCACCTTCAGATGTTCGCCCAAGGGGCCGGACAGAAATGCAGCCTTGGATTGTGCTGAGCATTTCAAAGTTATCATCTACGCTCAGACTTCCCTGAAGTTTCTAGATGCTGCTCTGGAGACTCAGAAATAATAAAAAAAAAACCCCAAAACCCAATAGAAAGTAGCTGACCACAGCTGTTAGTGGGAGGCAGTGGGGAAATATGTGATGTTGTTACCCAACAATTTATATTTCTTTGAGAAGAATTCTATGCAGCAGTGGGGGAAGATGTTGGAAAATTCTTCTAAGTTTAGCACATAGCGTGTGATCCCTACATCCGTGGGTAATATTTGGTTTTGTACCATCCAGTGCTTAGTACACATGCCAGAGATTAATGTGGCCTTGTGTTAACTCCCTACATCTGCGACTAATAAGTTTTGTGCCAGCTAACGCTTCCTTGTTTGCTTCCACCAGTGATTAATATGTACTGGTAGATATCTTAGTTTTGAGAACAGAGGTGGAGTGCCAGAGCAAAGAATGATAAAGAGAAGTGCATCCTAACCTGAAAGCATATTTGAGATACTCTCAAGGAAAGAAGATTCACCAGAAGATCCAGGACCATATGAGGGAATTTTGAGGAGTGGGATATTCCCGAATGACCACCAAAAATCCACAAAAGACTCCTACTCATATCCAAATAATTTCATGGAAATAATAAGCCTATATTCACATATACAGGAAGTATAATGAATATGTAATAGAAATGTGACAAATATGTATTAATTTCGTGTGCATAGCCTTGTCTGTTTGGTTGCTGCTCACGTTTTGAGGTGAAATTCCCATGCATCCAGCATTGTTAAGAAAGTAATTTCATCTTTTCAGCCCAGCAAATTGGTTGGAGAGTTTATTTCCTGCTTTTTGGTGACAACACTAGATCATGTACAAGGTCAGCAGGAAGAAACGGGAGGGTGGAGAGGAAGGCAGAGGCCTACCCTGAAGCTATGAGGAAACTCAGTTTTCCTGGCAAGCAAAATCAGCTTAAGATGGATGATTCCAAAGGCTTTTTGTACCCTGTGTTTTCTGCAGAGCCCTGCCATGCCCTGGCGTGGTGCAGGGCCTGTGCTGCACGCTGACACGACGCTGACTGCTGCAGCCACCCTGCCTGCTCCCATTGCCTTCCTCTCCTGGTGTTTCACCTCTTCTTGGTTGACCCATTGCAATGTACTACTGCAAAAATGGGAATAACAAGACAGATGGGTCATAGCTATAATCCAAATTGGGATTTGTGCAACCCGTCTGGTACTTATTGGTCCAGAAAAGCTGATTTTGAGAGCAGTACCAAGATCTCCAGCTCTATCTTTGCTCTGATTGCTTAAGTTTTCAGTGTCAAGGACCTGTGGGGTGCCAGTAGCAGAATATCCCAGCTCACTTTCCCAATCTCTTTTCCCAGGTGGTGGTTTACTGCCCGTTCACTGGGATTGAGCAAACCTTTCCATGTGGGAAGTGGCTGGATGAAGATGAAGGGGACGGTCTGATAGAGCGGGAACTCTACGAAATGGTCTCCCTACGCCAGAAAAGGCTGAAAAGTAAGCGCAAGTGTCCAGGAGCCTCCTGTGACCATCACCCCTCCTCCCACAGTCAGCGTCCCCCTGAATGTCACCTGAGTGACACTGGGTAGGCCAGTGGTCAAGGAGAGGTTCAAGTGGATTCAGCCACTGGATTATAGAATGGTTTGGGTTGGCAGGGACGTTTAAAGGTCATCTAATTTCAACCCCCCTGCCATGGGCAGGGACACCTTCCACTAGCCCAGGGTGCTCCAGCCCAGTCCAACCTGGCCTTGGACACTTCCAGGGATCCAGGGGTGGCCACAGCTTCTCTGGAAAACCTGTGCCAGGACCTCACCACCCTCACAGGAAACAATTCCTTCCCAATATCCCATCTAACCCTGTCCTCTGGCACTGGGAAGCCATTCCCTGTGTCCTGTCCCTCCAGGCCTTGTCCCCAGTCCCTCTGCAGCTCTCCTGGAGCCCCTTTAGGCCCTGGCAGGGGCTCTGAGGTCTCCCTGGATCCTTCTCTTGTGCAGGTGAGCACCCCCAGCTCTCTATGAGCCTGTCTGCAGAGCAGAGGGGCTCCAGCCCTTGCAGAACCTTTGTGGTCTTCTCTGGACTGGCTGCAGCAGTTCCACATCCTTGTGCTGTTGGGGCATGAGTTTCAGCTTTGAACATACTGCTTTAGGGGAGCATAAAATTAAACTCCTGCAATATTTTGAAGAACTATACTCATTTTCTTAAGGTCCACTGGGCTTAGGGCTGCCTCAGTCATCATCTTACCTTTGCAAACTGCAGGCTACATTTCTTATCTCTACAGAAGCAAAGATTTCTTATTCTAGATGGAAACAAAACCTTAATATAACAAGGAGACAAACCGGGGAGGGGAGGGGGGGCGGGGGGAGCGGGGAATGGGAAGAAAACCAAAAGTCTTCCTGCTGACTTCACCTATTTTTATTCCTGACCTTAGAGAAATAACAGGTCTTAGCCCTGCCCAGCTGCTAAAGGCGCCTCCCGAGGCAGGAGCGTGCTGGATGCGGAGCCTTTTCTCTAGAGGGAGGCAATGGCACACGTTTGCTGGGAGGAGATGCTCCGTGCTGTGCCCTGTGGGCATGTCCATCCATCCGCACACGCTCCAGCGCCAGCCCCGCTGCGCTGCCTGGCTCCGCACCAAGCCAAACGCGCATCGCTGCTGCCCGGCCCGCGCCGCTGCCCATGTGTAAACAGAATATTTTAATTAGGATAATAGACACGGTTTAATCCGAGAGTGCTTCGGGTGGGCTCCTGCTTAAACAGCAGTTCATTTAAATAAGCTTTATCTAAATGTTAGTCAGTGTTACAACCACACTGCACCTCCGACGCGGTCCATTTAGCTAAAGCATCTGCAACCTTTAACCCCCTATTATCAGCTCTGATTGTTATTGACGGGCTAATTCCCTCACCACTGCAGTGCAGGAGATAGACAGAGAGCATTAGCCTTGAGAAATCTGTGACCTTTAGCTGCCCGATTATAGAAGCGTAAGACTCGGAGTTAGAAAAGGCCCATTATGTCATCTCGCCTATCTCCCTGTGCATACAGGACTGTCCCTTTCTGTAGGGATGATCAAAGCTGGGCTGAACCTCACTTGGGGTATCCATGGTGAAACGTCTCCCAGCACTGCATCCAGAAGCTGCTCCCGCAGCAGATTGCAGCTCCATATGTAGCTTGTATTTATTCTGTATTTTTTTTTATTCCCTCCTCTCCTTATCTCGAATGTTATCCTGGAAACTGTTGTGCCGGGTCTAGTCCTCCCTGGTGTTTGTGCCCTGGGGAATATTTGCTCTGGCCCTGAGAATTTCCAAAGTGCTTGGATACCTTGCTGTGAAAGGATGGGAAACCGGGGGATGTGCCCAGCAAGCCCAGGGAGGATGATGATGAGAATTTGGGGAAATGCCTGGCCTTCTCCTGCAGCTGCA
Source organism: Eulacestoma nigropectus (assembly GCA_013397775.1). Taxonomy (NCBI): domain Eukaryota; kingdom Metazoa; phylum Chordata; class Aves; order Passeriformes; genus Eulacestoma; species Eulacestoma nigropectus. The sequence goes on along the minus strand of VZTE01003439.1, from coordinate 157,450 downwards.
GCCCTAGCTCACCCACATGTCTCCCTGTGTGGTTTCTCCCTGACAGCCCTCTATCAGCATTTAATCCTGGTACAAGGTCCTGTTTCCCCCTCCGTGCATGCTTCATTCCTCCTTTCCTTCAGCAAGAGGTCAGGGAGGCCAAACCAGGCAGATGAGAGCAGTCTTTGGTGTCTGAATTGCACTTGCAGTTTTCCCCAGGGAGAACAGGCTGCTCCATCACATGCCATCCGCAGACTTTTCTTTGCTTCATTTCTGCTCATCTGAAACTTGCTGGAGCTTTTCAGAGAGGAGTGGTCATGAACATTTTGTATATTATTAAAACAGGGGCAAAACTTTTTCTGAGAGATCCCTCTTCCCCTCATTTTTTTTTCAGTAGCTCTTGTCTCTTTTTTATACAGTCAAACACTGAGTAGATCAGTAAAAATCTAATTTATATGCAGGTCATCATATTTTTATATTCTGTTCTGGGCTCTGAAGGTCAAGCCGTGCTGGTGTGGGCTCGGGCACACTGAAAGGGTTAGCAATTCTCTCATTAAGATTTGTTAATAATTCAGCTGATGTCTGAGTGAGGAAAGAAGGCTGTTCCCTCTCCTGTAGGTGCTGCAAGGCCTGCAGAAGCAACACACGTTATCATCAATAAAGAATGCAGATGAGGGGCTCTTTAGAGGAAATAATGTCACCTTTATATATGCAACAATATTCTGGTATGAAAACAGATGTAAAGCTGCTGCAGGTGGACTGGACTTACAGTTAAAATGTTGGACAAAGATTTGATATAAAAATCTTGCAGATTGGCTACAATTTTATGGTATGTCATGTAGCATTAAAAAAAAGTGTTAAGTGAAGTCATGTTGAATTTAGGCATCTAAATAATTTAAAACATTTTGAAAAATATCTTTACACTACTCTGAGCATGTTTGTCCCATGTGATGCAGCCTCAGTAGGGATGGATACCTGAGTGGACTTTGAGACAGCCTGATCTGAAAGAGGCATTTTTGGGATAATTACTCCAGTCTCGGGAGGCTCATTATCTCAGGAAGAGGTGATAACATGTCTGTGTCATACCCCTCCTTGTTCCAGACACAGAACAGACAAGTTTTTAGGAGCTACCTGGAGCTGCATTGCACCATGCACAAGTAACTGGAGACCCCTTTTCACTCACAAAAGGAAAGATTAATATTTCCCTGACTTTATGATCTTCGAAACTTCAGTTGTAGGTGTTTGACAAGTGAGCTGAAATTATAGGGTTGGGTCACACCCCTGCACTACCCTGTTAGTAAAGTATAACAAGAGAATATGGTTCATCTGAAAAGTGCTTATTTATGTGTTTCTCATTTTCTTTTAAATGGAATTGCAGAATTATATTCCAACCTCATTCCTGTACCTCATGCAGCAGCTGATTATGTTTGTGCAGAAAAGGATGAAAGGTCTTTGTCTTCCTTCATCCTGCCCTCTCTACCTACCAGGGGAAACAATGAGAATTATGTCTTTCACCAGGTCATTCTATAAAAATTACTTTTTAAAAATAAGTATCTTTAACCTTTCTTTCTAGAAAACCCCTGGTCTCTATGGATCTGGACAAGTGACATAAAAAATGCAGGAACAGATGCCACCATCTTCTTCCAGATTTATGGAGACAAGGGAAAGTCAGACGAGATGAAGCTGGACAACAATTCAGACAACTTTGAAACTGGACAGACTGACAAATTCATGGTATGAATCTTCTGCAAGTGGTAGATTTGGCTTGGTATTGTTTTCCAGGGCTTTAGCTTCAATCTTGGACAGAAAATCATTAGCATCAGATTTTTACTCCATGAGATCCTTCTAAAGTTGAGGTGAAGTCACTCCATTCAGTGGTGAAGCAAATGATTTACTTCCCTGTGGATAGGGCTTGTCTTCTCAAAATGGAGAATAGGCTGGCTTTTTTGACTTCTCTCTGATTTAGCTCTTCAAAGATGTTCCGATGTGGCCTTTGTGTGCGTGCTTTGCTGACTTACAAAAATGGATATTGCACCTTTTTTCCCATTTACAGATCGAGCTTCCTGATCTCGGCACCTTTTATAAGCTTCGGATATGGCACGAGAAAAGAAATCCCTTTGCTGGCTGGCATCTGAATAAGGTGAGGGGGCAGCAAGGGAAGGTAGACCTGAGAAGCCAGGCTGGTGACAGAGGTCTGCAGTGCCAGTCCTGGGTCACTGTGCTCCCCAGCTGGCAGCTGAGCTTGTGCAGGGCTCTGAGGTGCCTGCCTTGTCAGAGGACAAGATAAAATGGTCTAAAGTTGCACCAGGAAAGGTTTACATTGAATATTAGGGGAAATGTATAGACCAAAAGGGTGGAAAAGCCTTGGCACAGCTGCCCAGGGCAGTGTTGGAGTCCCCATCCCTGGAGGGATTTCAAAGATGTGTGGATGTGGCACCTGGGGACATGGGTCAGTGGTGGCCTGGGCAGTGTGGGGGGAATGGTTGGACTTGATGATCTTAGAGGGCTTTTCCAACCCAAATGATTGGGTGATTCTGTGTGTGGGAAATGAGAGCAGCGGGAAGAGGCAGCTCCCAACAGCCCAGACTGATGGTGAAAATCACATTTTCCCACCCTTCCCATGTCAGACAACTGAAGTACCCATCTCACTGCTACCAGGGTTTTTTTCCTTGCTCTTCAGAAAACTTCCCATTTGTGGACACCACTACGGTACAGAAAGGCAAACCCACTCCTTCTACGGTTTATTTAAACTGCTCATAATAAAAAAAACTGATTCCAGAAGAGATTGCACAGTGGAGCATCCCCTGAAGTGCTGACAGCCCTGTTATGGGGGGTGAACTCCTGCAGGCTGGAGGAGGCCATGGAGACTGTGCAGAGGAGAGCAGCCCTGTGCTGTGTGGGAGATGAGAAGGGTGGCCTGCTTGATCTTCACTCACATGTCCTTTGCTCTACCAGCATTCATTACCATGCTGTCACCCCTCACCTGGATTGTCTGGACAGCAAGTCTGTGTCTAAGCTTCACCCTTACTCCTTCTGAACAGCTTGGATGGCACTCTCTGAACTTAACAAAACACACACTTTGCTCTGCATCTGCAAATAAGCGTGTTGATAAATCACAATTTACAGCTTGGAGCCTTCTCTCGGGCTCCTCTAATGTGTTTTGACAAATCCTGCTCTCCTGCATTGTCATGGAGCTGTGAAGCCATCCACTGCCAACACCCATCTCCAGGTGTAGGAGGGCATCAAGTGCTGCTGTTGTCACCATACTGTGGGAGAGGGTGCCTGGCAATTGCTGATCAGACTTTGGGCCCCTACAGTCATCCCTATTAGTTTGTTCACAGATGATGAGCAAGAATGTTTGTATCTTCCATAGCTGTATATTTCCCTGTGTTATCTTATTTTCCTGCACAAAAATTATGTTCAGGAAGGACAAGAGGTAACTTAAAGTGTGTCTAGGATTCCCTTTTGGCAAAACTGTCCAAGTAAACTTAGTTAAGATGCATGAAATGCATTGATGTTCTTATGGTTGAACTCATTTTAGGCCTTTTTCAACCTAAATGACTCCATGATTCTATCACTTAACGAAAATGAATCTGTTCGTACACGCCCAGTCTGATGTTTTCTGGATGCACCAGGCTCATGGCACGTGAATCCCACCACTTGTGCATCCATTGTAGTGTCCAGGAAATTAGATGAAACCTGAATGATGCTTTGTTCCAGTCCTCACACACTTCATGCCTGGTTTGCTTCATGTTGGGTCAGGCTTCCATTTTCTACCACAAGAACATAGAAAGGCCACACTGGTCAGGCCAAAAGTCCCTCTAGCCCAACATCCTCTCTCCTGTGTCACATAAGGTCATGATTACAGAAGTGTGAGAAAAAGACAAGCATTTATGATACTTCCTCCTAACATTCTTTCAGGTTTTGACTATTTCCAATTGGACACTTACTTCCTAAACAGATCTACCAAACAGAAAGCGTTTAGCAGGCTTTTTTTCCCAGTTATTAGTTCAAAGTTTCCAGCCTCCCCTTGAACATTTAAACTTTCAGCAACCTTAATAGCTTCTGGCAAGGACTTCACAGGCTGATTGTGTCCTTTATTTTTGTGCTTAGAACTTTGTTCCACAGGCATCATTTGATGCCCTGCATTTCTTGAGGCAGAAGAGGGAACAGCTGACCCCTCTCTGCTGTCTCAATGTCATCTGTGATTTTACAGATCCTTCCTTTACACACTTCAACAGACAACTGCAGATCACCACCTTATTTGCTCATTACTCCTTTGGAAGATCCTGCAGATCTTTTTTCAGGGTTCCTGCCTTTTTTTTTGGTTTTTTTTCTCACTGCATTTATTCTCAGCAGCGAGAACCAGCAGCACAAGCCCCATCCATGATTTGCTCCTTGGGGTTATAGAGTGGCACCTGGTGAGCCATTTTCAGAGCCACAGAATCCCTCAAAAGTTCCTCAATGCCATGGAGTGATTGGAGAAAGGAGGAATGAAAAGCCATCGGCTGTGACAGACTTTGCTTCATGCATCACTACAGTGCACAAGTCGGACGGTCTCGTTATTAATGGGTTTCATTTCTCTGCTGCTACCTACTCTTGCCTCCCTGGCAAAAACCTGTCAGGATCTTGTTGCTTTTTTGCCTTTAAGCCTCTGAACTCATGCAGTGTTTTGGTTTAATGAAGGTAACTCTGCTGAAAACGCTGACAAAAGAAAAATACTCATTCAACTGCGGCCGCTGGCTAGATATAAATGAAGAGGACAATGAGATCGTGCGGGAGCTCCCCGCCGAGGGATCTCTGGTGACTGAAGTCATGCCAGGTGAGAGCCACGGGCTCTATGCAGGGGCTTGCTTAGGAACTGAATAGAAAGAAACCCTCTTTGTGTGAGAGATGCACAGGCAGACCTATGCAATTCAATTAACTTCTCTTTCTGGCACCTTCTCTCTGCAGTATTTTCTATGTGCATCATTAGCTGCATGAAGCCTGAGAAATCCCAGCCTTTTATTAATTTTTTTTTTTTTTTGAGCAGATTTCTCTGTGTTGGGAAACGGGAGAGATCTGGCCACAGCACAATTGTTTCCAGGGCTTGGGTTTCTTTAAACTTCTAAATTTTTTTCCAGTCTCCCTTAAAATGTGAAATGCAAGGTTTGAGGAATATTCATGGAAAGCAAGCTTAGATGAAATAAAATCTAAAATTTGACAATCATATTTTGGGCTTTAAAATTTTATTTAGTTATATGCAAATTTATGCAGCTGTATGTATAAATATATAGTAAGTTGCACAGCACAGTAGTCTGTGCATATGCATCTTTCAGTATGTATGAGCAATCCAAACTATTTATTCTTTTAATTGAACTGGAAATTTAATTAAGGAAAGCTACAGAACTTTGCCCTGGCTTTCTGAAGTGGCCTCTTCTGCCTTGACCTTTTTTCACAAGAATTAGATCTACTTAGAGGGAGAATTTAAGAGAGCAGAACATCGTAAGGCGGTCAGTGGGATTTTTCATCTTTCCACCAAAGCACCCACACTCTGTAGACCTTGAGTCCCCCGTTTTCTGAAATTTCTGGTTCTGACATTGGTGATCTGCATGCAGTGGAGCAGTTTCTCAGAAGAGGAAGAGTAATTGTAATTGCAGATGTTATTAAAATGTAAATAAACCTGGTTTTGAAATGTATTTTTAATCAGCTGTGGAGAGGGCAGCTTGAATCCTCACTCAGGCACTTTCCTGTGAGGAGAATCTGTGCTGAGCAGAGGTGAGATGCAGCACCTCCGTGCTGGGCTTGCAGGTGGGCTTTGGAGGGAGGGTGGGAGCCCTTCTTCTTGTTCCTTCCCCAAGCTGGGAAAAAGGGGATCTCTCTCAAAAGCTGGTCTGTGGGCTGGCTTTGTCGTGGTACTTGCTCCTGGAAACCCTTCACTCAATGGGATGGGAGGGCAGAGAGGAGCGCATGGTCAGGGGACAAAGGTGGCAGATCAAAATCCATCCAGAAAAATCGTATGAAGACCTTAAAGGTGAAAAGCAGGCAATACAGTCCAACCTCCTGCATAAAGTTTGGACTCTTGGAGGGATGATCTTGGGGGTCTTTTCCAACCTTTGTGATGTAATGATTTTATGATTCTATGATTATAACAGTCCCAAGGGGATGGGCCCAACTGGGCCTGTATTTTCCTGTAAATCCAACATGAAGAGCCCATTCCTCAGATCTCTGAGCACTTGTCCCTTTCTAACTCTTTTCGTCTGCCTGCCACGCCCCTGGATGCTGAAAATGTTGTTTTCCTCATGCACATTGCAAGGTTCCCCACCCCCAGGGCCATCTTGGGAAGGCAGAAGGGGAGATAGCAGGACAGGGGCACTCCACTTCATGAGGTTTTTCTTGAAAGGGCCAGTATTTTTATGTCCTTGTTTGGAGGGCTTTTATGGGTTCTCTCAGTGCTTCAGGTCTTCCTATTTTGGCTTTTTTTCCCCCCCTTTTCCTAGTGGTAACGTGGAAGTGTACAAGTCAATACATCAGCAGAAGTACCAGCTGGAAGTACGAACACTTAAAGTTAATTACAAGCCTGCCAAAAACGCAGTAAATTTAAACGGCGATTAATGGCATTGCTGGGGTTGTTTCACTAATTTATGTCTCCCCAGTGATCAAATACCGTGTGACAGTGTGCACGGGCACGGTGAGTGGGAGTGGCACAGACGCCAACGTCTTTGTCTGCCTCATCGGCGACCAGGGGGACACGGGCGAGCGCGTCCTCTACAACTGCATCAACACCGTCAATAAATTTGAAAAAGGCAACGTAAGTTCGCACAGCAGCCCCTCAACGCAAGGTTTTTAAAGCGTGTGATGATTTCATAATTTTGTTGTTTTTGTTTTTGTTTTTGTTTTTGTTTTTGTTTTGTTTAATGTGTGTTTGTGAACTCAGCTGATTTATTTGCCAGCCCGGGCTAGGGCAGCAGGGAGAAATAAATCTTGTTGACAGAGCATCATAACAGGTTGCAGCTGGAGGGAGGCGTAGGTCGGGGACAGTGTGCCCTTGCTTGATATATGGTCATGAAAGAGTCTCTTGGTTTGCTCCCCAGCTAAGTTCTGACTGCTGAAATTGCATCTTCAGATTGAGGAAGGCTTCCAGGAAATCTTCCAAGAATAAAAGGGAGCCTTTTCCCTTCCATCTAATATAGCAAAAATTTGGCTCCCTGGGGCAGAAGAAGAAAAAAGCATCTTATTTAATGTGAAAGTCAGAACCCAAAGCCTAACATGTTTCCTTTATAATTCCTCCAGTTTCCCTCAACCATGCTGCACTCAATTTTCTGTCTTATTTTCACACTGATTTTCAATATATTTTTGTCTGTCTGTGTCCAACATGAAGGGGGATGGAAATGGACTGAAATGAAGACAGCTGATTTCCTGGAAAGCTGGAGATAATGAAGAAGTCAAATTGTAGTTAAAGCCCTTGCGGCATTGGCAGTATCAGCAAGCAAATAGTTTGCTGATCTGATCTATAGGTTCAAGCTACTTAATATGTATCCAATTTTGGATCTCTAGGGTCTAACTTAGACTGGTAAAATGTAATCAATATCTCCAGAAGGAGATTTTGAGAATCTGATCACAGAACTCTGCGGATTTCCCGTCTCTCGTGTCATTATTTGATTGAAGGTTCAGACTGGAAAGAAAATGAAGACAAAAAGAAGTCACATTTTCAAAATAGACCACTGAATTTAGGCTTCTGAAATATGCATTAGCACTTTGAATTTGGCTTTGAGTGTCCAGAATTTCCAATTCTTCACTGAAATCACTGAGCTCTTCTAGATTTTAAAAGAACATTCATCAAGTATTTCTTGTGCTTCTAAGATCTGTCTGTGGAAACGTGGCAATTACATAGTGTGAGAGTCCATTCTGCTTCTAAATTATATATAGGTTTGCATAAATGGACTTTGCACACTTTTTTTTTTTTTTTGCCTATGCATTGACATTATAGATATTTTAGTTTAAAAAATAGGTCCAAGCAGTAAAGGATGGCATTTTTTCATTTGGTGAAGCCTGTTTTTGTCAAAATGGTAGCAAAATGAGTCATGTTTTGGCGCTGAAGACTCTTTCAGTGGAGTTCCAATGAAAGATGCTTGGTTTGCAGAGAATACAAGTATTTTAAACACAGATAATGGCTATTTTATGGGATGTTCCATCCTTGCCCAGACTGGGTGAGACTTGGATCCACTTGGTCTCGTGCAAGGTCTCCTTATCCATGCCAGGTCCCATTAAGGTCCCTTCCAACCCAAACCATTCTAGGGTTCTGTGATGATTCTATGACATTTATTCACAAAAATAAGTTATAGGCTAACTCGCATGAAGGAGGATAAAAAGGGAAAAACAATTTTGGCAAGCAAATGATGTGATTAACAGTATGCAGATGACATAAAACAAACTGGAACCTATTAGTGGAAAACTGCTCTCCTGGCACAAGGAGCTGAAAGTTGGTGAATGAACTGGAAGCTGTTTAAGAATTGATCCTGACTAACTTAGAGCTCATATATTCAAGAGGCTGAATGAGTATATCCACACTGATTAACTCAGATACCCTGTTAAAAAGAAATGTTGCTAAGTCAGTACGGTCTCTAATCTACAGCCACTTAAACCAATAGTACCTTGATTACCAATTTAACTTAAAAAGTTTGCCTGCAGATGCAAAGTAACAGCCTGTGTAGAAAGTAAGATTTAAAGATGCCTCTAAATTAGTTGTTTGCCCTGTTGTGGTTCCAGTTAGTTACTTACTCATTAATTTACATCAGCCATTAATAAGTAAGGTGAGCATCAGGCCTAATGAATTAAATTACATTGACTTGGACTGAGTCAGTGAGGTTTTGATGCCTTAAATCCCCAATTCAGCCGTTTTGAGTGTGTAAGTAGCACTGACGTGCAAGCCCATCTTTAACACTTTAAACAGTGGCAAAATGGGTAGCTGCCTTCATTCTGAAGGTCAGTTTGGAGTCCTGGATGATGACATAATTATTATCATTTTAATAAATTTCAGTATTTGCGTAAACACTCCCTCGCCACAGCGCTTTCCGGGAGCTACGTGGGTGTATGCTACCACCACGTGTGCTTTTGGGAGACAAAGAACAACTGAAAGAGAGTGGTTATCTCTTGCCTAAGCAAGGCATCTCAGCCAGATGGCAACCACAGCAGCCACGTCTCCTCGTTGGGCTATAGGCTGCAGACATGCTGTGTGTTCACACCCAGTATTTACCACGCATGTGCTGTGTGCGTGCGTCTGTACATGTGCCACAGATACTTTCGTCTGGCCTGGTTCCCAGAGTGAGCCAACCCCTCTCTTAATGCATTTCTCCTCCCTCAGACATCAGGGACTGTTGGCCCCAGTGAACTCTTGGGTAAGGAGCTCTGCTCTTGAGGAGCCATCCCTCAGGCTAATCATAGGTTGGTTATTTGAGCCTATTTCCAGGGGGAAGAAAAGAACAAAAAAAAAGACATAAAATCCATGTCTCTTGTGGGATATTGAGGGTATTTATCTGCTGGGTTAGGCTCACACCACCCTCCAAACACAACTCCTGGAGCAGCTGGAAATACTCCTATGCAGCCCTGCCCATATTGGGGTGCCAGGAAATTATGTGGGGTTAAATTGTGCTCGGTAATCAATGCTGTCTGACTTTATTACAGTGTAATGTCTTTGAACTGTACCTCCAAACACCTCCGTAGACTTGGTCCAAGGTGACCTGCTTCTGACTTCTCAGAAAGCTTATATCTGAGCAGGGGTTTGAACTTGGATTTCCTGCCTCTCTGTATGAATTTCTTAATAATCAAATTACTTCTCTTTTTTTACAGTTGCGGAGGGCATGAAATGACATGGGAGATTTAAAATGCTGGCGAATCATATATTTACAAATCTAACCTTACACATCTAGCACAAATATGCAAGCTTTTTATTCTTTGGTAAATCTGCACTTTCTCCCTCATCTTGTGAAGAATTGTCTTGCAGCATGCTGAAGATGTTGGTTTGATGGCAATAATAAATTTGGGTTGTTTGCTTGCTTTTAAGGAGAAACACTGCCTTACCTTTTTTATTCTCCTCCTCAAAGGCTGATGAATTCTTCGTTGAAGCAGTAACGCTGAAGCAGGTGAGGAGGGTGAGGATAGGGCATGATGGCAAAGGAGGAAGCAGTGGCTGGTACCTTGCCAAAGTGATAGTGAGGGAAGAAGGACAGCCAGAAAGTGAGGCTGTGGAATTCCCCTGCTACAGGTACTGGAAACAATGCTTGCAAATTAAGTGTCCATCTATGCATTTGCCAGACTTTGAAGAGCCTAGTTGTTGGTCCATGACTGGAATTTTCTGAGCACAGCTTAATCCTTTTTATTTATGCATTCGCTCGTTTATTTTTGCTAAGCCTGAAAGCAAAGAGTGTGTTTTGGGAGGTTTAAGATACAATTAACTCCCCTCACCAAATGACCAGCAATTTGGATTGTGAACTTCTCAGCAATTAGCTCCATAATGCAGAGAATTTCCAAAAGACAAAACAAAACCTTCCAGTACCACACCCAGTGTCACTGCAATTGCCTGCTGCAGAAACACACTCTGCAATCTGCTGGTGTTACTGCATGTGTGGAACGAGGTTATGGTCCCTCACATGCGCATCCCATCTTTCTGGGAGCAATGGTATATAATTTTTGTTTTGGGAGCATGCAAAATTGTTATGCTGCCATCTCAAGTGCTCCTTGCATGAGGGGAAATGTATATCATGCAGAGAGAGAGAGTGGTAGAGGCCTGTGGCTTACCCCTTCTGGGTGGGTTACAAATGTAGTCTTCTCTTCCCTAGACAATCAAATGTCCAAAAGAAATGTGCTGTACTGAGGCTGCCTGTGAGGAACAAGATGCATGATCTGTCCTGGCACTAACTGGGGTCTGCCTCAACACTGCAGCACAAACTAGAGAGAACTGGGTGAAAACATTAGAGATTAACTGCAGTGTAGTTCAGGGTCTCCCTTACCCTCTCAGGATGTCCACCTTGTAGGATGGTCATCCACTGAGCTCCATTTAACAACTCCAAGTCCCTGTTCTAAAAAATCATCTCCTGGGGACAAGCGGAATCGTAAAACTCAAACACATTTATTTTAAAATTGAAGACAAAGGTAAAGCCTCTAAGCTGGTTACTTGTCTCTTGCCTTGAAAGAACTCCACTATAATGAGGGGAGTCAGCCAAATACAAAACAGGAGCCAGCCCCAGCCTCTTGGCGTTGCTAAAGCCACGTCACATCAGAGAGCAAGCTCACCGGGGAGACAGCACGGAGCAGCAGATGCAGTGTCATCTTGGTTGTGAAAAGCAAGCCAGTCTCTCCCTTTTCAAAGAACAAACAGCCACATAGTCATTGCTGCCTTTTGATCCATATTTAACAACCATATGTTTTACTGAGTTAAGCAAGCAAGCTAGACAGGTTTCTCCTTGGACATGAAGTGTCCACATGAAGGGCTGTTTTGCTCAGACTCCTCAGAGATATTTCTGTGTCTAACTGCACCATGCAGCTGGCTCATTTTAGAGATTTCTTTTTTTCTCCTTACGTGACTCTTAAACTGGGTGTCTTCCATCAGCCTGGAGTGATAACCCCCTTCCCCTTAGGTTTACACCTGTGGATCAGGAACACCAGTGGGCATTCCCCTCAGGCCAGAGATGGAAAAAAGGATGGAGAGAAAAAACCCAAGACCTTATCCCCAAAATACTCATGGTGTACCTTCAGGCTTCAGGTCACCAGCGATGGAATTCCACTCTTCTTATCTTTCTAAATGTCTCTTTTCCCAAGTGATATCAGTGTTGTTTGCGTGGCTTTATCTGCTGTCCTTGTGCCAGCATTATCTCTTTCCTCTCAGATTGAGAAGGTGACATGACTGATCGCCATCAAGCACAGGGACAGCTGCTCCCTCTCACTCCCTTTGGTGCCCGTGTCTCCTGAGAGACTGAGGCATCATCGCAGTGTACGGGTGTCGTCATGGAGTCTGGAGAGATCTGAGGGCGAAGGTGCTCACCCACTGCATCCTCCGTGTGAGGGACAGAAAGTTCCATGGCCTGCAGCGTTTGGATGTTCCTCTCCACTCCTGTAGGCCAAGGACAGCTTATGTCCTCGCTGCTTTGCTAGGAGCTCAGGGAGTCTTGCTCCACCTGCCTCTTCAGAGGCAAGATGTTGAAAAAGACTTGTCCAAGAAGAGGCAATGCCAGTGAGGTTAGTTAGAGACTACATCCAAGGGGTACACCAGGGAAGATTCTCTTTCTGCTTGGCCAGTCGACATGTTGCTCTCGCCACCTTTATCTCCGGGACTTGATTAACTTCCACTCTTCTACACAGCACAATTGCATGGTCTGGAGAAAACACCTTTTGCTGCTGGGTTCGTACTGAAAGCTACTCCATTGACCTTGTGACATTCAGCTGCTCCTGTGAGACAGCTAGGGGACAAAATGCCTTCCCATAGAAACACACCTCACACCTCACCTGTGCAGAAAGCCCCACAGGCTCCTTACCTCTGTGCAAATGAGGCTGCAGCAGCACGTGGGGAGCAGATACTCTATCAAAAATCTGCCTAATCAGTTTCCACTCTAACTGATGTCTTGACTTACCCTTACAGACCTTCATTGCATAGAACTTGTTGAAGTCTCTGTTCTTGTTATTTACATATTCATATACACAACTGTGTTTTGCCTTTTAATTTGAAATCTTTTCTGTGACTCGATAGGATCATCTATTCCTCAGTAATCACAAGAGCTGTGTAAGAAGAACTGTCTTTGTTGTACAAGGGAGCCAGCAGAGATAAAGAGAAGCTAAGTGGATTAATTGTGAGTTTGTGTCAGATTCAGGAAGAGCACCGAGGAATAACGACTCCCAGGCCCGTGCTTTCAACCCTTTAAACAGTTGGCTTAGAGTCAGTGATTTTTAAAGCGGTCATTTGATCTGTGCTTGCAAGAAGTAAATGTAAGTTACTTCCCTGAGCATTATTTGCAGAAGTACTGGTACATCACTTGGATGCAGTGCTATTCTTCCCTCACGGCCACATGGCATTATAATATCCATGCTTTTGGGAACTGAATACTGAATCATTCAGTGGCACCACTGAACAGTTTATACCTTGTAATACCTGATGTGGTTTAGGTATTGTGATGATGGATGCTGCTGCAAAGCTCAAAATTAAGGGAGTTTACCTTTTGCCCCAGAAATGGAGCCAAACTTTTTTGGAGATCAGAACTGAGTTCTGCTGGTTTCATTTTCTCCTCAAAGCTCTCTGGAAGTCCAGGAATGGACTAGCTGACACGCTCTAAAACAGTCTATTTTTTATAATATTTATATCCCAGACAGAAATGAATTTTCAATCAGACAAAGTCGTGAGTTCGTGATAGGATAGAACTTTACACGCTACAAATCATTACAACTCCACTGAAACCTTCAGTGATACGTCATTAAAAGTTTTTTCTAAGCATATGGCCCCTACCATCCTAATTTTTATCCAGCACAAGCATAAGGGAACATTTTTAATTCTCTGAAGAACAACACAGACCGTGAATGGGATGATGCACTAGGAGACTCCTGCGAAAGAACATTTATTCAATGAAATGCCAAAAAATGTTCATCATACAAAGGAGCCAGAGAAACCTCCTTTTCTTGCCTAAAAATAAACTGAAATGTCTATCTCTTTTTACACATTTTTGTATATAGGTTATATTTGAAGGCACACACAAATACATATGTGCTTCTGAATCTAATGGATGTGCCAATCATTCCAATTGCACTCAGGCTGGATTTCAAATGCTGTACATGATGTCACACCATATTTTTCCAGTGGTCACCTGACTCTCTGATCCTCTAGAAATTCTTTCTGGAGTGGCTTTCATGTCATATTTCTGTCCTCTTTGAGTTATATTGGTCATAAAGCATCTCTTTAAAATCGAGGATGTGACACAGGACACAGCTACACCCTTGCAAAATCCACAGTGGTGTGTGAATTACATTCACTGAAATCATATAGAGGCTCTGATAAAATAAGAGATTTTGACATGCCTTTTGTACTAGGGATATGATGGCACTGCGCTGACATATTCTATTTTCTGCAGCCAGATGTGTTTATAATGTGTCAATCCATTTGTGTTCGGTGTAAGACTATAAACCCCTGGTTTCAATCTGCTGCTCAGCGATATGCTGTTGAAATTACACTGAAGTGAAATTAGGATATTGATGCATATGTGATGAAGGGAAGGGATGCAGTGGCATTGCTCATCCAAATATTTCCTCTGTCACTAATCTTCTTGAGAAAATAGTGCTTCTGCCACTCCTGGCTGTTCTCTTGGCTGAAACAGCACAAGGAGCTTTAAGCCACTTCTGCTGATAAACCTCCCTCTTCTTCCTCCAGTCCAAGACATGCTCCTTCTCTTGCTATCAGTATCTACCAACAGTGGTAGAGGGAATTTCTTTATCCTGGGGTGTGTCCTGCTTTTCTGATTCGCTTTTCTCCTCTGTCCTCACTGCTGAAGCAGCTAGCATTTGCTGTGCTGCACACAGAGATCTGTTTCTTGTGAGATGTATTTTTATCCTGCCACCTCAGCGCAGGAGAGATTCACACAGATTTATCCCAGACACCCCTAAAATGTCAGCAATGGCAAAGGTGAACAGAAAACAGCAGCATGTCCACTGGCAACAGAAACAGCAGCTTGCAGGGCACAAAAAACAGGCGAGCAGAAGTGTGTCTGCCTTGTGAGCTTCTGCCTTCCTGAAGGCCATGCTGAGGTCAGTGGTCCTGGGGTGGTAGAATTCAGGCTTGAATTTTGTGGGTCCTCCCAGTTAACATCCATGTACACAGAAGCATCTTGACTTTTGGGATGATGTGATCCCCTAGCCATTGGATACCTGTCCAAGGACGTGAATCCTGAGCCAGCATCAAGAACTACACGATACAAAGGTATTAAGCGTCATTCTAACAGGTAAAATAACCTCATCCCACCTCAGCACCAAAATATCAATAAAAGCTTCCTTTCTTAAGACAATGTGATATCTTAGCATGCTCTCATTGCAATCTACCCTTGCTCAATTCTTGACATCAGTTTCATGGTCTTCCTCACAGATTTTTCTGCTCCTCTATCCCACTACACCCCTCGGCCTCCTCTGAGGCACATCACCGTATCTGATGCCCTCACATGGTGCCCGTGTGATCATCACGTATTCATGTGTTTGTTGTCTTCATGCTGACCACCTGAGCTTTTAGTCCTGTCCAAGCCCACCTCCACAAGGCCACCTGCTTTACAGAGAGAAAGGGAAGAATACAGGGTAGAGTGCATACCCGACAACCTCCCAAAGCTTAGAGGGAAGCTGGGGCTGGAGATGTGTGTCTGTGTGGTGGGACTCCCATGCACCTCTTTTGCATGAGAACACTGCTGCTCATGCTTCCAGGACCTGGCTGGCTCTAGCTCATGTTTGGATTTCTTTCCTGGTGCTGGTTTTTTGCATGGTTTCTTTGTGCTTTTTATTTTCCTCTGGCTGGGAGGAGAGGGGAGAAGATTGAAAATATAATATTCCTTCAGATGGATGAAGTGGAGACATACCATCCTGGGTCTTCCAATACATCTGGTCCGACTGTTGATGACTGTGAGCTGTGCTGGCTGTTTACCAGCGAGGTGTCTTAGGTTTGATCCAGCTCTCAGCAGCTCTCTTTGTCTGTGTCCCCAAATCCCGGTTATAAGGGTCATGTTCTGGTTTCCATGCGTGCTGACTCACTGTCAAAGTCAAAGATGGAGACTTTGATGGGAAGTGAGCTCCCCTGCTTTTTGGCACACGGGTCAGCCAAGGACAACGTAAGTGTCAGCGACATTGTGGGAAGCTCCCAGGGCACATGGGCTGCATGTGTTTGTGCAGAAGCAGGTCTGCTGTGGTCCAGTGTGGCCACCTTTAAAAAGAAACAGTTTCTGCGGATTTGTTTTTACTCCTCCTGGTCCTGGGAATTGTTATAGCCATTTAAATACTCTGCATGACCTGCTAGAGAGTGATCATTTGTCCTTTTCTTGCCCCTGCTGGTTTGAAACAGTATTTTTAGCTGCAAAAGGCGCTGCTGCAGATAGATGTGTACCTGGGAACAATGGGCATTCTGGGAACTGCTCCTGCTCTCACAGCACCACTGTGGGAAACCTGACCCTAAACAGATGCTTACAGGACTATACTGAGTGCTGCAGCAATCTACGATTGAGGAGAAAAGTGAGAAACTTCTGGCAAGCCCCTGGCTGTTGTCATGCAATGGTTGCTGTAGGGCACATGGTGGGGTTGGGGCTGTAAATCCTTCACCTCTGAGGCTGAAGGAGCAGCTGTGAAGGCTACCAGGTTAGCAATTGGTTCCCTCAGTCTTGGGAGGGGACTTTTGGAGGGGGACTGAACTTCTGAAAAGGGCATGTAGTGGTAGGATAAGGGGAAAATGATCTTAAGCTGAAGGAGTGCAGAGAGATTAGATATTAAGAAGAAATTCTTTACTATCAGGGTGGTGAGGCCCTGGCACAACCCAGAGCAGCTGTGGCTACCCCATCCCTGTATGTGTCCAAGGCCAGGTTGGATGGGGCTTGGAGCAGCCCAGGATAGTGGAAGGTGTCCCTGCCCATGGTAGGAGATGGGACTGGATGGTATTTAGGGTCCCTTCCAACCCAAATCGTTCTATCATTCTATGATTTTCCTTTCAGAATTTTTTCCCTTGAGATCATGCTACAGTTTGCTTTGTGCCCAGTTCCTCTTCTTAATTAGTCTAGTTGGATCTTCAGTGTTGAGAAACATAGGAAATCCTTCCTTTTTGCTGATGCCAGCTGCCTCCACATACCCAGCCCTGAAAATGGGAATAGCATAATTCATCTCCTCCCTTTAATAGTAGAGGCTGCAAGTCTTTCTGGTCAATGAAGGTCAATGCTTTCAAGACACTAAGACTGCCTGTTCACAGGAACAACTTGTGGTTGTGGAGTTTGTGCTTTTCAGACAGATGGACATCACAGCAGATGCTTATCTACTGCGAGCACAGCTCTCATGGTCCCTCTTCTTGGAAAAATGGAAGTTTAAAATGTGGCTGCCGTATGGTCTGGTCAAGTTCCCGCTAAGATAACAGAGATACAGAGCCCTCTAAAAATATCTTTTTGACTGTGGTGTGGATCTGGGCTATGTGTGAAGCCAACATAGATTTTTGAAAGGTCTAACAGGTGATAATTATTCAAAGATAACTTACTTCTGTTTGTAAACCAGATGGCTTGACAAAAATGAGGATGATGGTCAGATTGTCCGAGAATTAGTGCCTGCTGGGGAGTCACCATTGCTAAAAAGTGAGTTTAGCTTGGAAAAAAGAAGGTCTGGGTTCGAGTTGTACATGGATGTGTTTATTTGCTTTATTCTTCTTAATAATTCTTGTCAGTTCCCAGTAAATCTACTGGGCCTTTTTTGCCATTCTTATGCAAGCAGCTGCAATAGGTCATGCTGTAAGAAGTGCCTCTGACTCTTAAATTCTAGTTTATGAATGGGATTAATTTATATAAAAGAGCATAACTGCAACATTATAGCTGTAGAAAGAAACTTCGATTTTTAGTGTTGTGATTTGTTTAAGAATTGCCTATTTGTATATCTTTCTCTGAAGGATCTTGAATTGCCACTGTTTTAGTAGAGTAAATTCCATCAAATAAGTGCATTCTCAGAAGAAAACCGCCAAAAATATTATATTGTCTTATTCTGGAGAACCAGGGCTCCAATGCTACAATTTTCTTTAGAAAATGGTGCTTGCAGAGTGCAGGTTGTGTTGTTTAAAAAAAAAAAAAAAAAAAAAGAAAAAATTATTAAATAAAAGTTAAAGAAAAAAAAAAG
>VZTE01003439.1:76513-137380 GCA_013397775.1 Eulacestoma nigropectus | reverse complement strand
AAAAAAAAAAAAAACTTTTCAAGAAAATTGCAGGTCTGGTGGTGTCTACCGTCCTCTAGCCATAGTTTTGGAAGGCTTTTTATTTCTTTTATGGGCTTTTGTGTTTTGTGGAGGGACTTTCATCTTCCGAGGGGCTGCTAGCAAAGGTGTCATTGAAATTTATGATCTAATAGCAGTATTTGTTTATATTTACTTTCAGAAGGATCTCAAAAGGCTTTAAACTTTGGGCCTGACCACGTTATTGCCAATTCTCATTGTGTAGCTGGGTAAAAAAAACCCACACTTGTATAAGAATATAAGGAACCTCAGGTTTGCCCGTGGTCACACACACCATTAGCCACAGGTACAGGTGCCAGCCCTGCAGAGGTTTGGAGCTGTAATTCCCGTGAATGTGTGAATGCCTCATGGATTTTACAGTGCCAGTAGCACTGTTCCAGTGGGCACTGCACAGCCCTGGCACTCGAGGTGCACAGCTCAGTCCTCCAGGTATCAGGATGGTCATAACTCAGGTTTATACTGCAGAGCCCACACCTCTTTCTGAGCAGCCCAGCAGCAAAGGGAGTGCTTGGAGGGGTGAGAAACCTCCAACATAACTCAAGGGAGAGAGCCAGGACTTGGATAACCCAGCAAGAGGTCCTGGGCTGATGAGGCTGAGCAGCAGGTGTGGATCACAACACAGTCAGGCATCGTTGCCCTTTTGGACCAATATTCTTTACTGCCTTGTTAGCTTGGGGTTTCTGTCCAGAGAGTCCACAGTTTGGGGGAAAGGAATGGTCTTAGCACTTGCCCTGGTGTGGGATCAGAGCAAAGACAGGGTGCTCTGTCAGGACACATCAGAGCCACATCCTTCTGTACTGAAGGAGAGACCAGCATCTGGACAGTGGAGCAGAGAGTCCAGATGGAAGCAGGATTTAAGGCACATCTGTCATATGTGCTCACATCACAGGGCTTGGCACAGCAGTGCCTACATCTTCTTATGAATTTGCAGTCCCACAGAGGTTGGATCCATCTCAGCACAGTTAAGCTTGAAGGTAATTGCTGAAGCTCCCCTGAATCATCAAGACTGGGATATCCTTCCTGCTGTCAGTGGCCAAATGGAGGTGCCTTTATCCACGGCTTTACCGGTTTTGTAATGTGTATTTTTGAGATCAGTTCACCTCCTCCTGCCTCATTTTCTTGCTTTACCAAATGGAGTTACTGATGTTTATCCATTTTTAATGAGTTTTTGGGGATTTGAAATGACTAGTACCTTACGAATGTTTGCTTTTCAAAAACTCTCTATAATTTTAAGATTAGGTTTCTCTGATTTTAAAGGAAATAAGCTTTCTAAAATTTATGAGTAAGAGCTATTAGCCAATATCAGATTTATAATAAAGCCATATGTACAGTGTTCTGTTTACATAGCTGTGCTTATATCCTCTCTCTGATATTTATTGCCAGATTTGAAAATTATGCCCATTTCTGTGATTTTTTTATAAGCACATAAGGCAGAAGCTCTGGAGCATTAATAAACAGATCCTCTACCTCTTTCACTATATGAATATTTACAAAAAGACACGGGCAAAAATAAGATTCTGTGAGCTACATGATAATAGGAAATGCCATCAGTCATGGACAAGGCATGCAGGATGATTACAGCAAATCTAAGGGTGAAGCCGTGTAAGAAAAGATACATTCTTTATGTCAGGACAGCGGGATCAATTTTAGTTTTCTGATAAGCATCTTGTGTGCAATTGATTTTGGTTTAATCTACAAAATGCTTCTAGACTAAAATCTTACATGCCAAGTTCCAGATTTCAGCCTGAAGCAAATGTTTGAGAGTTTTATAACATAAACACTGTGAAACAGGATAAGCAATAATCAGAAACAAGTCATGGGTTGTTGAAGGATCGTGTGGAGTAAAATCGTCCATCCAACTTCATTACGTAGTAATCCGGACAGATAATCTAAACCAAGGAGGTTTTGTGTCGGCTGTGCTGACTAGAGGGATGTAAATCTTCTTACTGATCAGCCTCCTGCCACTGAAGCACTGTAACCACTAATGAGTGCATCCTCTCTGCACACCAGCAAAGTGAGAAAATACTTCTCTAATTTTCCAGATGAGAAGGAAGGAGAAGGGCCCTCCAAACCCACGGTCTGAGTCAGAGATCAGGTTATATGAGTTAACTGCCTTTTCGCTACACCATTACTGCTTCTTGCTGGGTTCATATCCTGTGCTGAGTATGAAAGGCATCTTATTATTAATTTTCAAAATACCTCATGAACTGAGAATCAGTAAAAACCTGGTGTGGTATTATCATATATTCATCTTTAGTGATGACATAGAGACAATACAGGTAAGGAGAGCAATGAGGAAGTAGGGAGCCCAATAAATATGGATTTAGCTTGTCTCCTCACCATGGCTGCTCTGAATGTCTTCAGCTCAGTCCGTTCAGGTGAGATTTGGTAATGGAAAGTAGGAAATAGTAAGGCATGAAGGAAAAAATAAAGGTAAACTTGCATTAAGAAATTGTTCTTATCCTTGCTTAGATATTTTGCATGATAGAGCCGGTGCTTCTCATTTTTAAGAATACGCTTTATGAAATTAAGATTGTCTTCTACCCTCCCTGGGTGCTGACTTTCCCTTGGTGGCAGAGAGAGGCTGCAGATGTTGGCAAGATTTATAAGATTCGGATAGGCCACGACGGGACAGGCATTGGGGACGGCTGGTTCCTGGAAAGCGTCACGCTGAAGCGCCTGGCCGGGAAAGCGAAGGAGTCTGATAAAAAAAAGAAGAAAAAGAAGTCTGACGAGGAGGAAGAGGAGGACACCAAGGCAGAAGAAGGAATGGATGTCTATACCTTTGTGGCACATCGCTGGCTGGCTAAGGATGAAGGGGATAAGGAGCTCGTGGTGGAGCTGGTGCCTGATGGAGAATCTGACCTGGAGGGTAAATACCAGAGGGAAAGTGTGTGTGTGTGTTTGTGTGTGTGTCTGTGTGTATATCCTGCCTCTGCATGAAGCATGATAATCACACTGCACTGCTTGGTGGGACCATTTACCCCTCACAACCCACCCCATTGCCCCAGGCATGCACTGTAACTTACCCAGTGCTGTAGTGGATCAAGCTAGGGAGGAAGAGGATGGTGGGTAAACTAAGGCAGAGCATGGTGGAGAAAGCCTGAAATTGAAATATTCTACAGGGTTCACTGGAGGTCGTGTGGGGCACTTGGATCAAGAGTCCCAGAGGTTACCACTGTGGATGAGAGTTTAGCAAGATGTAACTGTTGTTATGGCCAGGGAGAGCGGCTGGAGGGAGACAGATTTGCTCATGTTTTAAGACAGATGCCAACAAACTCCAGGCAAACTCTTTCTGTGCTGGCATTTTGGGGTTACACACTGATCTGATGAAATACAGCCAGTTCTGGGGTCCTTCTGACCTGCCTCTGCAATTTTACTTGCAGAAAATACGTATGAAGTCCACGTTCTCACTGGGACTGTGTGGGGAGCTGGGACGGATGCTAATGTCTTCTTGAGCATCTATGGCATGGAAAGAGGAGACACGGGTGAGCGCCAGCTGAAAAGGTCAAATAACCTCAACAAGTTTGAGAAAGGACAGGTAATGCATGAACTCCACTCACTCAAGCAAGTAGAAGGCTGGCAGGGTTCTCTCGGTTGACATGCTGACCGTTCAATGCAGCCTCTTCTCACTTCTTTTGAACGTGCTTTATTTCTGAAATATATTATATAAAGCAGAATGCCTCAAAACATTTTCCAGGGGAGATTCATTTCAATAATAAGCTGAACACCAACTCCGTGTTGGAGCCACTTTCTGCATCTGCTTCCTGTAAGCATTCTGGTAATAATGCTTCCTTTCAGGAATACTTAAAACTTACAAACTTTAAATTAATATTTGAGAGTATTTCTGGGGCAGTTCAAGTGTGTAGATATTCAGATGCAAATACTATTCTAAATGTTCTAGCCAACCAGCCAGGGAATAAAAGCAATATTACACAGTGTGCTGTAATTACATTATAATCCAATCCAATTAAAGATCATCTCTTGTATGTTGAGTATTTGCTATAAAAACTTTATGAACAATTAACAAGCTACTGTTATAGCCAGGAGTTTTTCAAGGAATAATTTTGAAGAACAAAAAATTATAGAAACAAAAAACAGCTGTGGAAAACTTGCAACCACAAAAAAAAAAGAGCCTAAGGTTGTTAAATAAGCTGTTAGCTGTGATTTATGAGCTTGGCACTGGTGAAACTGCAACCTGCACATGGTTCTTCATTCAGTGGGAAGAGCTCCAAGCTGCAAATGTAATGCTCCTTACTCTTGGGAGTACAAACCCAAAGTCTACCAACATATTAATCACATTAAGATGTTTAAACTGTTATGATAACAAGGACCATCCTGTCACACTAACACAGTTAATAAATGATCCTCTTCGTTGTGGTAAACGACAAAAGGAAGAAATTCTGAAATATTTTAAATAAAGCATATGGGCTGTATTTTGGGGCTGTCCATATGGGCTTTTGTGCAGAGCCAGGAGTTGGACTCAGTGATCCTTCTGGATCCCTTTCAACTCTGGATTCTACATAGAGGTGTGCAGGAGAATTTCCACGGAGTCACCATGGTTTTGTCCAGTTCCAGATTCAATCTGTGGGAAAATACTAAGCCTGAAAGGAATATTTAGCAGGGAGAAGTTAAACTTATAGGAAGCTGAAACTGGGATGAGGTAAAGAAAGGAGTGAAGGGGTGAGCAGCTTCAAGGGTATTACTGCCTTGTAGGAGACAAACTTGAGTGTTAATGCGAGACCTCACAGTTCTGTCATTATTTTTGTACACCCACACAAAGAGTACAAAGAGAACTTACAAATAGCTATTTTTTAATGGGGAAAAAGATTACCTTTGGCCTTTTACTGCCTTTCTTTCCTTCTTTCTTGGAAACACAGCCATTTGCCTCTTGCCTCCTGTGCAGGTAGATGTGTTCACCATCAAAGCCATTGACCTGGGAGAGTTGAAGAAGCTGCGGATCCGCCACGATAACTCTGGTTCTAGGCCCAGCTGGTTCCTGGAGAGGGTAGAGATTATTGACCTCAAAGAGAGCACCACGTGAGGAGCCTGTTGCGCCCTTTTCATGTGGTCAGAAAAGGGGCCACGTTCTCAGGAGCCTGCAGAAGCGTGGGGAGGCAGAGGAGATGCAGAAAGGCATCACTGCAGCTCCTCACCAGCTCACAGGGAGCAGGCATCCTTTGGGAGCCTTGTGGTCACTGTGCCCTGACACAGAGCATGGGGCCATTCTGGGGTACCTGTGGGAGGGTTTTTGCTGCCCCAGCACCTCTGTAATTTGGGAACCAGCAGTGTTTGGAAGGGAACCTCAGCTTTTTTCTGTTTCTCCTGGGAGGGACTCATCTCTCCCTCAGGCAGCAGAGGCTGCACTGAAGCATTTCCTTTCTAGGCCCCACTTTGGAAGACTCTGAGCTCACGTTTTGTTTGCCTTTTGTACTTAATGTAAATATCTGGGCCAAAAGCAAATTCTGATCTAAGCAAACTCTCATGATTTCCACAGCCAGCTGGATGAGCAAAGAATGGGCTGTTCCAAACCTGAAATACAGTCTTGCCTTTGAGCTGGAACATGCTGGAAATCACATGCTTAAAAGTTGCATAATGCTCTGATGGGTGGGATCACTCTTAAGGACAAGATGGGTCCAGTCTTCATAAACATAAAATGCCTGGGAGACTGGAGGTTCCTTCCAGTTACTGAAGTCTTCCTGGGAGTGAAATTAAAATGAATCAATCATGTGGGGCTGGCAGCCCAGAAACAGCACTTTGTAATGTGTGCTCCCTAACCTATTTATGGATTTAGCTCCCACAAACACCAGATTTCGAGGATGAAAACAGATGTACTGCTCAGCTTTTAGTAATCCTGTTGGTTTATTTTTTTCTTCAAGTAGCCTCTGACCTGTGCTTGTTTACGTTATTAAAGCCTGTGAAGTCCTGTGTAAGCACTGGGTGCTGCTGTCATTTTGTAGGTATTATTTTCCATGCCAGAGGTGGCTGGCAGTCGAGGAAGACGATGGTCAGATTGCCAGGGAGCTGGTGCCAGTGGATGAAGCATTTGTAAAGAAAGATTCGGAAAATGATGGCCAGTCTCCTGCAACTTTGGGCCTGGAACAGAAAGGTGGAATATGCATGTTGGCCTTGTGTTTCTTCCAGAGTGGGGTTGGAAAGGAACCAGGTTGTTGGTGCTGTTGAGGGCATTAGCAGCTATCAGTAGCAGTTACTCACTGAGCTGTGAGTAATTTTACCCCAAAATGAAATTCTCAAATCCGAATGAAGTGTCAAGTATGTGTCAGATTCTGAGGAGTGGACCCTCCTCATTTGCAGTCAATTTAATCATCTTGCAAGATTGGACCCTAAAGTGACAAAGCTAGGAAGATGGGTAATGTGTTCAGTCATCATTTTTTAACTGAAATGCATATTGGTGGCTAATATCTAAGGAATAAATCTCATTCACTTCACATCATGGACTGTTATGGTAAAATGTTCCAACATGAAACTGAGCAGAGAGAAAACACACCCAGAGAAAGAGAAGGGACCTAAATTTATCTCACTTTCCATCTTGTGTCTGTTTTCCTCCAAAATAATTTTGCCTCACTGGTAAATAAATTGGCATGGTAACCACAGAGCAGTGATACACTCCTGGGTCTGATCCTGCAAGGTGCTGAGTGCCCAACACTGCCACTGGTTTCAGTGAAATGTTTTAAACTCTCCTCTATTTCCCCCTCAGATGCTTTTGAATACATTAATAATTCCTGCAAGCTGTGTACTCAAAAGAATTCCACAAAGAGTTTATCCCTTTGGTTCAGAAGGACGTGCTGGTTGACCAGCATCTTGGAAGGATACGTCTAACTAGGGAGGAAATGTTCCATTTTGGAAATCTCGAGGTTATAGCAGCTGAGTGAAGACCGTATTAGACTCTTCCACCTTTTTTATGAGTTTACTGCACTTTCTAGATCATGGTGCAGTAGAAACCTCCCTGCTGATGCTGTTCAGAAAGGGGTGTTTGTGAATATGGACTGTAAATGTCAGGGTACACACCTTCTGGTATGTGTTATATGCACATTTTTTATTTGATGCCAATGAAATAAAGGGGGGAATATGCGGATTTTTTAAATGATTAGTCAGAGACAGCTTTGAGGAGGGTTAGAGGTTCTCAGGAATCAAATGGGAAGGCCTGAGCACATTTCTTATCTGTAGATATGCAGGCAATGTGCTGAGTGACTGGAGGAGTAGATGGTTCTGGAATCAGATAGCCCAGCTCACCTCAAGGGCTACCGCAGTGTAGGACAGGAATTAGAGATTACAGCATGGCTGTGATCAGTCAAAACAAAATTTATACCAAGCACACATTTATGCAAGGAAAAGTAAATTCCTGGTCAGACTTCACACTCTTAAATTAAGATATTTTATCTGGCAGCTAAATCAACCACATACACGGTGAAAGTGAAAACCGGGGACAAGAAGAATGCTGGGACAGATGCCAACGTCTTCATCACACTCTATGGAAGTAAAGACGATACAGGTATGGCTTCAAATGATGGAAAAGGATAGCAACTCCCTGTTTGACACCTGAAAAGACAGGTCATGGTTTCTTTTCATTTCCTCAATACCCATTTCACACTCCTTTTAGTGCAACTTCATGTTCTCGCAGTCGGTGCACACATCGTGGTGACTTGGAGCATGGCACCAGCTGCTGTAAATCACTGCCAAACTTTGCGATGCTGATTTGCACCAGCTGCTGGTCTAAAGGTTTTAATTTCAATTATAGAAACAGCACAGTTGACTGGGACTACATTATTGAGTAGTGAATGCAGTGGATGATTTGCTTTCCTCAGCAGTGAATCAGCATGATCCTGAAACCCAACCCTCCTCTGCCTCTTTGAGTAGCCCAGAAGTATTTAATCAGCTGATGAGCAAATCCTCTTGGAAGCAGCTGAGATGTGTGTGCAGTGGCTGGGATGCCTGTAAGAGTGACAGGGAACTGATGGGTAGCACTGTTTTTTCTAGCTGCAAGCACAGCACGACAACATCGTCCCCGTTGCACCGCCAGAGGCTCATTCAAGGGAGGAATTCTGTATATTTTGGGTGTTGATACAGACTTGGGCTCAGAGGGAGGGACAAAGCTCAGATCTTGAGATGAAAAGCCAATTTTTGCATTTTAGCCACTTCCCTCCTTCCACTGTTGACATTCCCAGAGGATTTGTTTCACAGGCTGAACAATGTCCTTTTGCATCGCCACAACAGGGATAGTCAGCCTAAAGGCCTCAAAGATTAACAAGAACAAATTTGAGCGTGGGAAGGTAGATGAGTTTACAGTGGAGTCTGTGGACATTGGAGACCTGAAAAAAATCAAGATAGGCCATGACAATAAAGGTAAGATAATCTGCTTTGTAATGCAGTGTTTCTAGTGCACTGGTCCCATTGCTGTATAAAATAACCTGCCTCCAAGACCCAAATGTAATTTACCTTTTGGCGACAGATCCTTGCTGTCACTTTGGCTGTTGCTGCTACTCTCTTTGCTGTTAACTCCATTCCCATGTGGCATTATGAGCTCAGTGGTGCCAACTTGCAGGCAGCTTTGCATCCTCTCCCTCTGTAATACAGTTCTACAGCCACATCTTTAGAGAGATTTCACAGATATCACCAAACCCCATCCTTGTTTTTATTGCACGGGACCCACAGACTTGTCTCATTTCTTTATTGAATTTTTGATGATGTTTTGCCTGCTTTTTAGACAGAATTCTGTGTATCTGCTACAAACAAGGGAGGCAGTGGAGATGTGCATGGATCTCTTCCCCTATGGGGCATTAAGGGACAGGCTTGTTGATAACCGCTCTGTAATATTACAGAGGCCAATTGATAAAAGTGATGCAGTAATTAGCATTTCCACATGCACATCTTTAGCCTGACACTTATAGAAATGTAAAGCGTTTTAGCTCAATCCTGGGCAATTCCATCCAATGATCTTTATGTCATATATTCTATATTCCCTTTGGCAAAAGACAGAAAGATTTATTTCTCGGAGGTCTAGCATGCAGTGATTCATTTGCTGTTGTCTGTAAAGGCTTCGTGGGTTATTCACTGTTATCTCTCCACCACAGGTAATTCAACTGGCTGGTTTCTGGAATGGGTGGAGATTGATGCCCCATCCCTGGGACAGTGCCTCAAGTTCCCTTGTGGCCGCTGGCTGGATAAATCAGAGGATGATGGAGCCATTGAGAGAATTATCTTCCCTGCAGAACTGCAGACAGTAGAGTACATCCCATGTGAGCAGAATGCCATTTCCCCAGGATACAGCCATCATTACAGAAGATAAAGTCTCACTATCTCATGCAGTTTTATAGGTTTCGCCTCTCCCTTGAACTGGCTTTGGAAAATTTATAAGTAGATCACATGCCAGCTATTGCAATTACTACCAGAAGGCTTCTCTGGGTGCTCTAGATTAACATTTCCTGCATTTGCCAAAGCAGAGAATCATTAGATGTGGCTGTGGATGATTGTCTTTTTCTTCCTATTTCCCCACTCTCTCCAAGTCCTCTGCTCATTCCAAGCTGTCTTCCATGTCTCCAGTTTCCCCTTGATCTTGCTCCATTTTAATATTGCCATTTCTGTTGTCAAAGCAGACACTCTGGTCTTGCTTCCAAGTCTTAGTTCTCCCAGTGCCTTTGGCATTGCACACCCATCTCTTGCTGAAAGCTCCTCTTCCAGAGTTTCTTTAGTGTGGTTCTTTTCTAAAAGTGTTGTACCAGTCTGCCTCTTTTAGTGTTCTCCAATTTTTCCTTATTCTTCACTCCCCTCTAAATTAATGTTTTGGGTAAACATTACGCCAACTTAGCTCATTCTGAGTACAAGTTTATCATTTTCAAGTCTGCAATGGCAACTCAAATGCTTCGGTCCTGGCAACTTCTTTTCCTGTTTGCAGAATACTGAAGATCACATAACATGGTTTTCTTGAAATAAATGAAGTATTTTGCTTATTTTGCAGCCCTTCTCATGCTCCCCTCTCTTAAGTATTTTTGATTGTGTGCAGAGTACAGCCCTGGGATTTTATTTGACTTGTCCCTCTGATCTGCTTCATTTCAAGTGGTAAATAAATTTTGCCCACCATTAGGGTACTGCCAGAACCACCTCTTCCTTACGCTGTGTTGGATGCCACAATGATGAGGGATGAGGTCTGACACCTGAGAGTTGATTTCCTGACAGGTTCTTCCTTGGTCATTTGTAAGAAGAGCTAAAAAACTTCACACAAAAGCTGTGTCCCCTCTCACCTCATCCCCAGTGTATGCACTGAAGGTATCAAAAGCCTTACTGCCTGCAGTTCCTTATTTAGATATCAAAATTTAGAGCTGCCCAAACTCCCTTTTTCTGCCTCAGTTTCCTTCTTCACATGTAGTTGTGGGAATAAGCACATAGAAGACTCTTTTGCCTCCTTCTTTTTTACTGTGAACACTCTGGTTCATGTTAAAGGTCCCTCTCATGTCCAGATCCCTGTACCCTGCAGTCTGTAAGCTGAAATAATTTCTTCTCTGAGGATCTGCCACTGTCACGTCTTTGTGCTTCACCCATTCTTTGACCAAGGTACTTTTATTTCTCACATCTAACCTTCTTTACCCGAACTATCTGGAGCAGAAGAAAAGATTCTTTTTGCTCTCTTCTGCACTTTTATCAGTCAAATAGAAGAAATAGTAGATTCACAGAATTGAAAGGGAATTTAAAGAATCTAAAGAATTTAAAGCTCATCCAGTGCCATATGCAGGGACACTTTCCACTATCCCAGGTTGCTCCAAGCCCCATCCAGCCTGGCCTTGGACATTCCCAGGGATCCAGGGGCAGCCACAGCTGCTCTGGGCACCCTGTGCCAGGGCCTCACCACCCTCACAGACAGCAATTCCTTCCCAATATCCCATCTAACCCTGCCCTCTGGCACTGGGAAGCCATTCCCTGTGTCCTGTCCCTCCAGGCCTTATCCCAAGTCCCTCTGCAGCTCTCCTGGAGCCCCTTTAGGCACTGCCAGGGGCTCTGAGCTCTCCCTGAAGCCTTCTCTAGGTGAGCACCCTCAGCTCTCCCCAGCCTGTGCCCAGAGTAGAGATGCTTTATCCCTTGCAGCATCTTTTTGGCTTCCTCTGGACTCACTCCACCAACTCCATGTCCTCTTTATGTTGGGGATCTCAGACCTGGATGCAGTATTCCATGTCTTTGTGTCTGACAAAATAAATTGATTAATAGATACAGTGATACTTATAGGAGTGAATATAACCCAGAGACTCAGTATGTGTTTCTCATCTGTTTTTTCCTTGTTATCCCAATCAATATATATTTTGATGCAGATGCTGACTGTATAATTTATTAATACCTCTGAATATTGTAGTGATGTAGGAGTTTCTGGCATGCCATGCCTTTGAGTACATAGTTCATGTTAACCTGATTTTTGTCAGCAGTCCACATTCAGCCTTTGGAAGCAGCCAGGCCTCTCTGGCAAAGAGTTTGCACCAAGCCCTCTGTCAGCTTAGGCTTTTCCACCATTTGAACTACCCCCACTGGGCTGTTTACTGCATTCTGGTTTCCTAACAATTAACCTGTGGGTTTCAGTTTGCCAGAGGTAACTAAACCGGCTTGATTTGTTTTATGATGACTCGTGCCAGAATTGTTTCACGATGAAAACATGTCATCCACAGTCCAATTAAAACCATCCCTGTGGGGATACAGCTTTAAAAGTGCCATGTAAATGAAATGGGCGTCTGACAGCTGAAAGTTGTGCTGCTGGTGACCTTGTTAGGGCGCTGCTTTGCTGATTCAGTTCTAAGCTGATGTTAATATTCAAGCAACAAGAGCAAGCGCTACGGCCTTCAGCAGAGAGGATAATTTTTAATTCATAACGCATAGTGTGTGATTTTTGGTCTCCAGGAATTTTTTTTTCCCCCTCTTCTTACATTCTAGAGAAACTATTCCAGTTTACTTGCAGCACAGCAGAGCAGATTTCACTGGGTTGGGCAGAAAGAATATTGAGTACCTCCAGGCTGACTCTGTAGAACAAAACTTCTTCATCTCTGTCCTCCTGAGAGATGTATTTAGAGAGCTTGAACTTTTAATGAATGATTAGTCTCTTACACGCATAATCAGAGTTACTCCAACAGTAACAGAGATGGTGCTGGGAGCCTTTTCCCTACCCTAACGGAGATGCTGAGTCTGAAACACAGAGAGAGTTGCTGTAATGTAAAGAGCAAAAATGACTGAAGTCGTGTCAGAGTAGGAGGGTGAGAATGACAAGCAGATAAGAAGATTGTAGTGAGGGATGGGAAGGGACGGAAGTTTTTTAGGGGTGTATGGGAGAGGGATGGCCAGGGGTGTATCGTGGCAGTGGCAGAATCCTGGTGTTGAAGGCTGTGCTTACAGGTACTGAGACTGAGGGATAACGTCTTCCTGAGGCAGGAGAAGTCCCTGCAGCTGTTTGGTGATGCCCAAGCCTTACTTGGCGTTTTGATTTCAGAAAGGGTTTAAAGGAGTTTGGGACAGGATTCAGTTTGCCAGATGGCACACCTGACATCACGTGTTCTCATGACAGTGGAGTGTCTGATCTCCCATCATGGTTATTTGGTCATTCACAGGTGGGATTTGGGGAGTGATTCGACCAACCCCAATGAAGATGCCTTAATCCCTCGACAGAGTGTTTCTTCAGACTGCACTGACTTTAGTGATTACATCTGGAGACGTACACCCCTGTCTGATGTGCAGGCATCTGAACCTCTGTTTCTTACTCTGTGAGCTAAACACCATCTCACCTTGAAAACTGAGGGTATATTCAGCAAATCCATGCAGAGCCAGGAACAGAGCCCCTGTTCCCACATTCCTAGCACAGCCTTATTCTTGAGCAAGTCTGAGTCATACTCCAGCAGGACTCAGGATTGAGAAGCTGTGAAGATAGAATAGAACAAAAGGAGGCATCAGATTTTGGGGTCATGGGACATTCTGGAGAAACCACAGGAACAGAATAGGGGAGTATTTATGGTCTTGATCATTACTGTTCTGCATTCACCATGGGTCTGGGTTGTAATTTAACTTGTTGTAATTTAACTTGCCTCAGTGTTCCAGGGGAGGTGGTACTAATTGAAAAACAGAACAGAGGAATTATTAAATTCCTTACGATGGATTTTTGTCATGTGTTTAGTAATTTTAGGACTTTTTTATCAGTAAGACTCTCTTGAATATTTTTCACTGCCAACAGTTGTCTTAACTTCATCCATCTTCCTAACTGCTCAAAAATTTGTGAATTCATATTTTGCTTTGACTCTTGAGCTGATGAAGTAAATCTTGTTTCAGTAACTCTGGATGGCAGGTATACTGAATGTCATATGATTAACATAAAATCTCATTACATGAACACATACCAAGGTCAATTTGCCTTATAAAGGAAAGTAATTTCCTTATTGAAGGAAATTCCTTTGGATTCTCACAGGACTGACCAACTTGATAATATAACTGACCACAAGTGTGTGATTCCTACCCTCTCCTCTTTCACTGTTGAGATTTATAATTCATTTTTTGTTGCATTAATTTTTTTTCTTAGGAGCATTATTCTGCTGGCTACTAACTCCTTTTGGCTTGTTTCTGTTTTCTGCCATTTCCTAACCAGTTGTTCCTTACGAGATCACGGTGTACACCAGTGATATTTTTGGAGCTGGCACGGATGCAGATGTCTTCGTTGTTCTTTATGGAAGCGATGGGATTTGCACTCGGCAAAAATCCCTGTGCCTCAACAAGAGAGAGCAAAGGATGTATTTTGAAAGGAATTCTGTGAACCAGTTCATCGTAGAGGTAAGATATAAGCATGGGGAGCATTGGGGAGCATGCAATGGTCAGGATTAGACTGCCTTTGTGTTCTTGTACTGTGAAACCATCGGATTTATTTAATCAACAGAAAGTGCTTTAATGCCTGAGACGAGCCTTGGAAAGATGTGGGAGGTCACAAAGTGTAGCTGGTCCTTTACCGAATGAGGAAGGTCATGTCAGCCCCTGCCCCTCCTTCCTTCTCACCTCCACTGGCATCAAGGATTTGTTTCCAGGCTTGGGAGGGGCCAGAGGTTGTTTCCAAAACAACAACGAGAGTGGAAGTCTTGACCAGGATGTGTCACCAGTGCTCTGCTCCTCACTGGTCTCACCCAGCTCAGTCACCACCGCTCTGCTCTGGGCTGGGGCGGCCTCACCTCGAGTGCTGAGGGCACTTTTGGGTGCCACAGTATACAAAAGACATTAAGATGTTAAAGAGCATCCGAAGGAGGCCATGAGGATGGTGAAGGGCCTTGAGGGGAAGCTGTGTGAGGAGCAGCTGAGGGCACTTGGTTCGTTCAGCTGGAGAAGAGGAGACTGAGGGGAGACCTCACTGTGGTTACAACTTCCTCGTGAGGGGAAGAGGAGGGGCAGACACTGATCTCTTCACTCTCATGAGCAGACGGGACTTGAGGAAACAGCATGAAGGGGAAGTTTAGGTTGGACATCAGGAAAAGGTTCTTCCCCCAGAGGGTGCTGGGCACTGCCCAGGCTCCCCAGGGAATGGTCCCAGCCCCGAGGCTGCCAGAGCTCCAGGAGCGTTTGGACACCGCTTCCAGGGATGCACAGGGTGGTGTTGTTGGGGTGTCTGTGCAGGGACAGGAGCTGGACTTGGATGAACCTTGAGAGTTCCCTTCCCACTCAGGATATTCTGTCATTCTGTAATTCTCTTGCAGTTTGCAATACTTGGAAGCATAATGATTTTTCTTCTGTATCCTCAGATAGAGAAACCATTAGTTTTCTGTAGACAATGTGATTTTTGAATACCCAGGCCTAACTTTTTGACAGATCTTACCAGGTATTTCCTGAAGTGTTTGCACAACGGCATGCAAATAGTAAACCAGTGCACATCAAAGAGTGAGCTAATTTACATCCACAGTATTAAGCAATTCCTATTCATAGTATATTCCTATTGCTGAAAATTTGTGAGAGGCAAAAAATAAAGGCAGACCTGTTTTGGCTTATCCTGTTGATGCTGCCTCATGCCCTTGCCTTCCCTTTCTGGCTGCAACACCAACACTGACTTCATAGAGCATCTTACAACTTCTCTCTGTTTTGAGTTTGGTTTGTTTTTGTAATTGAAAGGAAATTTTAAACCAGTTTTTTTTACAAGTTAAAATACTTGCAGCCCACATTGTTATTATATGTCATGAATCACGAAATAAATCCCCAGTGTGATTCCTTTTAAACAAAGAGTAAGACTTATTTTGGTGGAGTTTCCACACAATTTTTCATAATAGACGTTGCATTAATCCACAGGTATAAATCTTAAACCAAGTGTTCTGGTTAAGTCTTTATTACATAAGATTTATTTCAGTTTTGGTGGAATCAGAAACATCAGTACTTTTCTTAGATTAAGTGAGAGAAAATGCAGTGTGTTCTACAGATTTATAACATCATATTAACCTGTCCCCAAACTTCATTCTCACTTCACCAGTTCCTCTTTCTGCAGGAGATGGGAACGAAGCAAAATATATTTTTCTTTCACCTGCTTGTGTAGAGCCATAATTTGGAGTTCAACAGACCTTAAAAACTATTTGGGGGGGTTCAGAAAACACAAACTGGGAATTGTCTGCTTGTTTTGTGGTTTTGCCTGCCTCTATCATGTTGTATTTTGCAAAAGAGGCACAAAAGTTTAGAGGCTGCTCTTAGCTGTGCTTCCAAGTGATGATTTGCTGGAGATGCCTACAGCAGGGTGAAGCCCACTTCTTCTTTAACATGGATCTTGACTGCTCAAGCATCATTTTACTGCTATGTATTGACTAAAAGTCTCGTTGAAAGATGAGTATTTGGACAGGACAAAAGAGGAAAAATAGTTTTTCCCTAATGTATACTTGTGTACACGTGTGTGTTTTAGAAATGAGTTTGGATCGTTGAATTATTTTGCGGTGTATCTTATGCTGCCTAAAGTCAGATCAGGGCTGATGGAGTCCAACCCAGTTTGTTCAGAGTGTGGATTCCTTGGGCAGTGCAGTCTTACTGACTTGTGGAGCCTTCTGAAACTACTGCTGTCTTTGCTTCTCTGTGGAGCTGGAGAGAGAACAGAGTAGCCTCCAGTGATGCAAATTTATATGCTCCGTTTTCTCACATTTTCCAAGAAAATAAGACGCTAAGTCCCCAAGGACAGAAGGACAGCTCAGTGTTCTACATGCAAAAGTTTGAAGCCAGCCTTGGGTTTTTGAAGGCTAGCTATACAAAAGTTTGCAGTGGAATAACCAAAAGCTAGTACTTAGGAGCAAATTTCAATTTTTCATGTGCAAGCCTTTGAAAGAGAAGTGAATTAAAGGTAATGAACTAGTAACAAATTACTCAAATAATAAGATGAGGCATAAAAAACCCAGTAGCAACTTCATAAGATAGTCATCCTGTTGACTTTCTCAGAATGGCATTGGGATTCTGTGGCAGAACAGGAAAGATAATACAAAATGCCAGACTGTTTGTATAGTACTTTGACCTCAAAGTTATTCTTCCAGCATTAAGAGAGGGCACACAAGTGTTTAAAAAGGAAAGGAGTATAAAAAGAGCAATTTAAGATGCAACTGCATTGCAATTTCATAAAATCACAGAATCATTTAGGTTGGAAAAGACCTCTGAGATCATTGAGTCCAGCCTGTGACCGATCCCCACCTTGTCACCAGACCAGAGCACTGAGTGCCATGTCCAGTTGTTCCCTGAATACCTCCAGGGACAGTGGCTATACCACCTCCCTGGGCATCCCATTTCAATGTCTAATCATCCTTTCTGTGAAGAATTTCTTCCTAGTGTACAAACTAAACCTCCTTGGCACAGCTGGAGGCTGTTTCCTCTCCTCCTGTCCCTGTTCCCTGGGAGCAGAGCCCGACCCCCCCGGCTGCCCCCTCCTGTCAGGGAGTTGTGCAGAGCCACAAGGTCCCCCTG
Source organism: Eulacestoma nigropectus (assembly GCA_013397775.1). Lineage (NCBI taxonomy): Eukaryota > Metazoa > Chordata > Aves > Passeriformes > Eulacestoma > Eulacestoma nigropectus. The sequence goes on along the minus strand of VZTE01003439.1, from coordinate 120,391 downwards.
AGCCTCCTTTTCTCCAGCCTGAGCCCCTTTCCCAGCTCCCTCAGCCGCTCCTGGGGCTCCAGCCCCTTCCCAGCTCTGTTCCCTTCCCTGGACACGCTCCAGCCCCTCAGTGTCCTTCTGGAATTGACAGATCCAGAACTGGACACAGCACTCAAGCTGCTGCCTCATCACTCCCAAGTGCAGGGGAAATTTCCAAACAATTGCCTTCATTCCCACTCATGCAGAGAAGCCTGAGATGCAGGATTGCTGCTGTGCAATCACACCTGTCTCATATGGTGTCACTCAATTTGTGCAGAGCAAGGTTCTCTCCATTTTGGAGCAGAAGTCCAGGGAAAACTTTTTGCTAAAATGCAAATTAGGGCACAGCTCCAGAGGAGGCCACAGAGATGCCCCCAGGGCTGGAGCCCCTCTGCTCTGGAGCCAGCCTGGGAGGGCTGGGGGTGTTCACCTGGACAAGAAAAGGCTCCAGGGAGACCTCAGAGCCCCTGGCAGTGCCTAAAGTGGGCTTATAAAAAAGCGAGTGAGGGATTTTTTTATAGGCAGATAGTGACAGAACAAGGGGCAATGGTTTTAAGCTGCCGGAGGACAGGGTTAGATGGGATATTGGGAAAGAATTCTTGACTATGAGGGTGGTGAGGCCCTGGCAGAGGTTTTCCAGAGAAGCTGTGGCTGCTCCATCCCTGGAAGTATTCAACGACAGGGCTTGGAGCAGCCTGAGATAGTGGAAGGTGTCCCTGCCGATGGCTGGAGGGCAGAACTGGATGATCTTTATGGTCCTTTTGAATCAAAATAATTCTGAGATTTTATTTTATGATTCTATAATTGACATCCGCACTAATATTTTCTTCCCTGGGACTTCAAATGGCTCGGCAAAATATGAAATAAGCTAAAGAAGTGGTGTCTCAAAAGTCACCAGTTGTTCTTGCCATAATATTTCACCTTTTTTTTTTTTTTTTGCTTTTTGTTTTGTTTTGTTTTCTGTTTGTTTGGTTTGGGTGTTGTTTGGTGGTGCTTGTTTGCTTGTTTGCTTGTTTGTTTTTCTGTAGCTGGAGGACGTTGGTGACATTATTGAAAAGATTCGCATAGGACACAACGGTGGAGGGCTGAACTCGGGGTGGCATTTGGACCGTGTGACGATTCGGAGGCTGCTGCCAAACGGGAAGGTAGGCTGTGAGTCCCAGCACATCCCCACGAGCAGCCACTTCCGTCTCCCAGATTGCGTCTTCTGTATACAAAGTGTGATCAACAGTGAAAAACTGACACAGCGCTCCTTGGTGACCACCTTTGTGGCTAGCTCCGCTGGTTGGCGGCCGGCCCTTCTCTCCGCACAGGAGAAGCTGGTGGAGCAGCTCGTGGTGCGGGAGGGTTGGCGAGGTCCGCGAAAGGGCTCGCCTGGCCCACTGATATTAAAGGCGCAGGAGGAGACGAAGAGATCGGGAGGGGCTCTTTGCAGGGTGAACAGGACGGGTTTATTGGGGTGCGAGGGTACAGGAGTCCAGGAACGGGGGAGCAAAGAGCAGGGGCTTGACATGGGGATTTATACCCCTACAAAATGGGAGGAGGAAACTGCAGAGGACCAATCAATACGAGGCAAAGGGGTTGTAAACAGGCGGGGAAACATACAATGAACCAATGGGGTACAGGGTAGGCGGGGAAAGATAACTGGGAGCCAGTGGGATATTGAAGGACAAGGAACTTTCCGGAACATAACCATAAACGAGGGAAGAAGGGGACAGATCTACATAATTCGCCTGGGTGTGTGGCTTGCCGGGTGCTGGCAAGCTGAACACACCACAACAAAAAACGACTCCTGGAAGAGCAATGCACACTAAACGAACTTGCTGGAGCCTGGGGGTCTGGGGACAGCAAATATGTGTTATCACGTTTTGTTCTTCAAATGTTGATGATAAGGCTCTGCAATAATTGCTTTTTTAAAGCTTCGTATTTTCGTGTGTAGTTCTGTTTTGAGGGATCATGGGGAAGGAAGTGGAAAGTGGGCATACCATTTTAAAATGAAAAGTATTGTTGCCAAACATGGACAAGAAACAATTTCATCAGTCCCTTGATTCTGAAAGAATAAATGCAAGGAGCCAGTACAATTAAGACAAGTAAAATACCTGTCAGTGCAACTCCCTGAATCATGTTTAAAAAGTCAAGTTAGATGTTAGGATTTTTTGCTGTTCATGTGAACAAGACTAACACAGTACAGTCAGATTGGTCACCTTGATCTTGTCCATGTAAGAAAGTGTTCCCCAGCCCTGCTTTCTGGTGCTGGCTGCAGGAACAGGGATGAATCTGGCTGTGGGGATGTTCCAAAGAAAATCACCTCTTCAGGGCCAGTCTGGAATTGGAGCAGTAGCTGTATTGGGGAATACCTGGACACTTTCCCCCTTATTCCAAAGGGATGTCAGCTTTCATGTCCCCTCAGGTCTGCCCCCTCCTCAAGTGACTTCTAATTCCAAGTTCTAAAATACAGCTTGCTCAGTCATGGTGAACCTACTTCTTATCTTGCTTTCTCTTTCAAAATATACAAGATATGTTTTATTTTCTTTGCTACACAATCAACTCACAGGCCTTCTTTGAATTTTCCCCACCACAGAATCATGGAATTGTTTAGGTTGAAAAAGAACTCCAAGATCGTCAAGTCCAACCATTCCTTCAGCACTGCCAAGGTCACCACTGACCCATGTCCCGAAGTGCCACATCCACTTGGCTTTTAAACCCCTCCAAGGATGGGAACTCCACCACTGTCCTGGGAAGCTGTGCCAGGGCTGGACAACCCTTTCCTTGAAGAAAATTTTCCCAATATCCAGTCTAAATCTTCCCTGGTACACCCTGAGGCCATTTCCTCTCCTCCTGTCCCTTGTTCCCTGGGAGCAGAGCCTGACCCCCACCTGGCTCCAACCTCCTGTCAGGGAGCTGTGGAGAGTGAGAAGGTCCCCCCTTGTCCCCCTTTTCCATCTTCCTGAACAATCTTCTTCACAAGCCAGTACCTCTGATTGTTCCTCATGATCCCCTTTTTGCCAGTCTGGCATTGTTAGACTCTCAGGGTATTGCCTAACCCTTGCCTTGTACAGCTTCGTTAGGTTAATGAACAGGTTTACATTGTTTTCAAAGATACTGTGATTGGTCACAGGCTGGGGAACATGAAGAGCGGGATGCCCAAATGGGTGGAAACCAAGGGAAAAGGGATTCCTGGGCTGCCTCTTTCTACACTGACCTTAAACTGAGCACTTCGGGAAGTGCTTGAAGAGCTCCATCTTGGGTGCTCTTCAATTTGCCAAGAGAGGGTCTCGGGGCTGCACCCCCTCCTCAGTCACTGCAGCAGCTTTGAAGGGCAGATGGTGAGAAACCTGAAGGTGGAGGAAGGGAGGAAAGCCCTGAACAACTTGGGAATGGAGAGATTTACAATTCTGCTGATCTTTTGATTATGGCATGGGAAAAAAGAAGAAAGCAGAGCACTGCATGATGCCGCTGATCAGCCGCAGGATATTATGACCTGCCACAGGATAGCAATATGCTGCCAGCGCTTCTAAAAGCTGTGCTACCTGATTAGACTGCTAAAATGTGTCTAGATGTATCTGTAGAGCTGCAAAAGAAAAATGAGGTCAGTAACTTTTCAGATTAAATTGAAAGCACTTAGGTAGGAAACTGGGATTGTTGCACGCTGAAAAAAACTCTCTTGGCATGCCAATTATATTTGATAATTATATTTCATTTGTTACAACTTGGAGAAGGGAAAAGCACTGACTTTTAGCACACTGTCATACTCAGCTTCTAGCTTAGGTCCAGACTCAAGCTCTAACGAAAAAATTCTGTTCAGGGCTGCAAGAGGATTTTACTGTGGGTAACAGAAACCAGTGGCACTTTACATCACTTAAATATTAATACAATCACTAACAGGGAAGGCCCAATAAAAACCGTGGCAATGGCATGGTGATTATCAATAATGACACAATTAACTCTTGCAGAAAGTGCACATTATGCCCCCCTGGGCAATCACTCCAGTCCCTAGATATCCTGTTACCAAATAAACAGTGTTCGCATCAATGGCACATACAGCCCACAGTATGAATGTTCAGGAACAGCCGAAAGCTTCAGTGAGAAATGTGACTGAAGTGGGATCTCTGTCAGGAGGAGAGAGTTTCAGCACTGAAGCATCGTTCTGGAAAGCCCTCTCTTCCCAGCCTGCAGGTGTGGAGATAAGCACTGTTCATCGGCTCGGCGTACAGTGAGATAATACAGGTTGAGTGGTCAGACAGCCCATGCAGAAATGAGGAGGCAGGAATTGTGGCCGGTTATTAGGTGCTGTATTCTGCTTGTATAGCACAAATAATACTTGAAAGTAAAAGATGTGAAATCACCTGAAGTGCTGCCGGTTTTCTTTGACACCATTTTGTACGCCACGCTCCAAACCTCCTCATGGAGTTAAACATCTCTGTCTGGGGTTAAACAGCAGCGCTGCAGGGAGCAGCAGAGGGGAGGAGAAAGGGTGTTTCATTAACAGCAGAAGGTTTGGGCTGTGTGTACTCAAAGCGTGATTCTGTTGCAGACTCAAAACACTCAGTCACACAAGCCCCTTAGAGGGGTTCTGCTCCCACAGACCAACTTCCGTGGGATCTTTGTGTGGTGACACGGTGACCTGTTCATTCCAGGTTAGCTGTGATCAGAGTGCCCATCTGTTCTTGGCTGCACAAGCTATTCCTCCCCAGTGATGGTGTCAGGGAGGGTAGGATCTGCAGTTCCAGGTGGTACAGCACCCTAATACATAGCAACAACAATGTTCAAGACTGCTACAGTGCAATCTATTCCCTTCCCTTGCCATACATTAATATTTTAGTATTTAAAAAGTAAAAATAGTGAAGAAAGGACACTGTATGGGCTTGATAAATAATAACAGCAGAGTAATTAATGTGGAAATTATTCATAAAGGGTGTCTACAAGAGAGCTGGAGAGGGACTTGGGACAAGGCATGGAGGGACAGGACACAGGGAATGGCTTCACACTGGCAGAGAGCAGGGTATTAGATATTAGAAAGAAATTCTTCCCTGTAAGGGTGGTGAGGGCCTGGCACAGGGTGCCCAGAGCAGCTGTGGCTGCCCCACCCCTGGAATTGTTCAAGGCCAGGCTGGACGGGGCTTGGAGCAACCTGGGACAGTGGAAGGGGTCCCTGCCCATGGCAGGGGGCTTGGAACCAGATGATCTTTAAGGTCTCGTCCAACCCAAACTCCTCTGGGATTCTGTTAACATCCATTGGTATGTTCTATATGAAAGTGATGGCACACAGGGCACTGGAAAGAGCAGGAGGCCCCTGTGCTATGTAAGAGATAAATGATGAGCTTGTCAGTAAAGAAAGGGGCATTTTTCCTCCTGTATTTATTTACTGTTAGATTAAAAAAAACTTCCTTTTTTTTTCCCCTTCTGTTCAGATTTGTGGCCTCTGTATCTTGCATGGTGGCTCATGCCCCTCTGTTTATGGAGTCATAGCCTGAGGTGCCCAGCACTCAGAAAGCTGCCTGCATCTTACCATCTTGGAGGCCTTATGGGAGTCTGTTCTTAATGAATAGTCTGGGATTAATTTTGTTTACTGAGTGGAAAACACATGTTCTATTGTTTTTGTCTGTTTGATGATATAAATCATATTTGTTTCCACCAAAGTGAAGTCAAAACAAAAGATCAAAAATTAAATCAGTATTTTTCTCCTCTTATTGCATGTGTGGGAATTGCCTGGAACCCAGCTTGAGTCACAGAATTATAGGGCGAAATCATTAAGTATTGAGCTCAGAAAAAAAAAAAAAAAAAGCCCTACTGGCTTCAAAGAAAATGCTGCCTGAATAAGGGTTGGAGAGGAATTTCAGAGTCTCAGTAAAACACAGCTTCAGCAGGAATGTTGCAGTCCTGATTAGGAATTTACAAGCTTTAATACTGGGAAGGGCAGAGATCTACTGGATCATACAGCTGCTCTCACGCACCCACTGGGAATCCTGTTTTCTGCTGCATGTTCAGTGCTTCTTCTGAGAGTCCTCAGATGTCCTCTTTCTGGAGGAAATACATTTCTATGTACTGTTTTAGGTCTGCCTCTACAGACACACGCACACATACATGAGCTGAAAATCCTTGCCTGCATGTCGGAGTATTTTCAAAGGGGAAATGCTAGCGTGTGTTCATGTTTTGAAGAGATTTCCTCTGTCCTGTTTACTCCAGGGCTCAGAAACGGTCACATTTCCATGTGAAAGATGGCTTGCAAAGTCTGAAGACGATGGGGAGACTGTCAGAGAACTGGTGCCATCTGATATTTTTACCGAAAAGCTCCTGAAGGATGGGACACTCAAGCAGATAGAGGAAGAAGTTGAAGACCCTTTAGAAGGTAATATAATCCTAGGAGTAGGTAGGGATGATTTATCAGATTTTTTTGGAGCAAAACATTTGGATGTGTGGTTAAGTGGAATGCTGATACAACTGTTAACTTTTCTTTCCCTTCCTGTTCTCTGGCCTCTCTCACACCTGGAGCACTTCTGTGCAATAACATCATTATTTTCCTGTGGAGCTTTTAAGAACCTGTCACAGACACCCTTCCACACCCATACTTTGCACGTCTCCTCTGATGCCTAACAAAATTCTTACATCTTTTCTTCCGGGCTGTGTTAACACCTTCACTCCTTTGCCCACCTTCACCTGTCCTGTGCACTCTGCCCTTTCCTTTCCTATCCTATGAGTCTAATTAATGCTCCTCTTTCCTCCCAGAGTTGTTTTGCCTACTGCCCTTCAGGTACAAATGCATAACCTTTAGAAATCTGGGTCATTGCAGTCACCTTCACCTCGTTAAATTGCCTCTCAGGAGGAGAATAAATTCTCATTCAGTTCTGAGCCCATCTTATAAAGTGGTGATGTTGAGTGGCTGGCCTTACTGGTAGCTGAAGCAAGTGAAAAAGAACTGAAATTTCACCCCTAAATCATTGCTTCTCTGTATGCCCAGCTGTTTGTACCTCTTCTTCCTTTAAAAAAGAATCTTCTTTTTGCACCCACAGCTCATTATGACCTTGAGAGAGGTCATGATCTTCCTCATCCTGAGCAGAGCAAAAGGAATACAGCTGCCATTTTCATTCTTGAATCTTGCATCTGGCAACAAGATGATTCAACAGAGAAAATAAGTTCTCTCACTGTTTCTTTTCTTTCAGAGTCTGATTTGCATTTACAGTAGAACACTGTCAGGATGGAATTAATGTGGATTGTTTTCCAATGCCAAGGGAAGAGCTGCCTTGCTGGGAGGAAGACTGCTCTTCTCCTTCCTCCTGTTAGGAACTACATGGTAGCTCATGGGATATTTCTTCTCCTGCAGAGGCAAAAAAACTTTTGATATCAATTACTAAGTGGTAAAACACTGGCAAGGGCGGCCTCGAGAAGCAGTGAGTGCCCCATTCCTGGAAACATTCAAGCTCAGGTTGGCTGGGGCTCTGATAAACCTGCTCTAGTGGAAGGTGTCACAGCCCGTGGCAGGTGGGTTGGACGAGGTGGCCTTTAAAGGTCTCTTCCAACCCAAACAAATTGATGATTCAACGATTCTATGACTTCTAGGTGCCTTCATGACATTTTCCTTAACTTGTTAATTTCTGTTGCTTTACCTTGGAGCAGTTACCATTTATTAACTTGGGTGACTCACTTTTCCTTCTGAAGGCACAGCCTTAAAACGAGTTTTACAGTCTATGGAATAGAATTTTGGAAAACACAAGGTTTCTTCTGATGTGGAGCTAGGGCTACATTTGGGAACTTCTGCTTTAGATATAAAATATCTGGGACAAGAATTAAATCCTGTGCATATCTGTGAGTCCTCATACATCTTAGGCAGTGGCACGGTGTAAATGACAGTGATGGAAAATCAGCTTGTGGTATTCTGAGGATCATCTTGTTTTTATAATAGGCTGCATTTTAGTCCTGGAGGTCTCTAGAACTAGCAAGCAAGGGCCAAAGAGGGCTGCATTGACTAATTAGACAATATACATTGCTTTCTTCATTACTAGAGTAGAAGTTGCCTCTCAAATATGGAGCTGGAACTCTGTAGGACGTATGTGAAGAGGCAAATCAGAAAATCCAGCACTGCACAGAGTCCTGGTGGATGTTCTCAGGTGATGACTCTGATCCATTTCTCAGAGAAATCAATGGAAATCTTTCATGGATGACGAAGCAGAATAGGGTCGGTTTTACTGTGAAAGAAGAAAAAGACAATATAGCAATTTTCTTCAACACTGTTAGCGCACATAGAATCCTAACTAAGACTTTGTGCCTCTTGCTCATTTGCATTGCCCTGGGATTTGTAGGGAGGCATTCTCCGTGGCTTGTGTGCCACCAAGGTAATCAGAGACTTGTACAGACCCTCATTGTTTTCCTGGAGAGGATGCTTTCAGTAACTGTTTGTTTTCCCCCCATAATTGGGAGAAGAGTAGCAAAATAAAAATAAGAGTATTTAACAGGTTTAGTAATGCACATTACTAAAGGCTTGATGAGATTTCATTGTCTCATCATTGAGCAAGCTAAAGAGAAAGGGTACTTAAACAGCATAGCTCGAGCCCTTCCTTAATTAAATAGTCTCTCAGCAAGAGGACCCAGAAACCTGTTCTCTGTCTGTTTGGGGAATTTATAGAGATACATGCCATTAACTCCTGTAGTAATTGCACATCTGAATTCCCAGTCTTTGTTTATGGAAGATGGAGTATTGAGGATTCACAGCACTGAATGACTTGTTCTCAGATTTGTGTCCCTTGAGCCTCTGTATGAAAAGGTGCTGAGTTCCCTCACCTCTATTGACTTCCCATCCAGTAATGACCGTAATGATTCTGTGCATTTTTAACCGTGAACTGTGTGATCAAAGCAACACACAGGCATTGATTAGATGCAGAAAAGGAAAGTCAGCAAATGTCAGCCCAGGGATTCTCCAGTCTTTGGATCAGAAACCAGAAAGAAAAACCATATGGTATTTAAAACCTCTACAAGCGACGAGCAGAAAATCTGGGGAACATTTTCTTAGGTAAATTCAGTACCTCACATGGGTCTTAATATTTCATCTGACCAGAAATTATCTCTGTTTCTTTCTGCAGTTCACACGTACAAGATCAGCGTGTTCACTGGGGATATCTATGGTGCTGGGACAGATGCTAATGTCTTCCTAAATATCTACGGAGATCTGGGGGACATGGGAGAGAGAAAACTCAGCAAATCCGAAACAAACTTCAACAAGTTTGAAAGAGGACAGGTAAAAATGCAAAGGGTTAATGACACTTTCTGTTTCTCAGTCTTTAACCTATCAAGTCAATCACTGTCTTTATAGGGTGAGTTTTCCTATGAGGGATGAATTGATTGATTCCATTTACCACATTCATTACCTCTTAAAATGCTCTGTATGGATTGTCAGCTGGGTATTACAGCTGACAGGCGCTGCAGCAAACAGGCAGATGTTCCTGTGAAGTCACTGATGGACAAATTATGAGCTTGGTCCATGTAAACTGGCTTGAGCTGTGAGCTGCAGATTCCCACAATGCCTGTGCAATGGATTTGCATGTACACAGTATATGTTGGAATTCACCACAAAACTTGATAAATTGATGGGACTTAAACTGCGGCTATGTTTGAGAAAATAACACCAAAAGTGATGCTCTGTGGTCGTCCCATGAGTCGCTTGGATATAATGGTGGCAAGGATTGTCTTACCTGGATTGTTCATACAAATCCAACCTGAAACTAAAAAATCTTCCAGGATTTCAATATTCTAACTGGTTGTAAAAATGGTGTTCTTTGCAGCTCCCCTACTAGCAGAAGCAGGCTTTAAAACACTTCCCTGAAGATCAGTTTTTTAGCTTACAGATATGCCTCTGTAGACTTCTGCAAAGCTTTTAGCCAAACACCATCCAGCAATATGGAATTTAAACACGAGTGTTCTATAGTCTCGCTTTTTTGCTTTTTTCCCAGTAGATGATCTGTTGAGAGTTTGTTAACAAAATCAACTGCTCTTGAACACCCTGCAGGAGGACACGTTCACGATACAGGCTGTGGACCTTGGCATTTTATACAAGATCAAGATTCGTCACGACAACAGCATGTTCAGTCCTGACTGGTTTCTGGAAAAAGTGGAGATCCTGGATGAAACCACGGAGGAGTCATTCGTTTTCCTGTGTGAGCGCTGGCTTTCTAAAAAGAAAGAGGACAAAAAGATAGAGCGTACACTTTATGAACAGGTACAGTTATGACTCAAAGCAGATGCCACTGCTACTCATAAAAATAAAATTGTTGAATATCTGGTTGAAGGCCAAGGCAGCTCATCAGGGACTCAGAGGGCTTCTGGCTTATCCAAAATGAATTTCTGATTTTCAGATGAGAGCTGAAAGTAAGGCCACTCTCAGCCCATTATCATTATCTCTGTAATTTGCAATTTCAACAGAAAAATCAAGGAGTGTAAGTGGAACTCTTTAGATGAGAGTTCACTACCTTGCTGATACACAGCAGAGTACATTTCCCTGCTGCTGTCCTTGCTATGCCCACAAAGCAGGTTAGTAATGGGTCCCACTATTCAAAGTCCTCCAACCAGAATATTGGGTCCTTTGACTTCATCCTCACTTGGACTGGATGGTTTTTTCTTTTCAGATCTCTATTCCACCACTGCCAGACATAAAAAGCCAGGTCTCTTTGCTAACCACTCAAAGCACCAAACCTTTTTTAGTGAAATGTCCTTTCAACTTGCACGCTCTCTATTGCTTATCAGCCTAGTGTAGCTAATTGGAATTCGAGGTACATGCTCTAATTAAAATTAGCAAACAAGATTAATAGACTTCTCTTACTTCTATACAGTGAGACATAATAAAGCAGCTGATTATAAGTTCATTTTATTTAAGGAGTCCACTTTGCAGAATACAGAGACACTTTAATTGACAGTTCCCACTAAAATGATCATCAATGGAATTGGCCCAGACTCATCCTGAATGCAGCAGAGTGGATGTAAGACAAGTTACACCACGGATGAGTGTTGCCATATGCTGCCTCATAAAACTGCAGCAGACGACACTATGAATGCTTGTGGACACACTTACCCTGTTGCTTGTATCAATTCATAACGAGGAAAACCTAATCACTCCTATTTTCTTTTAATTATTTGACTGTGTGGTAAGAGCCTCACATTTATTGGACAATGACACCAAATGCACTGTCAGTAACTCTTCAAACACAATTGGTGTTTCATATCACTCAGAGCTGCAGCACTCTGCCTCTTATGATATTTGACCTGTACCTAATGAGCAGCCCTGGGAGAAGGACTGGGGGTGCTGGGGGGTGAGAGCTGGATCTGCTGTGGCCCTGAACCCTCTGTGCCCTGGGCTGATCCCCAGCGTGGGCCCCAGGGGAGGGGGGATTCTGCCCCTCTGCCCCACTCCAGTGAGACCCCCACCTGCAGAGCTGCCTCCAGCCCTGGGCTCCAACAGCACAAGGACCTGGAGCTCCTGGAGTGAATCCAGAGAGGGCACCAGGATGATCAGAGGGATGGAGCAGCTCTGCTGTGGGGAGAGGGTGAGAGAATTGGGCTTGCTCAGCCTACAGAAGAAGCAGCTTTGGGGTGACCTAATTGTGGCTTTCCAGTACCTGAAGAGAGATGACAAGAAAAATGGAGGGAGACCATTTACAAGGGCCTGGAGTGACAGGGCAAGAGGAGAATGGGTTCAGATTGAAAGAGAGTAGGTTTAGATTTGATATTAGGAAAAAATTCTTCCCTGTGAGGGTGTTGAAATACTAAAACAGGTTGCCCAGAGAAGCTATGTGTCGAGTTTGATGCTGGCTAAGTGCCAGGCACTCCCAAAAACCTACTCACATATTTTCTTCTGCTATAGCTGAGCAGAGGAGGGGAAATTAAAATGAAGACTTCATGACTTGAGATAAGGATTAGGAGAAAAACACTTTAAGGCAAAACAGGTTCAAAACTTAAACAGTATAAAGAAAATTTATTATTAACAGAATTAAAAGTAAAAAGGGCAATAAGAACTAAAATTAATCTTTAAAACACTTATTTTCTTCCCAGCCCCTCCCTCTTTCCCACCGGCAGAGCAAGGAGACAAAACATGGGGTTTTGGTCAGTCTTTCACTTTCTGAGAATCTTTCTTCAGTTCACTCAGGGAAAGGAGTTCTTTTTGTGTTGTGCCATGGGGTCCTTCCCACGGGAGACAGTTCTCTGTGAATTTCTCTAGTGTGGTTCTAATTTTCATGAAATAGCAGTCCCGTCCGACGTGCTGTAACATGAGTCCCTCCCACGGGCCAAGCAGTCTTCCCACAACTGCCCAGCGTGGGTCATTTTACTTCATGATGTTTAGTCTTTTAAGGATAAGCTGTTTCAGTTTGGAAGCAAGAATTCTCTTTCTCTGGAAGAAAGGGTCTTCTCTCTCTGTTTGAGTTCCTCACTAGATTACAGCTTTTCAGCATCCACTCGCTCCAGCGTGGGCACTTTTCTTCAGGGGCTGCGCACAGATCTCTTCATCCCCCATGCACCTCATGAATTACAGGGAAACAGTTTGTTGTATCATAGTCCTCACCACGGCTTGTAGAAAAATCTCAGCTCTGACGCCCAGGGCACCACCTCCCTCTCCTTCTTTTCACTGACCTCAGTGCCACCATGTTGGTTCTTCTCACGTGTCCTCACTTCTTCTTTCTCTCTGACTCGGAAGAAAATTGTTGTCTGTAGGTATTATTGTTCTCAGGTTCTATCAGTCGAAAAGTTCTTATAGAGCTTCGCTGCGCTGAAAAGGTTGCTCTGGTCTGTGCTCCGTGTCAGGGAATTGTTCGCCGTGTTTTCGTCACTGGACCTGTGGTCCCCAACAGCACCGTACGGGCGGCCCCAGCCACGTGGTCCTGGCCTCGGGAGGGCCCCAGCTGTGCGGCCCCCGCTGGGATCTCCCCCGGCAGCCTCCTCACCACCCCTTGAGAGGAGAAAGAGAACGCCCGCGGTTTTTTCCTTTCTTAAATATGTCATCACAGAGGCGTAACTAACTCTCTAATTGGGCTAGGAACCTGCCCATCGTCCGAGCCTTCAGCGATTGGCTCTGTGCTGGACACAGTACAAGCTTCAAGCAGCTTCTCCCGCCCGCTAAAAACTAGGCTGTTTTCAAACTAACACACGGTAGCTGCCCCATCCCTGTAAGTGTCCAAGGACAAGTTGGATGGGGCTTGGATCAGGCTGGGGTAGTCGAAGGTGTCCCTGCCCATGGGGGGGTTGGAACAAGATGACCTTTAAGGTCCCCTCTGTGATTCTATGAGCTCTGGCACAGCTCCGTTGATCTGAAGTTCCTCCTGCTCAGACAGGTAGTATAGAAAAGGTCACAACTCACAAGACTCTTAGGTCTATTGTATTTTCTCTTATTATAACACACATCCAAAATGGCCTGTCAAGGTTACCAATGAAGTAAATGAATGACCACCAGTACAATACCAGCCACATTTATTTGAGCTACACTGACCAAAAAGGTACCTGGGGGACTACAGAGATTTGTTCTCATGTTGTTCTTGGAGGCACGTGGGAACAGCTGACAGCACTTGAGCACTCAGCCTCATTACCCTCCCAACCATGCCTCCCAACTAGAGCTACGACGGTGAGCGGAACAGCCTGGATGGCTCCTCTCTCAGTGTGTCCAGCCAGGACAGCAATGCCAACCCGAAGGAGCCCAAAAAATCCAGCTTGGTCAAGGCAGCAGAGGAAGGCTCACGTGAGTGAACGTGCCTGAGTGTTCGGTTGCATGCATCCATGTACTCTTGGCTTTCACTGCTTAAGAGGCTGCTTTCATCCTGATGAAGAGCAAGGAGAGGCAGAACAGCAAATTATTTCTCCTTTCCTTGTGCTGTGACTGCTTTGGGAAAGGCTGGATCAGGGCTTGTGTTTCTTTTTGTTGCTTTTCCTGCAGCTCTCTGACCTCATCGGTGGAATAAGTCATGAAGTTCGCAGCAAATTCAGTGTTTCCAAACTGTTTCTTTGACATAATCGAGATGGTATTTCAAGATGAAGTATTATTTAATTTGAATTCAAATGTGATTTATTTTAGAACCTTTCAGGTTTTTTCTTTACCACACATATCAGGCATTACAACAACTGTCGTGTTGGTCTACTGGAAGGTGTCCCTGCCCATGGCAGAGGGGTTGGAATGAGATGAACTTTAAGGTCCCTTCCAACCCATGCTTTTCTATGATTCTATGATTTTATGATTTATATACCCTTTTTTTTAACTACCTCTCTGTTCCAGGACAATGACTTATCAGCTAAATTGAACCTACAGTTCTTTGATATCCTACATGGGGCCTTTTAGCTTTAGATTAAGATTTTATATGTATGATTACAATACTATGTAATAATACTGTCAGTACTGGGCAGCAGCTGCATCACAGTTGCCATCTGTCTCTGTGCTCTTAATCCACAGCAAGTGCAAAATTATTAAACTTATCTTAAACTTCCATGGTAAACAAAGTGAAAATGATGTAATTTTCCTTAGGAGTTTAAGATAGCTCTCGAGGGGGACTCATACAGAGTCCAAGAGTGCTCACACAGATGGTTTGCAGCTCCTCTGATTCCCAGTAGCTTGTTGTGGTGTGATACCTGGGTTGCACGTCCCACACCTTTCATTTGGGAAGCAGATGAAGTGCTGCACATCGCTAAACCTGGCCTGCAACCCATGTGTCTTGGGGCTGCCCTTCTTTTGTAATCCCACATTGTGCTCAAATGAAAAATAAGTGATTTCCATGTTCCTTCTGATATTAGTTCTGTGCTGTGACAATGGATAACATCTGCCATGTTGGCATTCCATGTAGTTTCACAAATAATGGGTAAAATGCCATCATTTCCCATGAGGACCCCTTTCCAGCAGAGCTAGGGTGGTTCCCATCATCCCCATTGTGCCAGGGTGGTCTTTTTTTCTCTGAGTCCTGGAGCTTGTCATCACCACTATCTCTGTTCCGTGGCATGGCCTCATTAAGGAAACTGCTTCCTGAAGGAATGTCAGATAAGATGGACTGGGTGAGCCAGGCAGCCACCTTCTGAGCTGGATAAAAAGCCAGCTCAGCTGGTTCACTAAGGAAGTGGTATTGGGAGTTGGCTGGGAAAGGGAGTGACTTTTGTCACTCAGCCCAGTCCTGACTCTGCCATGATCAAACTGGGAAGTGCCTTTGCGGGGCAGGAGGTGGAGGAGGTGAGGATGGAGCTCGGGAGAAGGTCCTCTTGGCTAGGATGCTGCATAGGTCTGAACTGGGAACCTTCCCCCATGCTGAAAAGCAGCCCTGGAGATGGCGTGGATGGATCCCTAAGGAAACCCACCCTGCTGTGGGGGGAACACGTGGCCTCAAGCAGCCTGAACCTTGTGCTGGCACTCAAGGACAAAGGGAGATGGGCTGGAGGACCTGTGGTGTCCTGCTATGGCCACTTACTGCAGGTTTTGCATTCTCCCATGTTTGAAAAAAGAGAAATATGAGTCCCAGATAAAGAGGGAGACAACAGGAAGGGAAGATAAATGAGATTGATGATCCCTTTTCCAGTTTTCAGAGAAAAGAACTGCAAAGAATGTTTCCTGCTCTCTGATAGTAAGCTACTCTATATCTCTGTATCCATTATTTAAAATGGGAAATTACAGTTACTCATAGTTCTCATTTCTTTTTCATAGGTGCTTCAAGTACCTTAGCTTAAGGGTCAGCTAGAAATGCTGGTGGTTCTCTGAACTTAGTCTGTCACAGGAGAACAGGACAAAACCTGTATAAAAGAAAATGTTGTCCCTATTCAAAATATACTTTATTTTAAAGTCCGGAGATCTCCTAAACGTGACCTCTCAATATATTCCTATAAAATCTGCCTTGACTACAGCTAAACCCTTTTTCCTGCTAAATGCATTGTGTATCATTGTGCTGATGCACCCGCTGGAAAGTAAATTACACCATAAATGGGAGAATAAATCTTGCCTAATCATCAGCTCATTTTGTGTTGGTACACAAAATCCTCAAATTGGGACTGAATGAATCCTTTTGGGTTCTGCTCCGTCCAGAGGTAAGGACATACTTGATCAGCATGAATTCATGCCTTCCCTGATGTTGCACAAGTATTCTGAGTCTGATGTGAATTTCTAGTACAACCCCCACCTCAAAAATGTTTTTAGTCATCATAAAGCAAAATTAGATGTCAATCTCGGGTAATTTGAAAACCAGCCAAGTTTTTTTTTTTTTGTCAATTTATAAACCTTTTTTTAATTTTTTTAATCAGAAAAGTGATGATGAAGCCAGGCTGTTTCGAGTCTGTGACGAAGCAAGTTTCAGAGCTCTGAGTCTTGTCAGAACTGTTTGAACAGCCCTGCACAAATGTTCTGAGAAATCAAACGAGTATTCAGCAACTAATTCTGCACTGCCTGCTCGGCTTACCCAAATGAGCTTTTGGAAAGCCCTTGAAAAGCAGTCTGGCACTTCCTCCCTTTTAACAGCTGAACTGAAATTTCTGAAAACCACAGAAAAACCACCTCTCCTTTTACCAAGCCTTGCCCTGAAGTTTTCTCCCCCAACCAAAATTATTATGCAACGCATAGAATTACTGAGAGACTTACCTGTAATACAAGGATTGTTCTCTTCTGTCTGGATTTGTGCAGGGATGCTGCAACCCTGAGCTGCCCCATAGATCACAGCAATCCTTGAATGAGGCACAAAGGAGAGCATTTGTGGTTGTTCTGGGACAGTCAGTCAGTGATGGCTTACCTTGGAGTCAGCACAGATTTATTTGTCTTTATTGAACGGGGAGTGTAAGATCAGTTTGGCCTAATAGCCTGTTTAAGATTTAGGTGCTCAGACTCATCTTCAGGAAGGTCTCTTGGTGTCAATAAGGATTCAAGCCTTTTGCTGTTCTGTCATCCATTAGGGAGAAATCTGGACTTAAAACCTCCTTGCAGCCAGTAGGGTTGTCTGGGGAAATTAACCCTTGCAGAATTCAGTCCCAAGCGTCCTGTGGGAAAGCAGTCTCCAAAGCACACTTGTAGCCCAACAAAGCATGATGTTATCACTCCTCCTAATGAATTCAATGGGATGTGAACCTGTTTGGCATGCACAGCTGCTCCCTCTGATGGGATGAGTCCCTGGTTTTCTCAAGTCTCGTTCAAGTGCATATGTGTGTGGGTTTTCTGATGAACAAACCTCTCTTTGTCGCAGTGATCCCGTACCACATCACCGTCACGACGGGCACGGAGTACGACTCCAGCACCGACAGCCGTGTGTTCATCATCATCATGGGCCCACAGAAAGTGCAGACCGAGAGATTGTGGCTGGATCTCCCAGAAGGAAAGGATGAATTTGCAGATGGCTCCGTGGAGAAATTCTCAGTTTGGGGCCTAGATGTTGGGGAGATCAAAAAAGTGGAGGTATGTTGTGAATGCAGCGCGAGTGCTGGAGGCGTATGAAGTGTGTGTGTGGCCAAAGAAAGCACGTGGTTCTGATATTCTTAGCAGTGAAGGAAAGGCTCTTGGGTCTAAAAGGAATGTAGACAGGACTGTGCTGATGAGATTTCGCATGTGTCTGAACCTGTGAATAACAATGCTTTACTTCACGTAAAACCAGGATCCTTGTGAGGCGGAAGATAATTGTGAATTGTAAAGAAGTTATAACATGTCCCAGTTTTGTCCCAGCTCTGGCACTCCTTTTCCTTACTCAATCCCTTCTATTGCCAGATGCAGTGAAGCTTCCCAGGATGCAGTTCTCCACTGGTCTTTTTCCTAGTTGATTTTCTACTTCCAGTTGGGTTTCATAAGTTGTGAGAAACACATCTTGTATAATTTCCTAGCTAAACATGAAAATTGTTTTCACAGCTTGGAGGGCACAGGCTTAGAGAAGAAAATTAATCATAATTTGTAAGTAATGTGCGCAAATAGATTTCGGTACAGGAACCATTTTTTCTGTCATGGCTCAAGGAGACACAATTTGCATAGACTTTCCATCACTGGGCTTAAACTTCGCATGAATATTCCAGAGTGTTTGTGTACATCATTCTTGTTTCATATGGCAGTTCCATCTCCTGAAAGCTTGCTCCAGCCCCTCAAGTACTGAAACCCACAGTACCTGACGACTTCAGGAGCCTATTTAATTTTATTTTTATCCCTATCCCTCTGTGGAAGTAAACCTACCTGTCAATGTGTGTGCTTGTATAATTGAAAAAAGACAAGACAGAGAGAGAAATCCTAACTAATAAGAAAACCTTTGCATCTGTATGTCCTGCTGTTGCAGCTGAGAGACTGTTACTCGCACTACCTTTCACTCAAGCAATGAATTCTGACATCTTGGGAAATCTCTGTATCAGATTTGAGTTTATTATCGTGACATTTTCTTCATGCACTCCAAGTGCCTGGTTATTATGTGTATTAGTGGCACTTTCTGTCTAGCCCTTCTCAAGGTCAAACTTTGATAGTGAAGCAAGTGTACCAATTCTTCTCTTTCGGACTGTGCACACACGGAAACAGCCATGGAGTGGGACAGAGAGGGAGGAAAATGACAGTATCACCCCTCAGTGTCAGAGAGACAGGAAGAGGAGCCTGAAGAAAGAAACAGAAAGGGATGCTGGAAAAGAGACAGTGAAAAGGGTAGGGAATGGGTAGAAAATAGAAGAAAGTAGGAGAAGACACTTTGAAATAGGCAGAGGCAAGACAAAAATTAATTTGAAAAGGAATACAACTGGGAAAGAAGATAAAAGGTTGCAAATCAAATGTAGAGAGCTAGAAAAGGAAATAACGTATATTTTTCAAGCTGGTGATGTTCTTCTGCGCTCTTTCACCCCTGTACTCAGTCATCTCACCAGCCGGCTGCCTCACCTCTGGCTCACTTTTCCCTTCTGGTTTGTAACTCCCCAGCTCGCAGCTGAAGGAGCCACCCGCTCCTGGCCTTCTGCCTTCCTTCATGCAATGCCCTCAGCTTGGAAGGACCCTTCTTTTGGACCCATGTCCCAGCGATGACACCGATGTGCTAGTCTGCCGTGGTTGCCATGGCATCAGCCCGCGTTTTCCTTCTAGAAAATTGCAGTGTTCAGGGACATTGCAGAAAATTGCTAGTTATCTACTCGGGGAAAAGTGAGGAACAGTTCGTTCTTGGATTTGGCATTTGTCTGTTTGTGTAGAAGGTGAAAAGTTCTGAATATGGGTTATCATGTGAAAATAGCATAGTATGAGGATAAAGTTTGCAGGAGTTCTCTGTATAATCCAGGCAGCAGACTACCATTTAGCAGGACTGTGAGATTTGCAGCGTGATGCTACTTCTAGTTTGGTATTATGCTCCTGCTACAAATACACTCCACTGAAAGCAGAAACAGTGGAACACAAAGCAATTTGAAAGGGGCCCATTTATTCCTGTCTTGTAAGCCTACAGATATAATATTTACTACTGGTGTACTTTAATAGACACACTGGCATGAAAATAAATAACACAAGTTATTTGGTGTAAACAATTTATACTGTGTTTCAAAATAAGTTTTAATATCTCTTCTCCTAATGAACGAAAGTATCTCTGTTCTTAGACTGTTGTTGCTGCAGAGAGACACAGGTATGTCTAGGAAAGTCCTGCATTGGTTTGTTTTTATAAATCTCTTCTGGTTCAGAGCCTTTCTCCGTCATGAACACAGAGAAAAATCAAGGACACAAAAATGTTGCAAGTGCAAGTCCAGTCCCTCAGTGACTAGGGACCTGACCCTCAGGTCTCTCTAGTATTCTCTGAACCTTCTTTCCACAAAAATTCTTTCAGATTTTCTCTCTGCCACTGTGTTCAGTTTCTATGTGATCGTGAGCTGCTCAGTATAAATTGCGCATCTCAGTCTCAGTGATATGCAGTCCCTCAACGACAGTAGGAACAAGTTACAAAGGTTTTCAAACAACCCAAGCAAGGATCTACCTGCCTTTGCAATTCTGTCATTCTAATTTAGTTCAAACATCTCAGCCCAAACCACTTGTTGTGATATTGATATGCACTTCCAGACTACACTGCTGGTGCAGCCATGGCTTGGCATTATTCACAGCTATTGACATGGTCTGTCTAAAGATTTGCCTGGAATTGAAAGTCAAATCCTGGTGCTCTGCTCCTGAAGTCCAGACATAGGGAAGACTTGGCCGAGACTGATTGCATTTGTCACAAAACTTTCATTGTTCTTGTCTTTGGAAATCTGCTCATGCACAGGTTCTCCAGGGCAGCTGGATGCACGTGTTGTTTCCTTCTGGCTGTCACTGATACCAAAGAAGTTAAAAGTTTGCTGTGAAAATGTGGCATCCTAGCAATGTCTTGGAATGATACTTTGCCCAGGGAAGCTGTGGATATCCCATCCCTGGAAGTGTTCAAGGCCAGGCTGGATGGGGCTTGGAGCAACTTGGTCTAGTGAAAGGTGTCGCTGCCCATGGCAGGGGGGTTAGAATGAGATGGGCTTTGAAGTCCTTTGGCGGACCAAACTGTTCTGTGATTCTATGATGTGGGCAAGTGGGGCTGTGCAGAGTGAACCCAAAAGTCCAGCAAATTTTCTTAGGCTCATTAGGATTTTCCCTCCAGCTGCTTTGTGCCTGCTTCACTGCAGAACTATGGCCCTGAACTTTCCCCACTGCCTCATCCATGCCGTCCCGCAACAGAGCTGCACGAAGACTGACTTTGGGCTTGGAGATGCTCTGCCAACCTGGCAGAGAGGAAATGGGAAGGCGAGTGTTATATTCCCATTCACCTCACACCCCAAGAATCAGAGGATTAATGCATCCATTGTAGACTTGAATTTCCCTAGTGGTTAGCTCTAATTTTCTGCAGCTGCACAGACATTAGTACAGCAATAATGCTCCTAATAGCAGTGATGGCTGAGACCGTCGGACAGAAAAGATCACTTGTTTTTTGGGAAAACATAGATAGCACAGATATATCACCCTAGATGAATCTGTTATTAAAAATTGCTTTCTGAGCCTCCCTAAATATCCTAGTAATTTAAAAACAAAAAAAACAGTGAGAACTAAGGACCTCATTTTCCCAGAAATGACACAAACACTTTCTCTGAAAATAATGAAGTGCAAGTAGGTCTTTTACGGACAGGTAGCTCATTGGAATGACTGTCTGACCAAGGTTCATGCATCAACCTGGATACATAATTTTGCTTCCAAGTCTGTTCCAGATTGAATTCCCCACCTTCTTTAAGAGTGACACATGCAGGTTCTTGGAGAAATTCACACGGTCAACATTGTTTTGCTGCTGATACACCTGCAGAACACTGGCTCTTGACAGATTCAGCTCCTGGTGGGCTCTGGCTTTCATAAACTCATCCCTGCACACTTGTGCAACGTCTCTGTATTTCTGCAGGACCTTTGCCCCTGCTGCCACCTCTAGTATTCTTGCTTTTTTCCATTAAATTGTTTCAGGAGCTCCCTGTTCATCCATGCAGACTTGTGGCCACCTTTGTGTGACTTCTTGGTCTCCAGGACAGATCATTCTTGAGGCTGGAATGTACCAGGAGGTGGTCCTTGAAAACCAACCAGCTACAGATGTAAGCTCCATCTGTTGTGTCCTATACAAAGACAGAGCTTTTGCTATCTAAGGAGACGGGAAGAGAAGCAGCCTCATACATTTCGTGTGTGGATTTGTGAGTGAAGTACTTGTAATAATACATGTGGGTGTTTGCTGAGCTGCATCTTTCCTCTTGGCTATAAAGCTTTGACTAATCACTTCCAAGTGTAGTGACAGAAGTGGAAAAGCTTGTAAAGGTGGAGGAATATGTCTGCTGCCAACTGCAAATGAGCATATAGAGGTCAATGGAGCAGGAGCAGAGTAACAAGAGACTGGACATGTTTTCATAGGTCAGTCCAGCCTACCTTGCTTTTTTTTGAGACTGGCCTTCCCTCATGCACAGCAGCTCCCTGAGCTCCCTTGCCCACAGCAATGGCACTATTTCAGAGTTCTATCCGTTCCCTTGTGGAATGGTTTGTTGTAATGGTGTACGTAGACTTCGAGTCCTTCATTGCTGGGTGAATCACCAGAGAAATCCCCTTTCCCCAGGAGGTGTCTTCTCTCTGGCCCTCACAGGTGGGGCACGATGGCGCTACCCCGGAGAGCTGCTGGATGATGGAAGAGCTCACCATCATCGTGCCCACCAAAGGCGTCATGTACAACTTTGTCTGCAAGTGCTGGCTGGCCAGAGACAAAGGTGACGGGCTCACATCACGAACCCTCAACATCCTGGATGCAGAATGTGTTAACGTTGGCATCAAGGTAGGCACCAGGCTCGCTTTGTGCCTTTAGCTGCCACAGGGACCTCTGCTGACATAGGTCATGAGTCAGCAGCTCTCATACTTTGACTTTTGCATGTGGCTTGAGCTTTCTCTTTGCTTTCCTTTCCGATGTTATTTTATTAACAATATCTTTAGGCATGGTTTAGAATCATGACTGTTTAGAGCACTGTTTAGTGAGGCTGCCTGGATGCAGCCATGGCATAGATGGAAGGGCAGAGCAGGTAGGACACAGTTCAGCAGCCTGTCCTCATCTTGCCACCCACTGAATCTCCTGGTACCCATAGAGTGGGACCAGCTTCAAGGTGAAGGAATACTTCTAACTGATCAGATTAGAGCTGTGGAAATATCTTAATATTTTAATCTCTCCATACATACCAAATTTTCTAATAGGGGATAGGGAAACTAATAATTACTGGAAGTTGTTGAAACATGAAAACATTTGTAAGCCTGATCTTTGATGAGAATAACTGATTAAAGTTGAATCAGTGATGAATAAAACTCCATAGTCTTTTCATTCAAATATATGAATTTTGAAGTAATGTCTGCTATGCCATATTTCAAACAAGTACAAATTGGAAAGCTGAGCTGTGCTGATTTTAGATGTAAGATTTGTAGCAGAAATAACAGTCTGGATGAATGTGACAATAACACTGTGTTTAAATACCTGTGTGGCAATTTAAAATCTCTATAGATGTGCTTCTATCTACAGTCAGGCTACACTTTCATGGTACATTATTTTTTCTCTATGCTGCTCTTCATTCCCGAGCTAAAGATATTCTCCTGAAATCTTTGTTCCCCAAACACACAAAAACTTGGTAACATTTTTAGCATTTGTGAAGGATTCACCAAATCAATGCAGATTTCAGCGGTGGAATTGACCTGAGAGGGTATAAAAACCTGCTTCAGACTTAATGCCAATGTTAAAACCAATCTCATAAAAATGTCCCATCTGTCGTTTAACCTCCTGGATGAGGTTTCCAAACTCCTATTGGTGACCTGATGGCTCGTCCATAGATTGAAGTGGGTGTTAATGAAGTCTTATGTTCAGTCTTCCTTTAAAAGCACAATCCTGAATATTTATTTTCATAAGCATGCCAAAAATAGACACATCTAGCTACAATTTTTTTCCGATGATTTTGGGCCAGAAACTTGATGGGAGGTTTGAAAGAAATCTGGGGAGATGCCTGGGACATGAAACCAGAAGTGAGCATTTGACTTTCTGATCAGTCTCCTAGTTGAGGGAATTTGGGACTGTTCTCTCATAAATAGCTGTAGTTAGAAACTGAATCTTACAGGTTTTTTTAGAGTTCAAAGACAACTGATATGTTTAGCATCATTGAGAAGATTAATACTTTTCTTTTTCTTTTCTTTTTTTTTCTGCTTGGCTTTTGTACAGCTGTTTGTACCCATTTCAACTTAATTTTCTTCTTGGCTTGATATTCCCTCTTTTTGCTTTAAATTGAGTATTTGCCTTCCCAGACTTAGAGAAATTACTCAATGTCCACCACAGTCATTAAAAGCCTTCAATGCATTGGTAAAAGAGTTCTTCTTCTCCTTCCTATAAAAAATGAGATGCATTGCTAAGATTTAAAATACGTGCGGATGAATATGTGATCAACAGGTTACTCAGGTTCAAACAAATGTGAAAAATAATTTTTTACATTATATTATTCTTTTGCACTGTTTATTTATGGGACAGCCAAAATTCAGGCCAATAAAACTAGCCTAGCTCTGCACTACTTGAAATATGTTTTTCTGGGGCTGTTCCTTGTTATTCTTCCACGTCTTAAATCCAGAAGTCTTGCTACCGTAGCTATGATCTTGAAAGCATCTAAGTGGCCTAGAAGTCTTAAAAGCCCTGAGAGCTGCTGGGACTTGCACATTTTTAACGTATTTATTCTGAGTCTTATTGTTCCCATGTCAGGAGAAAAGAACAAATTTAGGCTAGTAAGGTGAAAATTATAAAAAACATCTTTTCATAAACTGTCATGCCTTCACTGCACACAAGATCTGGGAGGGCTCTGTACCTGATGCAGCAGTGAGCATTCCCTTGGAGAGCAGGATACCTGAATTTTTGTACCACAGGGAGTATTCCGATGTATAAACATCCAAACTATTAGTGATACTGGAATAAATGTTGCCCATATGAACACTGAACTTTTGGGGGAAACATTTTGCAGACAAGAAAAAGAAACAATTGTTCTTCTGGGAGAATTTTTTTTTTTTTAATTAGCAAGAGTTTGGTGCAGTACAGAGGTCTGGAGTGCTGGAGGTGACCAGGGAGGGACACTGGTAGCAGAGGGTTGGAGACCCAGCTGTTGATGTGATGGTTGTGACTCCTGTGAAGAAGCAGTTTAAGTGTTGCAATAGGACAAGGGATAATGGCTTTAACCTGGGGGAAGGTTGACTTGGATTAGATAAAAGGAAGAAATTTTTTACACTGAGGGCGATGAAGCCCTGGCACAGTTTTCTCAGAGCAGCTGTGGCTGCCCCATCCCCGGCACCATCCAAGGCCAGGTTCGATGGGACTTAGATCATCCTGGGACAGTGGAAGGTGTCCCTGCCCGTGGCAGGGGGTGGGACTGGATGGGCTTTAAACCCAACCTGTTCTGTGATTCTGTGATTCTGTGATTCAGATGTTGTCACAATGAATGTGTCTCTTTCAAGGCTGAGAAAATCTGTAGAAAAGGTCATAGGTGGAAAGTCCTGTAGTGAGTTTTGACCTCTAACGTTGCCTCTGAAAACAATGGTGTGGAGAGGAACCAAGAAGCTGTGTTGCAACCTTTTCTGGCAAGGAAGTAGATCTCCAGGAAAGCCTATTGCCCTGTTTAGCATGGGTTAAGGACAGCTGTTTAAATGAGGCCTTCTGATTGTTTCCAATCCTCACCAGATCCTCTATGAAGTCACAGTTGTGACTGGAGACATCGAAAGTGGTGGTACTGATGCCAGTATTTTCATGACTGTCTTCGGATCCAATGGGAACACTGAGGAGATGCTGCTGGAAAAAAATGGAGACAGGTACAGTAAATGTCACTTTTGTTGGTTAGAAGTGGAGTGATGGCAGATTTTAGTGTCAAGTCAAGAAGCACTCAGGGCTTTGATCATGCTCCCACTGAAACACAAACATTTACTCCCATGTACTTTATAGATTAAGACCTGGGCCCCCTGTAAGTGTTTCCATCAGATATTTAGCGAAGCAAAGGAAAGGAGAGCACTGTATAGCCAGGGAAACCACCCTTTGTCATATTGCACAAGTTTTGTTTAACCTGTTCCTCAGTGGCTTTAGAGGTAAGTATCTTGAACAAAAGGATGAAGTCCTGCATTGTCTCCAAGAAGAACTGTGAACATTGCCCAGGAGAGCACTGGGAAATGGACGGGCAGTGGCACAGAATGCTGCACTGCATGCCCTGATTTTACCGAAAAGGTGGAATCTCATGTTTTCTTCAGCAAAAAGAACTAATAAACACTATAATGTTAGTCTGATGCCAGCACTGCTGTAAGCCAAAAGCCCACACATGCCACCACTCATCCACTTCCCAATGCTTTTTTGTTCCTTCCTAGCACCTTCTCTAGTACAGAAAGCTTTGGCATGCTCAAGAGTGAACCGTCTTTTAGCAACATCATGCTTAAATTTAATTAATTGACTAGCTCTGATCTTATTCAGCAAAGCATCTACAGAGCATCAGAAGGGTGGGAGAGTTTGGCCACACGGTTTGAGCTCATCTTGCTGAGGGGATGCTGGATAACTGAAGATAAGGTGCACCTTGCATAGAGGTGTTCACTCAGGGGATATTTTACTTGAAGCTGTTGTAGCAGAGTGTCTGGACAAGCATAGCTAAGATTGAGAGCTTCGTTATTTAGTTAGTAACAAGCACGAGCCTTGTTTGTTGTGAAAAAAAATACAGCAGAGGTGCTGCTGACTAAAATATCTGTGAGAAACACAGCTGAGTCATGCAGAAAACCACAGCTCCTGGTGCTGCTCCCCATCACAGAGGGACATCCAACATGTGGGGCAATGCCCCTGGGTTACCAGCGAGGGTGGCCACCAGCAACACCCCTCTTACAAGACCCTGGGCAAGCAGGGCCTGTCTTCCAGTGATTTAATCCTAACACTCAGTTCTAGTAGGTGGGAAAATGGATCCCTGCTGTTTGTAATCAGAAGTGAAGCAGATTTCACGTCTGGGTGTGTCAACCAAAAATCTCTAAAGGGGATCAGGATATCTCCAGCCTCTCAGGAGCAGGGTTGCAGTCTTGCTGCATCTGGGACAAGTCATACCCCTAAGCTTTGAGGCCTCTAAAAACCCATCCCATTTGTCTACATGGATGGGATGGGCAATCTCTGATCTAAGGGTATGAAAATGCAGTAAAGGAGAATCGAAAGGTCTCTACATTATTAGTTGCTTGGGTTGTCATCTGGCAGTAGACGATCTGTGAAAGGTGTTGAAAAATCACTGGGACTGTGTAAAGAAGAAGGAAGTGTAAGGCACAACTCTTTTTATGTTAATATCCCCAGCATGCTGTGCAGCTCTACTGGCACATCTCTGCTAGTTGGAGGTGCCCTGTATCACACCTCCAGCTGTACAGGGCTCTTTTCATCTCATTAGCACCCTCTGCACAGGACATTCGTGTCCCCAAATTCACATCCTGTCTGTTTCCACACCACTGACACCAGTCTTCATCCAGCTGTTAACAGCACGGGCTTTCCTGGCTCTTTTCCACATGGAAAACTCTCCAGCCCTTGCACCAGCAGTGCAGGGATGGGTGAGAGCTACTGCAACCAAATGGTAAAAGGCACTTCATCTTTATTGGGACCATCCAGTGCCAATTCACTCACAGCAGCTTAGTGCATTACGAAGAACAGTCTGTCTAACCTGCCACAGATTTAAGGCAATTTTTGCTACATTACTGTTATTGCCAAGACCCCTGGGCAATGGAAGTATTTATAAGGGTAGGCATGGGTAGGAAAGCTTAATGAAATCCTTTAGATAAATGGTTCAGTGTCCTGAAAAGGGAACAGCAGCAGCCAGCTCGTCTGGCTACTTCTTGCCTTCTCAATTTTTTTCAGGTATATGTTCATCTTCATATAAATTAGGGATAGCAAAGAGCTTTTGGGTCACCCAGTTTGTCACCTCAGCAATCACTTCCCTCTCGTACTTCCCTCTGGGAAGTAGCAGGTGAGTATCATCATTACAAACTTCAAACAAGGCATTTGCTGAAGATAAATAATGTTTTATTTTGCTAGCAGACATTTTAGCTTAGAATTGCTCCGCCTGGAAAGCCTCAGAGTGACAGATTTCTATGAAGCTTTGTAGGTAATAGTGATTGTAATAAAAACTGATCACAGGATAACAGGATAGTTCAGACTGGAAGGGTCACACCTTTTTTCTTTAATAGATGTGGAAATCAATCCAGTCCAGGGACAAAAGTACATTCTATTTCTCACAGTGAGACAGGCTGCCTCAGTATCTGGTACCATAGAAAGACAAATAAGAAAAAGGCGTTTTTCAAAGAGCAAACATAACCCTTAATAACTAGACATGGACTGGGACCAAAATGCCCTGTCTAAATGCCTCTGGGAGTGCAGAGGAAGCAATGCCTGGATGAAAACTGAGAGGCTCGAGCCAAACCCTATTGCTAACATCTGCAGCAATGCATGCTCAGATAATGGTGTGAGTATAATCACATTCATCCTGCAGGGGGTAATCTGAACAGAGGCTGGTAAAGAAAATGGTTTTTTCTCCACATTCTGGCACTGCACAGCTATGGGAGGCAGCATGCCTTGCCAGGAACGAGATATCATCATTATGGATTGTTTGTATTATGGCAGTGCCCACATCTTGCAGGGCTCTTCCCAAACCTCTCAGCACACTCAGGTAATTCCCCCACAAGGAGTTTGCATGAAGGAGAAACATCAACAGCAGAGTGGTCACCATGTGCTTGGTAGACCCTCTGGCTCTGGCTGCCATTCTCCTTAGAAAGGGTTAGATTTCCAGCTCCGAGACCACAGCAGGTCTCCAGAGTATTTGGGGGGCAAACTGGAAGATGCTTGCTCTAAACAGAGTAATATTGAGCCTGAGGCAGCACTTTCACTGAAGCAAGGCTTTCCTCCTAGCACCAGTAATGCCAAGAGGGAGGGAAGGTGCAGTCCTAGCCAGTGTAATCTTCTTTGGGAAGCACATGTTGGCTGTTTTTTCCCTTCTCCTGCTTCCTGCTGATTGCTATGGATGAGCAGCTCCTGCACACCCTTGTGCCTGTTCACAGCAGCCACGCGCCGGGGAAGGTCTTTCACGCAAGGTTACACAAACCCACCCTGGTTCCTACCACAGGCAGAGACAGTTTGAAAATCCAAATCCCACAGTTTCATCACGTTGGTTTTGTCTCTCTTCTAACACAATTTTCCTGTGCTTACTAAACTTGGGCGTTGGGCTCTGACCTGCAATCCCGGTGCTGCATTTAGCCGAGCTGCAGCAGCTGCCTCTCTCCACGGCAAACACAAAGTTTTGTGCTGCACCTCAGAGAAAGGAGATGAGGCAAAATTATTCCACCTTCTAGTTGGAACGGACCAAGGACAGGCAAGTGGGCAGCTGCCAGGAGGGAGGCGATGTGCAGAAGCCTGACTGTGGGCCGCTATTGTTCTGGTTACAAACAGAACAGTAATGTATGCTACGGGCTGCCTGGAGCAGCTCCAGGTGGGCTGTGTTTTCCAGGGAAGGAGGAATCCCTGTCAAATCTGCACTGAGGTGTCTTGCCAACAGCACAGTAGCTGGTGATTGCAGCACAGGAAAGCTCAAGTCCAATAAAGAGCACTCATAAACTTTTGATTTGAGGCTGTTGGCAGGGCGAGGGCTATGGGACGGAGACACAGAGAGGCTGTAAAGCAGCAGAAAACCTCCTTGGTCTTCCAATCCCTGCAGGTTTGAGCGGGGCCAGGAGGATAGTTTCATTATGGAGATTGCCGACATCGCACCTCTCAGGAAGATGAGGATCCGGACGGACGGGAAGGGGACGCGCCCGCACTGGTTCCTGGAAAGGGTAACGCACTCGGCGTCACGCATCTCTCACAGCCTGCTTGTCCTGGACCCTCTCAGCCCCTGGCAAAGAGGAGAAAGGCACCGAGTGACTCATTTTTATTAATTTCCTACATTTTTTCTGTTCGGTTTCTCATGGTTTTTCCCTGTGCAGGAATTGAGTCAAGAAAGAAGAGAGCGGAGGGAAAAGCTGTGTTGTAAATCTTTTTTTATGGTGGATTCACCGTGTCTGGAAGTGTTCAAAAAGCTTGTGGGTGTGGCACATCTGTGGGATATGGTTTAGTAATGATCACTGTGGTGCTGGGTTAATGGGTGGACGTGATCATATTGAACATCTTTTCCAACCTAAATGATTCTATGGTTTCACCACAAATTCTGCTGTTAGATCTCACCCTCCTTCCCTGCATGAGCCTTGGCTGGTCACAATATTTTCTGGTCCCTGGGATGTACCCTCAGCCTCTGCAGATCTCTGCCATGTGGGAATCTGAATCCTTGTGAGGATGTCTGCCAGAGAGAGATACCCTGGGCTGGGTGGGACATGTCCAGATAATCCATCCATTCAGCTGGATCATCCCATCTCTCCCCTTTCCTTCTCCTCTAGCACACAGGCAGACTTCCTTCTTTTCTTGTCCATACAAGTAAGATGTCATTTTTAGCTCGCATTTTGAATGGAATATGGAATAACGAAATTGATGGTATTATTCCCTGATGTCCTACCTTGCACAAAAGTACAGTGCTTGCCTTTATCTTTGCTGGCAAACCACCAGCCCCTTGTAAGGATCCCCTCTATCTGGGCAGCCAAAACTAGTTTGCCTGTTGTGGGTCCCTATAGTTATATTTCTAAGACAGAGGGGGAACGATGTGCTGATACCAGACCATCAGATGTCATTAATGGAGAAACACATCTCTGCCATTCTCCTTTACCATGCTTTTCCTGGAGTTGATATCCTGCTGGATTTCTGTATCTTGTCCTTTTTATAAGAACAGTTTAAGACCCAGTAGCTTAACCATACTCAGAGGGAACACTGCATGATTTTTTAATTGGGTTCTTTATCCTTTTTGATTAGTTTACAGCAGTCTTTTTCCCATAGATAATGTGTTTCTAAACATTGACTCTACATTGCCACCAGTTTTCCATGAAGTGATGAACCTCTCTTCACTTTCAGAAGCGTTTCTGTTCTGCAGTACCATTTTTACTTCAGCATTTCCACTTCTAAGTTTTTTCTCAGCAGCTGGGGAAGGAGGGGAACTGAAAGAGGGGAAATTCAGGCTGGATATTAGGAAGAAATTCTTTACTGTGAGGGTGGCGAAATACTGACACAAGTTGCCCAGGAAGATTGTGGCTGCCCCATCCCTGGAAGTGTTTGAGGACTGGTTGGACAGGGCTTGGAGCAACCTGAGATGGTGGAAGGTGTCTCTGCCCATGGCAGGGGATGGAACTGGATGAGTTTTAAAGTCCCTTCCAACCCTCAGCATTCTGTGATTCTGTGATGATGCTTGTGCAGCTTCTCAAAGTACTAGACCTCCAGCACATATCTTTAGAATAGATGCCACAGATGCACAGTTTTCCTCTCTGTGCCTGGGGAATAACTCAATCTGTTCTCTGATTTGATTCAGATGTCTTGGTCAAACTCCCTTTGTAATTTCTCACATGCTTTCCCCTGAGTTTTATAAATCGTATTCATATAAAATGAAGTCAAATAAAGCTTATTCATTCAGAGACATTTCAGGCCTTGCAGTCATGAATGAGCAGCAGCACAAAGGCAAGGAATGGCTGAATCTGTAGCTGTGCCTTCCCACCTTCCTGTTGCCTACTCTGCCCAGGCATTCCAAAACCTCAGCCTGCTGGACTGTCCTACCAAAAGCAAAGCTTTCCCAGGGAAGTGGGCAAAGAGGACTCTCATTTGGACCTACCCAGTGGGCTTATAACCACCTTCCAGCTCTGCAGAAGCACAGGTGGACCATGCACACAAGAATAGGTCTGGACGAGAGACTTTAGAGACGGCTTGTAAAAGTGAGGGAGAGCAACTTTTACATGGGCTGATAGTGATAGGACATGGCGTAACAGTTTTAAACTAAAAGAGGAGAGATTTAGATTAGATACTAGAGAGAAACTCTTGGCTGTGAGGGTGGGGAGCCCAGAGCAGCTGTGGCTGCCCCAGCCCTGGAAGTGTCCAAGGCCAGATTGGATGGGGCTTGGAGAAACCTGGGACAGTGGAAGGTGTCCTTGCCCATGGCAGGGGGTGGAACTGGAAGGTCCTTAAGGTTGCTTCCAACCCAGGCCATTCTTTTACAATTCTACTATTTTAGAATCTTATGAAAATTATGCCCATTGTTTTTATTTTTCTTAGATAAATAGATCACAGAGGATTTTCTAACTTCAGTGTTACGTAGAGAACTGTATTTATTGGTTTTCTTTCCCACCTTCCCTGCAAAGGTAAACACAGTATTTGCATTCCCAGGCAGAGGGTGGCTACAGAAGTGTTCTGGAAGAGGGGAGGAAGGATTTGTGTTCTCTGATTTGTATTCCAGCCTTAAAAACTTACGTAGCCTGGTGTGACATGAAAACTGATCGGAGCCCATTTCCATTTCTGTCAAAAGTGCATATTAAGACTGCATAATGAAATACTTGTGGGGGTAGTGCTAAACTCTCAGACAGATGGTTCACAGTTAGTGCTAACTAGCACAGTGAAATGAGAAGCTAGATTAAGCCATCAACCCCGTAATTAACCATTTGTTGCTCCATTTATCTACATGATATTCTCAGTTTTCTTGTTCTATTAAACTAACAATAAATGATCTTTTTAATTCTCTTTGGTCTTTTGGTAAACTGTTGCTAGCCATAATTTATACTGCTTTTAGTTCACCAGATATAGAAATGCATAAATACCAATTAAAATGCATGAATTATCAATGATTCTGTACACAGCCAAAAGATTCAATTTACAAGCAGGCAAGTAGTCATATTTTTTTCTGTCTACGTAAAATACACTAAAATTTCATTCAGAATCTCAGCGAGGTAATGAACTTGGTGCTGAAAATTCAAACTGCACCACAAGTAGCGATAAGTTTTAAAAGGTGATACCTAAACCTCTAGAGGGAATGAAATTTGATTAGTGATGTTTTGCAACAAAATGAAGATTATTGACCATTACTATGCCCAAAAAGGCATCGTGAATATTCTCCAAAGCTGAGCAATGCTTTCTGATCACACCACTGCTGGGGGAGACATAGAGTGTGGATCTTTTCCACTGACCTGATGCTGAATCTCATGTTCTTCTACATCAAGCTACCATGACACTGCTCTGTGTTTCTGAAAAATCGGCGAACAAAATCATAGAATCACAGAATGGTTTGGGTTGGAGGGGACCTTCAAGCTCATCCCATTCCAATCCCCTGCCATGGGCAGGGACACCTTCCACTGTCGCAGGCAGCTCCAAGCCCTGTCCAACCTGGCCTTGGATGCTTTAAGGAATGGGGCAGCCGCAGCTTCTCTGAGCAGCCTGTGCCAGGGCCTCACCACTCTCAGCATAAAAAAATTTTGACTCTAATTAGGAAACTTATCTAAATGCATGCTTTGGAAACCTCTTCCTGGGATAGCTGGTTCCTCAGTCCCTGTGATGATTTCACCTGCTGCCCAGTGTCTTAGCTATGAAGTTGAAAAGCTAGAAACAAGAAGGGATGAAAGCTGAGTGAAATAGCAGGAATTATGAGGCTGTTGAATTCTGCAGAGTTGCTTCCCTCAGAATTTTAATGTTACTTTGTGCTGTCAAAGCCAGACAGATAAGAAGCTGCCTTAATGAAGCACTAATTACATTGCATTCAAACGTCACAAATAATCCTGCATGTGGGACTCGGTCTTTATTCAGTCCTTTCTCCTTTGTATAAAGGAGATTAAGAGAATTTGAGAATTATTATTGAGAACTGAGAATTATATAGCTGAAGCTGACTTTTATTCTTTGCAAAAGAGAGAAGACTTTTTGTTTTACAGTCAGAAGTTCCTGGGTTTAAGTGAAGAATAATGACATGCAGCAGAAGCGTAAAATCCTGTGCTTGAGCTTTTAAAGGTGAATTCCAGGAGCTGTGTATTTTGGTGTCAGCGGAGTGGGAGACCCTGTGGAGCATGTTTTACATGACACCTGGAAAAAGGCTGGGTAGGGGTAAATCAAATAATCGAACATGTTGAATCTTTCCATTGCAGGAGACAGCGTGCAATTAATTTCAAATTGTTGGTTTAAAGTTCCTGTCAACTACTTTATTTGCTCAGCTACGAAGCAAATTATCAATATGTTATTCATACACACTCCTGCCACTTTCTTTTCATGGCTTATAGGTGTTCTGCAGCCCAGTTAAGCTTCTTGCATAATTAACAAGAAATTTTGAGCTGGAAAGCACACTGGATGCCCACAGCAAGTTCTAGGTATCCTAAGAAATAGCTTAGGTGTAAAGTAGTGGTCTCATGGCCAAGCAGTAGCTAGTTTTACTGAGAGGAACAGGCAGAAATTAAATATAGTCTCAGCTCGCTGAGATCAGTTTCTTGACCCTCACAATTGAAACCAAAATCCTGCATCATCCTTTGTGTGTGCAACACCCACAAACATCTCCTTGCAGGATGGGATTCATTTTCTGCTATTTTAGTCACTGAAAAAGGCTGCATTCAGCTTTCATCCCTTCCAACAAACTATTCAGGACCCCTCTGTAGTCATGAGACAGACAGACCTGAGAGAGGGGGCGATGCCTTGAATAGCTCCTTACCTGCCCCCAGTTTGGGTGGGATGTGAGGCTTCCCTGGGGATACCCAGGTCCCATCACTGACCACATGATGTGCTTGGGCTGGATGACCGGCATATAGGGGGTCTGTGCTGGGTAAGTGAGGCAATGTACCCACATTGTGACCCAGCTGCTGCTTCTGTGTCCCTTGCTCTGATCACAGAATCATGGTTTGGGTTGGAAATTACCTTTAAAAGTCATCTCGTTCCAACCTTCTGCCGTGGGCAGGGACACCTTCCACTGTCCCAGGCTGCTCCAAGCCCTGTCCAGCCTGGCCTTGGACACTCCCAGGGATCCAGGGGCAGCCACAGCTGCTCTGGGCACCCTGTGCCAGGGCCTCCCCACCCTCACAGACAGGAATCCCTTCCCAATATCCCATCCATCCCTGCCCTCTGGCACTGGGAAGCCATTCCCTGTGTCCTGTCCCTCCAGGCCTTGTCCCCAGTCCGTCTCCAGCTCTCCTGGAGCCCCTTTAGGCACTGCCAGGGGCTCTGAGGTCTCCCTGGAGCCTTCTCTTGTCCAGCTGAGCACCCCCAGCTGGCCCAGGCTGGCTCCAGAGCAGAGGGGCTCCAGCCCTGGGAGCATCTCCGTGGCCTCCTCTGGACTGGCTGCAGCAGCTCCAGGTCCTTGTGCTGTTGGAGCCCAGGGCTGGAGGCAGCTCTGCAGGTGGGGTCTCACCTGAGCGGGGCAGAGGGGCAGAATCCCCCTTCCCCTGCTGCCCATGCTGGGGATCAGCCCAGGATAGATTTGGATTTCTGGGCTCATATCCCTTGGGCAAGAAAAGCTCATAAAATGAATCTCTTTCCCCTGTCTGCTCCTCCTGTAGCACCAACCCAGAAAGAGATATCAGGGCCAGGGCTCTGTTTCTGTCTTTTCTGCTTACAGGAGGGTGGATACAATCACACATCCTGGGTGAGGGGCTGAGGATGGAAAAAGCTGGCATTTTGCTCCAGCAGTTTTAGTAGCCAGACGTTTTTTCTCAGACAGCATCTGAAGCCCTGAGCATGGGCTGGGTACTTGTGAGAGGCCTGACCTCTGTGTCTGTGAGTGCTCTCCAGCTGACAACTCTAATCTGCTTCTATCCCCACTGCCTCCCTGACAATTCCCTGCTCAGGACATTTTGCTACTAACAGTGTCGCTGTCATTCCCAAGCAGGACAGAGGTACTGCTGGCTGAACCTTTTCCAGCATAGAGTTTATGCCCCAGGGTGGGGGGAAAAAAAGACATTTTCAATCAACCTGACATCACTCACAATTCCATTTCGTGAATTTTAGCCAAAGAAAACTTTCTGGGTTGGACTCCTTAGAGTGTGCAGGCATCCTTGTTCGCACATCCTTGAGAGAGGACACTTCTGTGCCCCAGCAGAAAGGCCACCAGCCAGGGTGGGGGAGACCTGATTTCTGCTTGGTTCAAAGCAAGGGTTTGATTCAATATCTCTTGACTCATAGAAGAGTTTTTTTGACCACAAAGTAACAGTGTCACTGGCTATGAATAAGCAGCTTTTTAGAAAAGTGGGACATCTTCTACAGCCAAAAATGTCCTGTCCCCCTGGGATAGGGGGGTGAAGGTGCTTTATTACAGATCCCTGTTTAGCATCAGGCAGAGTGAAAACCCCAGATGAGTGTCCTGCCCACAGAACCATTCAATGCACAAATAGCATGGCTTATTGCTCAGCTTTGGTGTAGCTATTGCCCTCTTTAAAACAAATTTTTGTAACCTGGAGCAGTATTCTTCTTTTGAACTGCTAAAAACTCCAGCAAGGCTTGGTTGGGGTCGACAGAAGGCCGTGGGCTGGGACACTTGAAGTTTGAGGACAGGATGTGAGTACATTATATCTTCAGATAAGTTTTACTGAGTTTTTTTTCTTAGGCTGATATATGAGCATGCAGCAGAAGGGCACTGAGGTGGTCAAGGGGCTACATGGCACACCAGGAAAGGCTGAGGAAAATAGAGTTTTTAAGCCATGACAAGAAAAGGCTTCTGCTGCTTGAAAGGAGGTTACAGAAACCATTGATCCAGACTCTTCTTGGAGGTGGACAGCAAAAAGGCATGAGGCAGTGGACACGAGTTGCAGTGAGGAAAACCCTGATCAGACATAACGAGTAAAATCTTCCCAATGAGAGTGGTGCAGCCCTGGAATGAGGACTCAAGAGTGTTTGGAGAATCTACACCCTTGAAGATTGTCACAGCTCAGTCAGACATGGATTTGCAGTTAGCCGTGCTTGGAGCAGTGGGTGGAACCACACACCTCCAGGCATCCCTTTTAATGTAGCATTTCCCACCACTCCTGATTCATTCCTCCCTGATATTATGCCACACTTCTCTGACACGTCTGGGCTCATGTTTCCACGGCCTTTGCAGAGGCAGTGTTTGCTGATGCACTGCTACACACAGGTACAGTCTCTGTTTCCCTTAGATGGTAACACAAATGGCAATTTACAGCGCTGTCTCCTCCCTTCCCTTCAGCTCCCCCAATTCAGTGAGAACTCATTGCTAGGTTTTTGCTCTGGGCAGGTCTAATGCTTTTCTCCCACCTGACTGATGCTCCACGGAGCCCACATTCAACAAGAGACATAAAGGTGGGTATTTTATTAGGCGTTTGTTGGAGTAACTTGTTGAGCTGCTCTGAATTAATTCCCGTTCTGTTCTTATCACCACGGCATCTGAGCTGCTTCCATGACATGTTAGATAGTGTGACTAATATCTGTTGCATACTGTTTGTTCTGTCACCTTTTCCCAGAGGGAGAAGTGTGTGAAATATTAAGTTTTGCTGGCCTAATTTTATCTTGTGCCTTGTTTTAACTTGTTTGGGCTTGGTTTGTGTCTC
Organism: Eulacestoma nigropectus; assembly: GCA_013397775.1. Classification (NCBI taxonomy): domain Eukaryota; kingdom Metazoa; phylum Chordata; class Aves; order Passeriformes; genus Eulacestoma; species Eulacestoma nigropectus. The sequence goes on along the minus strand of VZTE01003439.1, from coordinate 83,508 downwards.
TCTACAACAGTTTCTGCATGTTCACACAAAGGAGGCAGGCAAAAGAAAGGTGCTGGGTGCTTCAAGGAGCGGTAGTGATGTTTTTAATAACTCTGTTACTTTTTTGGAGTGAATTCCATGCTGGCTCACAGGAGAGGTCTGGCTCTGTCTCAGAGATGAGCTTTGTCCATGACTTAGGTCAGAGGAGCAAATTTTTCCCATTGCTTTGCCCCAAGGCTGAAAAAGCATTATAATACTATGAAGACCTTTTCTCAGGGCAAACCACCCCAGCAAATACTGTCCATAGGAGAGAGTTCCATTCATCCCAGAAGAGTTCAGTATGGGCTTTGGAGCTATGGCCAAGCGCTCCCCATATCCTACCAGATCATGCACTTTATGAGTTTAACATTTGCCCTCATTCAAATGGTAACTAGACTACGTTTTTTTCCCCCATTTTGGCTCTTCACAGATCACCCTGAAGAATCTTACTAATCAAGAAGTGGCCACATTTACCTATGGGGATTGGCTGTCCAAGCTGAAAAATGCCAAGGGAAGCTTGGTGTGTGAGATGCCAGCTTTCATAAACGACGAGCAGATGATGGAGGACACCACATACACTCTTGAGGTTAAAACCAGTGACATTGGAGGTTGGTCCTTGCTAGATATTTTATGACTTTTCTAGTATGAGGTGTGGTTTTTAGCAATGGAAAAAAAAAAAAATCTGCTTCATTTGAATTTACATTTTAAAAAACATCGTTTAGCTGGAATACAACCATTTTGGCTGGCTGCTCACCAGTGTTATTCTGAGAAACTCATTCTCTTCTGAGCTCTGGGCATAACATATTTAGACACAAGGCCCAGGTTTGACTGCTCTTTGATTCCTCTGAAGACACCTTAACAGAAACTATTACCAGACCAAGTTATAGAGGTCAGCAGCCATATTTTTCTTTTTTGGTCAGGTCCATCCATGTAGGGTGGTCAGAGCTGGTGTGCTTCAGGTTTTCAGTCAGCCCTGCCTGCCTTACCCAAAGCAGATAGCAATAATTCATCCACCTTTTCAAAGTGTTTTGAGACCATTTATCTCAGGCTGTTATAGAACATTCCTAAATGCACACCAGATAGAAGAGGTGGAATGGAGTATACAGAAAGCTGCACAGCTTCAAGAGCCAAGAAATGGGATTTCAATGTCATTTCCTGGGAACACTGCCTCTTTTCATGGGAAATTTTGTCAGGCTGCTGGATGAAAGTTGCAGCCACATACAAGGTGTCTCGTGCCAAGATGGGGCAAGCAAGACATTGTCTTGAAGACACCTTGTTTCAAAGGTTGGTCCTCAAGTGAGATTCTGTCACACCAGTGCACATAACCACCTCCTGACCTCTAAATATATTTTTATTGTTGTTGTTGCCTCTTTTTTTTTTTCCTGGTTTTATCAGTGGTAATTTATGCAGCTTCTGAGGTTTGATCTAAGAATATCAAAATTTCCCTGTCAGAGCATCTTCGTGCCACCTCATCATTTCTTATCTATCTTCTCTGCGGGCTGCTTGTCTGAAAAACATGTAGTGAAATAAAAAAACAAAAGAGAGAGACAGAGAGGAAGATTTGTTTATGTATCTGGCCATCCATCTAATAGAATGGTAGGTCCTTCTGTGACCTTTTTTGTGAAAACCAGCCCTAACTCAAAGGCGATGGAAATAGAAATGAGAGGAGAATAGAAAATGACAGCAGCAGCAGACAGATCTGCCCTTCCCATTGAATGAAGGATGACGGGTATTAATGAAGAAACATTTTATTTCATTATGAACAGCGACAACCAGTAGGAAAGAGCAGATTACAGAGAGGTTTCAGAGAGTCTGTCTGTGATTAGATCACACAGCTCACTGACATAATGCTGAACTTTATCCAGCTTATCTAAAGCGGGTGCAAGTCATGAACCATCTCCCCTTTTTGATCATTATGTATTCCACAATTGCTTCTGGTTGGACCAATTCAGAAAGAAAGACATTTTATCCTTGGCGGTGTTTAAAGATGTTATATTATCTCCTGCCACACTGACATTGTCAAGGAGCAGCAATACTGCACAAGGACTGGAATAAAATGTGTTTATTTCTAGGTATAAAGTTCTTCTTTGCAATGGCTTTCAGCTTTCCAGTGCATAAGAGTCATTGAAGGAAAAAAAAAAAAAGAGCAGGCAAAGTAATCTCACCTATTTGTCATTCTCCAAAACATTATATTTCTGATTTTACTTCCTCCTAGTCTAGACTCTCTCTGGTCAATTCGTCTGGGAGAGAAGAGTCTTCATCAGTGGTCTGGATAACCCTCCTGAGGCTCTCTGCCTCCTGAGTTTTTCTTCATCAGGTTCAGACAGAGACTGCATAATTAAGTCAGGCTAGATGGATAAAATTAGGGAAAATGAATCCCACAAAGAATGTCCTGCAGTGAACTAGAAAGCATAAGCTATTTCTTCCCCACCACACACATGTTTAACAACAGCATTATTTTACATTTTCCTCAAAGACACCTTTAAGTCACAGTTTGGGTTTCACAGAGTCATTGTACTCCAGTGATGATTTAACCTACAGAGGTTGCAACAGGGAAAGACTCTGCTCCTGCAAAGCTCAAATCACCTCTTTTCCACCACCAGCAGTACCTCAGATGGCTCTCAGACTACATATAGATAAGAAGAGGTTGTTAGGGCATACACCTCCCAAGTCAGGTGGGTAATCTTTGGTTAAACCAAGGTCTTGATCTTAGATGTAAAGGACAATCTGATTTTCAAGGCAAGACCCATAGACACAGATGCAATAGAGCTAGACCACCTGATGGCTCTTTCTGAGGCACAAAAATGTCCTTTGGCTGGTTAATTTTTACTTTCTCTATGCAGGCATCATATACATGGTAATGCAGTAAAGATGGAGAGTGACTAAATACTGCTTTCTCATTTTCCAACCATTAATGAAGCAGAAGGTTTTTATCTCTGCTGTTATAAGATTAATTAAGATGTTGTCAGCTCAGTTCCAACCTACAAATTACATAATTTAGGACAGTTGGTGTCAGTTCCTAGTGCCTTATCCAGGTCTTTGTTATGTCAAAAGAAGGACGTTCTTTGGCCTCAGAAGGCTGTGACTCACGCCCAGAGTTTGTTTAAAAATGAATCTTCTGCTCAGTAAGAATCATATAATCATAGAGACTTCTGTTGAAAGGGTCCTCTGGAGGTTATTTCACCCCTTTTCCTGCTCATTAAGAATCGTATAATCACAGAGACTTCTGTTGAAAGGGTCCTCTGGAGGTTATTTCACCCCTTTTCCTGCTCGGTAAGAATCATATAATCATAGAGACTTCTGTTGAAAGGGTCCTCTGGAGGTTATTTCACCCCTTTTTGTGCTCAAAGGATTGTTGCCAGCACTAGGTCAAGCCAGCTAAGAGTGCCCAGCCAAACACTGGACACCTCCAGGGATGGTGAGATGCCACCACCTCCCCAGGCATCTGATCCAGATCTGCACCAAATTCCTAAGGAGCTTGGTTTTTTTCCTGATTCCCAGGCTGAATCTCCCCAGCAGCTTGTGGCTGTGGCTCTTTGGGGTATGATGTGACATGATACGTGGCCCTGTCATCATTACCACTGTCCCTACACACGGGGCCCTTGTGCATCTGCCCCAGCTCCTCTCAGGGTTTCTCCTCAAGAGCTGGCATGTCCCAGCTCTTGCCCATCTTGGTAGCCATCCTCTGAGGCCTTCTCAGTGTCTTGACACAACCCAGGAATTCAAACTGGCATTTTGCACTGAACACTGGAAACTTCCTGCTAGCTTGGATCCAATCAGAATGTGAATGGTACTGCTGTAAAGTTTGGGTCACCTTCAGCTTCCCAGCATGTGCAAGGTTTATTCCAACCCAGGCACGGGACCTTGCATTTCTCCTTGCTGAATTCCATGGGATTTCTGCTTGCCCAGTCCTCAAGTTTCTCGAGGTCCATCTGGGTTGGAATTCTGGCATTCAGCATGTCAGTCACTCCCACAAATCTACTCTTAGCTGGAAATCTGCTCAGGAAACACTGTGCCATTGTTCAGGGTGTTGATGATAAAGTTCACTTCAGTTCTGCAGATCCCAGTAGCAATCCATGAGCTGTTGCATTCACCACCAGTTGAGGCTGGTGCAACCACAGTACCTTCATCTCTTCATTTGTCAAGTTTTTACAGTTCTTAAATGTGCCTGACAGTTTCCTGGAACTGGTAACAACAACAACAACAACAAAAAATATCAGAGACCCAAATAGGTGAAATGTACATTGATTTAACATTTCTGTTCTTTACTTTCCCACCTCCTGCTAATTGCTTGTGAGGGAAATGTCACAGCATGAGACCTTCCTAAGCTTCTTCCTGCAGGGACGGTTTTGCTAAGAAACAGTTGGTTCTGTGCTTTTTGAGACCTGGCATTAATTAGGAGCCTGCTCCTTGCAAGGAAATGGACTTCTGTTTGCTTTGTTCCTCACCTCAGCAAGCTTTGGGGTCATAAAAAGTACTGCCAGATGAACTGCCTGAATCCCTGATGCTTTCTCTTCCTACTTAAACCCTTCCCAGGGAACTGTTGAAAATTAGCCCCAGTTTAATATGGGCAACTTCTCGCATGGACACCACATGTTGCTTTGCCTTTCCTCTGTATGACTCTTTTTCTCCTCTTTTTATTTTAGTAAATTTTTTTTTTCCAGTCCTTCTGTAAGAACACTCGTGATTTCTTCCTAACTTCTGTATTTAAGTAATAATCCTGTGGAACTGGGACCTTTCTCCAGAAGTTTACAGTCTCCCTAACTTTGTCTCTGGACTGTGTTTGAATGGAGCTGTGGGAAATACTGTCTGTGTGGCTCAAAGTGGATTTATGATGCTCTTGTGTAAGAAAGGGCCTGGCAGGAGGTTAGAGTTTCAAAGCTGGGCTCTCCAAATGAGGGCAGCAGATGCTGAGTTTCTTTGTAAGGCAGATTTGAGCTTGAGGATCTCGTTTTCCTTTCCCAAAATTTAAGAGCTTTGATTCAGACACAGCAATGACTCTCTGTCCACGTGTAATTTTGTTTCTCTCCATGAATCTGCTTTTATATTACAGTGTCAAAATTAAAATGCAATCGTTTTGGTCGATTTATAAATACTGCCAGGTGAAAATGTAACACTTGCCGCTGAAATGTAAGGTCACTGCAGGTGGTGGTTTGGCCTCGAACTCCCCAAAAGTCAGGGAAACAGCATGGCTGTTTTCTTTGGCAAAATATGGACAGTAGAGGATACATGACATTCAATATCAGGTAATGAAGATCATCTTGCAATTTTTTTAATTTCCAAACATAAACACAATAAGAAGGTGGGAGTTTGTAGGGCAAAATGTTGCATGAGAAACTGGGACTTTTTCCATTAAATGCCACGTGGACAATTTTTTGAGAAAGAGCAATATAGAAGGAAGATCTCTTGAGGGTGGAGGGAAGTGGGCTATGAGATGCCACAGTGGCTTGGTTGATGATCTGCACGTAGCTCCGAAATCCCTGTACCATACAACACAGGGAGAGCAGGAGGAGACAGACCCCAGCTGAAGGATCCTGAGTGCCACAAGTGCTTGGAGAAGGCTGTGGGACTGCAGGAGGAAACAGCTGAATGTGGAAAAGGGGCTGTGCCTCAGTGGGAAGCCCAGAACAAAACTTTGTAGCTAGAAAAGTTAAAGTATGTTGTTTAACACTCTGTAGTAGATTGCTGGGTTCTGCTGGGTAAGTCACTTTAATTCCCAAGCTACCTTGGAATAATGGGAGTTACTAGACTGGCATCCCCTGCAGAGCTTTGTGATGCACAGTTCTCCATCAGGAACAGAAATTCCTGCTTCCTATGAGCACTGCCATCATCACGGTCACCACACCACAAGTGCAAAGGGCGAAGCATCCGGCTGTATTTGTGGGATGGACTGGAAGGGCTGGATGTCCTCCCTGCAGGATCCTGCACGAATCCACTGAAATATCTTGGCTGTGCCCAGAGAAACATGAGCACCCCTGCAGCCTCTTCCAACCTGCCTTTGCTGCCTCCTGATGTATCTGGGGGCTGGGAGTCAGCCTAATGTGGCAGGGTAACTCATAGAGTTTTTCCCTTCTCTCTCCTTCCAGGAGCAGGCACTGATGCCAACGTGTCCTTGATCCTGTTTGGGGAGTATGGGGACAGCGGCACCCTGCCTCTGAAGGAGTCCAACAAATCTAACAAGTTTGAGAGGAACCAGATGGATGAATTCAGCTTCTCTGAAATGCTGAGCCTGGGAGACCTCTGCAAAGTGCGGATCTGGCACGACAACAAAGGTCAGGACAGTGACATGGGTGGTGGGAGAGTTCGAGATGTTTTCACTTGGGGAAACACATGGGCACAAGGCAGGCTGAAGGCTGTGTCCCCAGCTCTGCTTCAGACTGCAAAAATTACCTGGATTTTACCCAGATCCTGTGTCCCAGCTTCCCTGTCTAGACACACCCCCTTCATGCAGGTGACCCTCTCCGTGGCTGCTGGTGCAGCATCTGCTCTTGCAGATCCCTGGCTTTAGTCAGGGCTTACAGCCACCTCTGCAGCACCGGGGTGCCTCCCCTCGAGCAAAGCCACCCAGCCTGTTGTCCCAACACACCCACTCTATCCATGCATACCTTTCACACAGGCCAGCACGGCACTTCCAGAGCAATTCAGTGCTCTCAGCCTGACGCCGACACGCGGGGTAATGCAGCCTGGCATAACACAGCGAGCCTTAGAAGACAGAAATAAAGATCTGTGTCTGTCTTTATTAAGATCACCGCATCAGCCGGTGAGCGCGCAGCGCGCTGCTGAGAGAGGTTCTGACATTTCCCTGCTGCTGGACACCCTGACTGGTGTCACAGGCAGCAGAGCAGTGTTCAGTACTGCTGTCATAGTCATTTGTGCTCTCATTCAGGCACCAAGGGGTGTCTGGTAACAAATGCATCACTAACCCTGCTGTGGTGACATCCCACCCCGTCCCATCCCATCCCATCCCACCCCGTCCC
>VZTE01003439.1:27860-72744 GCA_013397775.1 Eulacestoma nigropectus | reverse complement strand
CCTTTTTTTTTTTTTTTTTTTTTTAATTGTTGTTGCCTTTTTCTCCATGAAACAAGGAGGTATGGGAAATCTGGACTTAGCTCCCTCATCTGCCTGAGTAGATTTGAACCCAGGTGATAAGCAGTCTGTCTAAAGTAATTAATTTCAGATTCTTGATTATCTCAGTTGCCATCAACTGAGGGGAGCCGGGAAGAGTGTAATTATGGATAAACTAGACTTTTCTGGGCTGTAGGAGCAAAGACAAAAGCAAATACCAAGGTTATGGAGCCATACTTCTTCTTTGACCTAACAGGGCCTTTCTCTCAATTCACCAGCTGCTCAGGCATTGTCTAGTAGAGTTTTAGCTAGCCCAACTGCCCCAGTGACTCCTTTTGGGTGGCTCTTCCAAAAGACAAAGTGTCTTATTCTCTTTCTTGATACGAACTCAAGTCAAAGCCATTTATGTACCCTTGGCTTTCCTTTTTTTTTTTTTTTTTCTCTGACGGAACTACCTTTTCAAAGAGCAGTATCTTGGCTCAGATGTTAAATTGCCCAGGCCTTGAACACACAGCACACAGCTATTCCAGAGGTCTCTTTCTGCAATTCACGGACATGATTCCAAGCCTTCGGGGCACTTGTAGACCATAAATTATTTTTTAAAAAACCCTAAAGAACCGTCTTTTTTAGCCCTTTGTAAGGATTTACTCAGCTATCAGGCCTGAGAAGGGCTTTTCTAAGCCCCCCTCTCAGCTCTTGACTGTTGCCTCATAAACTCTGCTGATCCTCGGGGCAGATTTGTTGAAGAGTTTCTGCTTTAAATAAAAAGCGAGAGGAAGAGAAATAGATGTGTAAAACTGCCCAAGGAGAGGAGAGTCCATCATGCTCCCTGTTCTGTTGGTGGCTCAGCACAGAGGCAGACAATGACAACTCCTGCACATCTTTCTGGATGCATTGAAGTCTGCAGCTCAGACTGGGCATGCGTGAGGGTGCACTCTGCAGATCTGCAGCATGCCAGCAGCTGTGCCATGGCTGATTAGTCCTTCAAACTGTCCAGATCTGCCCTCAGCACCTCGGGTGACCCCAGCACTGACCTGCAGAGCCCTCCTCACATGCCTTGCACCTTCCTTTCTCTTCAATGCCAAGTTTTTTCCTTACACCCAATGGTGTTATCACGAAGATAAGGATTTCACCCCTGTGAGGGTGGTGAGGCCTTGGCACAAGGTGCCGAGAGAAGCTGTGGCTGCCTCATTCCTGGAAGCGTCCAAGGCCAGGTTGGACAGGGCTTGGAGCAGCCTGGGATAGTGGAAGGTCTCCCTGCCCATGGCAGGGGGGTGGAAAGGGATGAGTTTTAATCTCCCGTCCATCCCAAACCATTCCATGATTCTGCGAAAGATGTGCTACAGGTGTTACAGCTTAACCAACAGATACTGCCAAGGTGTCACAGTCCCGAGCTGACATGAAGCAGAAAAAAGATGTGAGGAATTGAAACAGCAGACCCACAGAGAAGTAGAGGACTTCAGTGTTGACCTTGTGCATTCATTCTTTTCCCATCTCGTGAATTGCAGAACCATTCAGAAGGAGCCCAAAAGGCCAGATGTAGCCTTAGAATTATCATTTCTGTAAAAGCTTCTCTTTTCTACAGGCCTCCTTTGCTCCTCTTGGGGACAAATTATCTTGCATCCTTGTTAAAAGCTTTTGCTTCAAGTATTCCTCAATAAAATACAAAATTTCCTTCAATCACAAGAATATAATCTGAGAAATTGTTCCATCTCCAGTCTGGGCTGCTAAGTGCTTTTGCACAGGAGTAGCTTATCTGTAAGATGTGAGGGCTGGAGGAGTGGGGTGTGTCTGAGGGTAATTTATAGGTGGTTCTGACCTGAGTCAAATCCTGGACTGAACAAGTTGCAGAGACAACTGAGGAGAGGAGGGTGCAGGGCACCTATTTTCTAAAACTGTCCCATGTGTTAATCTTCTGCTTTCTCAAAGGTTGTGAGACATTTTGCATTGCCTGTCTGCCCTGATGAGAAATGTTGTGGTGTGAACTAACATAATCCTAAAGGAGAGATATACAAAATGGATCTATTTTTATTCCACCACTGGCTTGCTGAATGACCTTGCGTAAATCACATCCCTGTACCTCATTTTCAATTATGTAAATTAGGGATAAAAATTATTCACCTTCTTAGAGTGTTTTGAGATGTACTGATGCACAGCTAGATGCTATGATTTTAACACCTCACAATTAACGCTCCATTTCTAGCGATTTGATGCCACTACCAAAACTCCCACCACTTTCTGGGTGATGCCTCATGAGGTGGGGTTTAGGGATGGATGCTCACCTAACCAGGCAGGGGACAAATACTGTCAGAGGATGCAAGACTGGTGAACTGTCTGTGCAATGGTCGTTACTTCATGTTTCAAAGAACATTAAAATAATTAAAAAAAAAAAATAATAAAAATGCAGTTAAGGGGCTGAGCAGTGCTGGTTGATGGTTGTGAATGGCTTGGCAGCAGCAATTCTTCACTGGCCCCTGAGCAGTTAATGTCCCAAGCAGAAGGGATTTTTTTTCTCCTGTGGAAACATAGGCACCAGTAATGACTACTATTATCCTTGATCAGGCATCAGCTGCTTGCAAAACTAAACCAGGAGAGATATGCTACAGAAAGATGAGGGATAGAGAGGATAGTTAATAAATATGGCTGCAGAAAGTGGAGACTTCCATGGACATGGGTGTATCCAAGCTTGATGTGCTTTTGCCAGCAGATTTGGTCCCACCAGCTCTTTCTTTGCAAGGAATAGTTAATATTCACTACAGCAAGGTCAGGGACCAAGTGCCAGGTGAGCAGTGGATCCGCCACACTTGTTTCAGTCTTTTTTTTCTCTCATCCTCCCATGTTTTGGCAGGTGTCAAAATGGCTTAATATTTTAGGGGTGAGTACGGGCAAGCCGTGGCTGCTCCTGAGAGAGGCAAAGGAAGCTTCTGGTGCTGCTGGCTGGGGTTTTAGTTAAATGAAGCAGTAATGCCATTATCTGTGTTTCATCTACCGCTTCTACAGTCAGGCTCAATTGTGCTAATCACTGCAGAAACGGGTGACAAGGAGCTTACAATCCAACCCATCTAACATCAGGAAAGCACAGACCTCCAGCATCACCTGGGGAAAAGGAAAGATGGTCCTGTGAGGGCCTTCCAGGTGTACACAGGGGGTCCTTGCCCAGTATCACCCAGTGGCCTGTTTGGATCCTTTTAAGGAAAAGGATAAATGGGACAAATAACTGCTCTTTTGGATAAGGACATTTGGGGAAGAGAATACATTTCCCTACATCACACTAAATTATACAGAGTCAAGCAAGCAAAGTGATTCTTTTTTCCCCAAAGCTCTTCTCTTCCTCTAATTACATTTGAAATGTTTTGCATGCTATTGAAAATGTCACTTCCAGCTGCAGACCATTAAGGAGCCTATGTGGCACTGCCATGGGTTTTATTAAGGCAGGTTTGTTGCTGGGGATTTCAGTGGCAGCAAAATGAGGCCTGGGGTGAAATACCTTTCATTACAAATGTTGAACAATTGTTTTGGTGGCAGGGGACCTTTTACAAAGGCACAGTTCTCACCAAATTATTTTAAAGACCAAGGCCTGCATAATTGGGCAGGAACTACTCAGATATGTGCTGTTTCTTCCCTTCTGCCCCAAAGCACTAATGGAGGTGAATGTAGTGGTCCTGGTTTGTACTGAGGTCATGGCAGAGATCTGTGCAGCTGATGTTTTCCTGAGCCCTTGTTTTCCCAGTACTGTTGTTTGAGGTGCCAGCAAGATACAAACAGGTCTGCTTTGGTTTTTCTGCAAGCACCCAAAGCTAAGTGATGGAGCAGCAGTGGATCAGGATCAGGGACAGTGTCCAGGGGAAAGGCTGATGAACCATTGCTGCAGAGATCCTTCAATTTCTCCTTGCAGCCAGGCTGTGTGAGCAGTGGTCAGGACTTGGGAAATGCTTGGGAAATGCTACATTCACATCACCTTTCTGGCTCCTCTTCCTCCTTCCTATGCTGCTCTGTAAACCAGCTTGGGTTGAGGATTTGGTGGCTCTGGGGTTGGAGTTTCCTTTCCTATCATTGCTTAGGTGCTGTAGAGTCTCTGAGTCCACTGCGAAAGTCACAGGGGAACACAAGGGGTAAACGGGATAATAGCCTGAAACCAGGATTTCATGACCTGAAAAGCAGCTCTGCAAACATGATTTGTTCTCCTTCTGCTGACGTGATCCCCAGCACACAGAGCCAGCCCAGCATAGGGAAAGTCTCACATTTAGCCTCTGTGCATCACTGGCCTTTCCATTTTTTTTCCCAGACCAACGCAAAAATGAATTTTATATATTTCCCAGTCTGAAACAAGAGAAAAACAATACCTTTTCTGGTAGAGCAGGATGTGTTCTTCAGACACAAACCAACACTTCCATTTCCACATCAGCTTTTAGATGGGGTTTAATGTTGTGGCAATGAAACCCTTGATGTGACACCACTCCTGGCACCATGGGATATGGACAGGGTGCAGAGATACGCTGCTGTGGACATATCCAGTACAGCTTTCACCTGGGGTGGGCTATTTCTCCTAGAAATGCAAAGCGTTTGGAGATCCTTGTACAGGTCTCCTAATCTAATTTAAGTCACTAACAATTAGGAATGAAAACGAGAAAAAGGCAAATTCTATTGAGAGGGAAGAGAAATGGGGTTTTTTTAAAGAAGATGGGAGGATGTTTAGGGGCAGTTGTACCATTTTTCTAAGACTGTCCATCCAGCTTCTTGATTCATGTACCCGTGTGCTGTAAAGGACAGCCTGTTGGCATTTGCTTTTCAGTGTTGATCCCTGACAGAGCTCAGCACTTGCTCTTTAAATAGCCCAGAGCTGATGAAAGCATCTTTGTGAGGACAAGCTGGCTTTGTCCTAGACTCCAGCATCTGCAGGAAAGTCAGGTCTGTCCCATCTCTGCCTCTGATAAAAGAGCAGGATTTTGTTGCAGCTTCTTGGTGAGTGTGGCTGCTGGCATCAGGCTGGAAAAGAGAGAGGAGGGTATGTGCATGTCATCCTCTTTTCTGGTACTGCTTAGCACTGATCCTGACCCATCATCCTGTTCACTGCTGGCAGCAGGGCTGAGATCAACAATTTATTCCATCCTGGTCTGCAGTCACTGACTTCTCTCACTGCAGAAGGAAGGCATGTTTTCTTTCTTTCATGCTCTACTGTTGTCACTCAAGTTTTGATGGAAGCAGAGCAGCCTCCTGAATATGCTGCAGAGAGGTTCATTGAGCTTAAATGGAAAAGATCCTGCCAAAAGTTTAACAGCTGACACTGCCAACATGTGTAGAATAAATTTCCAGAACAGCCCCAAAGAGCAAGCTGCTCCAGTTAAATCACAGTGGGAGCCCTGGAGAACTTCACAGAATTGTAGAATCACAGAATACTTCAGTTCGAAGGAGACCTTAAAGACAATTGTGTCCCAACCCCTGCCGTGGGCAGGGACAGTGCTCCAAACCCCATCCAACCTGGCCTTGGATACTTCCAGGGATCCAGGGGCAGCCACAGCTGCTCTGGGCAGCCTGTAAAATTAAAGCAGATGGGACCAAATTCTTCTCATCAGTGTCCAGGGACTGGACAAGAGTGAATGGGCTCAAACTGAAATACAGGAAATTCCATTTAAAATAAGGAAAAAAAGCTTTTTTTCTCTTCATGGGTAATCAAACTCTGGCACAGGCCACCTGGGGAGGTTGTGGAATCTCCATCCTTGGAGATATTAAAAACCTGGCCACACACAGCCCTGAGGAGCTGCTTTAGCTGAGTTTGCTCTAAGCAGGATGTTCTAGAGATGAACCTTCCAGCCACAATGATTTTGCAGTTCTGTGCCCCTGAAATTTAAGGGGTAAATGGTGTTGTTGGTTGAGGTCCGTGCTCCGTGGTGCACAGTTTAATTTCCTACGTTGGAGAAAGTTCAGGAAGCCAAAGTACAAAACAGCAATGGGTGTGAGGCTGGTAAAGAATGGCCAGCACATGGTGTGGAGGCTCACAGTCCACAGGAGAAGGGCGACTTGTTGACATAACTCAAAAATGTGCCATCATTTTCTATTCAAGGATAATGAGGATTAATTTTTGTAAATGAAGGAAATAGGCACACGGCAATGAATTCCTGGAAGAGCAAGAGCTGTTTAATCTCTCCAGGATGTACATAATAAGTGAGCAGAGATGTTTCATCATGAACATAACCTTTTTTTGCCTGACTAATAGCAGGACTTGTAAGTAAAACTGTCAGAACCTCCCATCCCCACTGAGGTCAACAAGTGCTCCTGCAATTTTAACAAAGAAATCAGGAAAATGTTCTCAAATGCTGTTTTCTTTGTTTTCAAGTTGCTTTTCCAAGAGGGAAAAAACCAAACCAAACAAAGTAGCAAACTAAAAAGGTGCTGTGGCTCCTCAGAAGGCCCCCAAAGGAAACGTAAATTGATTTGGTCATCCCTGCTGGAACATCCATCACTTTACTCTGCCCTGTTTTCACATCCAGTCCCAGCACTCGTGAATTGGCCCTGGTTGCTTGGCAAGGATAGGTAGTTTCCTTGCATGATGCTGGCTGGCGGGACCAAAGGAGCAAGTTGTACTTTACATTCTGACCTCAGATCCAAAGAGGAGACCTTAGAGCCCCTGCCAGTGCCTATAAGAAAGATGGGGACAAACATTCTAGCAGGGCCTGCTGCAGCAGGGCAACGGGCGTGGTTTAAAACTAGAAGAGGATCAATTTAGATTAGATATACAAAGGAAGAAATTTTTTACAGTGAGGATGGTGAGGCCCTGGCACGGGTTGCCCAGAGCAGCTGTGGCTGTCCCAACCCTGGAAGTGTCCAGGCTGGACAGGGCTTGGAGAAACTTGGGATAGTGGAAGGTGTCCCTGCCCATGGCAGGAGAGTTGACCTTTAAAGGTCCCTTCCAACCAGAACCATTCCTTGATTCTATGATTTCTAGCAACAGCATGGAACTACCAAGGAAAGGTACCTCACCTCCTTACTCAAAGCTACGTGCAAACAGCCAAACCTCTTTTATTTTTGTTGCTTCACTAGGAATCGCCCCAGGCTGGCACTTGGAATACATTGATGTGATGGACTCTGCCATGGACAAGACATTTCGCTTCCAGTGTGATCGCTGGCTGGCTAAAGGTGAAGACGACGGGCAGCTCATCAGGGAACTGGCTTGTGCCAATAACGACATCCTGGAACTGAAGGAACGGACTGGTGAGTTTGGAGTGGTCTTGTGTCATTTCCTGAGGGACCTCAGAGGCTGTAGGACCACCTCTCCTGCAAGCTAAAGGTACCCATGCAGGCTTTAAGGGTTATTTCATGTACACTTTAGTTCAATAGTGTGGTGCTGTGATAAGAAAGAAACAAAACAGGATTTGTGAGGAAGAAAAAGGTCTCATTCTGGGTTGAAACCTAAGAGGGACCCATCTGCAGAGGTTCAGTCCATCAGTAAGCCATGAGAACACATGGATAGGATCTCATTAGAAGTAATGTGCTTGAGTCTTTGAGGTGGAAAATAACTTCAGTCCTTAAAGCTTGCTAAGTAACATTGCTCCAGCTTCCTCCTTAACTCATTCTGGGCTGCCAGCTGAAGTGTCCCAGCTGAATATGACAGCTGAGCTCAACAGCCCATGGCCCTGGATCTGCTCTGGGTAATCCCACTGGGCCCCGGGTAATTACACTGGTGTCTGACGTGGTGGGTGATTCAGCCAACAAGAGTTACTTAACCACACTGATGATATGCAGAGTCCATCTCAACACCTACTGCACCAGTTTTCTTCTTCAGGAGAGTCCTGGAGAGGCAATAATCGCATTACTTCACTGTGATTTCGCTCTGCCCTTGAAAAAAAATTCAGCCTTGTGAGGGCCATTTGGGGTACTTACAGGCCACCACAGCATCTGAGCACATCCTGTTGGATACATGGACACCCTCACTCCACTAGGAAGAGTGGCACACCAAAGGAAAAAAAAAAAAAAGATAATATGGAGGATTTGGGCTGTGTTTCAGATGGAGTGCTTAGCATCGCATGGAGGTGGACACAGCTTGTTCAAGATGGACTTCAATCATCCTTGTGGGGCCCTCCAACACAGAATATTCTATGATTCTAAGAATAACTCCATCTGTTCTTGCTACCCAATTGAACAGGACTCACATTTTTCATGTGTTCTATCCAAAGCACTTAGAAGTCAAAAGTCCCAGAGATTTCAGTGTGTTTCCACCCTCATTTTGCAAGTGCTTGCTGTCTTGTGTGCTGTGATAAATATTAGGAAAGGGGTTTTTAAGCAAAGTGACAGCCAAATGAAGAGATCTTGCAGGCCATCTGCTCTTCCTTTTCTGTTTAACGTGTGTGTTAATTATGCTTTAAAGCCTATGAGATTGTCACAGTAACCAGCGACAGAGAGGATGCAGAGACAAAAGAAAACATCTGGATCATCCTAGAAGGAAAGATGGGCCGCTCAAAGGAATTCCTTATGGAAAACTCTTCCAAGAAAAGGAGATTTGAAAGGTAGTAAACAGGATGGTGGGCCAAAGGAACTCCCCACCTGTTGTGTGTCCTCCACAAATGCCACCTTTTCTCCATGATGGTTCAGGGAGCTGTGTTTGTGCTATGCTGCTTCTCATCCCCCTTCCAAAAAGCTTGATGGCTTCTCACTTGAATTAAAGGGAAGATGACAAATGAGCTTCTGGTGGGTAGTCACAGAGTAGGTTTCAGAACAAGAAAAAGGCATTTGGCGAGAGGAAATGTAGATGTTGCATGTGTGTGTGTGTGTGACCCCTTTTGTATCAGCACATACAAAGAGGCTCCTGGCAAGCCCCCAGCAGGGCTGTGTGGTTTTTGGGCTGGGAGGAGCAGAAGGGAGCTGGAGGTGGTTTTAGTTCCTTTTACAGCCTCTCACTGGCAGTGGGAATCAGAGAGAAAGTAATAATAGTTGGAGGCTAGATGTTGTCAGAGCTGCTCAGATCTGACTTTGCAGACGGATCTGGGGGGTAAGGCTGCGAGATCACTGTCGCGTGAGGAAAGGCAGGAATCAGCCTCCTGCTGGAGGCACATCCATGGAATGTGGAGCATATTCCTTCTCTCACATGGGACCAAAGTGCTCCAGATGTGAGCAGTGTTTTCTGCTTTGTTTAAGGACACAGCACACCCTTAGGAGACGGGGACCTCGCCAAAGTCACGGGCGTTGCTGATGTCCTGTTGCTTTGCAGGGAGGAAAGGATTTTCTGGTAAAGGAAGGTGAAATTATGGCTCATGGGAAATGTAACATCACTGTCTGAGACATCATGTGAAATATGAAAGATCAGGAGGAGCTTCCTCCTGACCTTGAGCTCATGGTGTCTATGGAGGCGTTAGACACCACTCTTCATGAGTCACAGTCTGTCCTTGGAGGGAACAAGGGCCAGTCCAGGGAAATAAACCTAACAGATACTCAGGGAACACAACAGGGATCCAGTCAACACTTTGATAGAGACCTATCATGCCTGCCCATGGCAGGAGTTTGGAACTAGATGATCTTTGGCATCCTTTCCAACCCAAATCATTCTAAGATTCTGTGATTTAATTGTTTCTCTGAACTATTTCCAACCCGAGCTTAACAGGAAGGGTGGCTGAACTAGCAAATTTAAAACAGCTATGGTGGGTAGATGTGTAAGAGATACAGTATCTGTCAAGAATGAATGAATAAGTGCTGGAGGGGAATTAGTCATTCTTTAGCTTTATCTATAATGAGGCAAATTGATTTTGTATGTGGAACAGCTCAAGTTTATCCTAGAAAGTCCTAGTGGCAACAGTTTAAAGTGTCACCCCTAATCAGAGAAAATACTAAATTTAAATATGGAAATTATACTTTGTGTTGAATGATTGTAGGTTAAATCAAATGACTGTAAATGAAGGCTTATCTTCTATCTCCCATTGCCATGTGCAAATTACTTAATGTCCACATGAGGCAAGTCACTGGCAGCCTCCAGGGTGCTGAAACTGCTCCCTGTTTCCTGTAGGGGAGCAACAGACACATTCCAGTTTTCGTCGAAGAACGTTGGTGATATTGCAGCCATCTGTGTTGGTCACTGCCCAAAAGATGGGAAGAAGTCATCTGCAAAAGCTGATGTCTTCTGGCATGTCCAGGAGATTATCGTGACAGAGATGGAGCTCTGCAACAAGTAAGTGCCTTCTCATCTGCAAGGAGCTGCCCTGGGAGGGCATGGGGAAGCTGAGCAGCTCTGCACACATCCTCCTGAAGCATTTCAGGCTTAAGAAATAACAGAAGGTCTTTCTTTCTGATATGTAGTTTGACTTGTCAGGTTCAGAATGTCCTTGTCTGACTTACCCGTGCAATTTCTGTGTTGTTAGAGAGGGTATTTGCATGTACAGGTAAGTTTATAAACAAGTTGGCTTGGGTGAATCTCACGGCCAGGACGAATTGATGTCTCACCTTACAGAAAATAATCTCACTGGCTGAAATTCAAGGAGTTTGTAGGGTAGTCTGCACAGATTTGCCTTTAAGTAAGTCTTGTGAAAGAGTTCCTAGAAACAAGTTGAGAGTAAGACAAAGCCTGAACCTCTGATTCAGAGAAGTTTGGATGAGAGATCCTTCTGGTCTGGTCCAAAAGGCCACACATGACTGGAAAGGTCTCGGTCATGCAGCTCAAATGTACCTGAAGAGCCCTGAGCATGGTCAGGTCCTACACACTTTGGTCTGAGCCCCATCTTTGGAAGGGGAGCAGATTCCGCAGGGACTGCGCAGGAACAGAGGAGATCTTCCACTTGCAGAACAAACTGCGCTTCAGTAAAACAATCCACGACATTAATTGTGGATTTCTTCTCTTCTCTGTGATATTTCCATTGCTGCTAAAGAATTTAACTACAAGGAGTTTGTTCCAGCTGAGACAATTGAGTGTTTAAGAAGAAATCCTTGAAGTGACGCTCTTTTTTTTTTTAGAAGCTAAGAGTCTCTCCTAGAAAATTAATCAGCCAGCTGAAGAGCCTTAATAATATTTGCTGAATGAAAACTCAGTCAATTGCATACTAAAACATGTTCTTTCCTCCTGGTGGGGAAAAGCCTGGAACCCTCCAAGTCCAGCTGTGCAATCAGATCCGTGCACTGAACTCACTGGGAGCATGCTGAAACTGCTGGTACAGTGTACTGTGAAGGGGCCAAAGGTTTTCTCATAAAGTCCCTTTTTTTTTTTAAGATTATTTTAAATTAAAGAGGGCAGCCAGGAGGTACGGGTGAAGCCTGCAGCCTGTCCTTGTGCTGGAGCAGGGCTCCAGCTCTGTAGATGCAGCCCTTCACGGTGGTGTTTGCTGTGCACACGAGCAACTGGAGAGCTTGCACCATGAGAACAAGTTCTCATTTCAGCTACAACCCATCCCAAATATTCAAAAAACCTACCCAGACAAGCCAAAAACCAAATTAAAAGAGTTACCAGATTGTTGCAGCAATAGTTCTGAATTATACTGGGATTTTTCCTTTTGGTAGTAGATCTTAATATGTAAAAAGGCTGTATTTAAAGATTTTCCTTGCACATTCCAGGGCTACAAAGGTAATATCTTTTCTTTTTGCCCCTTGTGAAAATTGGCAAGTGCCATTATACCTCCAGACCATGAGATATTACACAGCTGAGGAAATCATACTGCGGCATCAGGCACCCTCTCCATCACACTCTCATGCAGTTTTTCTGTCCCTGAGCCTCAAATTTTGCTCCCCCTGGAATTTCTCATCTACAAAGCTTCTTTCCAGGGAATGAGTGCTTCTCTTTGGCTGCAGAAAAGGCCAAGAGTATAGGAAGTGCTTAAGAAACACCAAACAGCTGGAGTCACAGTAACCCTTCCTCCAGGCGTTTATTTTACACACACACACTGCACTCCAGCCTCACTCCATTCAGGACGACCTGCTGCAGTTCAGTGAAGGCAGGGGAAGGGGGAAAAACTCGTTTGGAAATGATCTGCATCATTGGAAATGGAATACATCATTAAAAGCAGAGTGTTCCAGCCCCTGGCCGAGTGCCAGGTATGAGGTAATTTATGGATGTGCTTGGTGTTCCCTGCACATCACCAGAGACAGCACTGCAGAGACAAGGGCTGTCAGCATCTGGTACCTATCACTTCTGTGTTCTGACTTTTTTTTTTCCCTGCTAAGGATGAGATGGGTGATCTAGAAAGGAAAGGGGAGATTTAAACTGCCTCCGTCTTCCCCATTCCTTTTTTTTATGCCTTTTTTCCTGCATTAGCTGTGGGTCTGACTGCTTGTCCTGCCTTGGTGGGTCGGGAACTGGACATGCCATTGGACAGACTAAAGAGGTGACAAGAGCCCCACACTGATCCTTCCCATGTGCAGTGTGTCGGTAGCTGTGTAGGGAGATGTCAGATTTTCCAGTTGAAAAGTTCCATCGTGGCTCTCTTTATAGAGAGATATCCAAGTGCTGGCACATCACACAAAGTGCTGAAACAGCATTAATACTGGGCATTTTAGTACAATTCACAGTCCATAACTTGCTGGCTCCATGTTTGTACCAACAGCGTGGCCACAGCCCCAGGGCAGGGCCCGTCCCCTGTGCTGGCTCTGCTGAGGCACCTCCAGTGCTGGGGACAGCTCTGGGCCCCTCGGGATAAGAGAGACATTGAGGGGCTGGAGCATGTCCAGGGAAGGGAACGGAGCTGGGGAAGGGGCTGGAGCCCCAGGAGCGGCTGAGGGAGCTGGGAAAGGGGCTCAGGCTGGAGAAAAGGAGGCTCAGGGGGACCTTGTGGCTCTGCACAACTCCCTGACAGGAGGGGGCAGCTGGGGGGGAGGTCAGGCTCTGCTCCCTGGGAACAGGGACAGGAGGAGAGGGAATGGCCTCAAGCTGTGTCTGGGAAAGTTTAGTTTGGATATCAAGGAAAATTGCTTCACCCAAGGAGTTGTCCAGCCTTGGCACAGCTGGCCAGGACAGTGTTTGAGTCCCCATCCCTGGAGGGGTTTAAAAGCTGTGTGGATGTAGCACCTGGGGACATGGGTCAGTGGTGGCCTTGGCAGTGCTGGGGTAACAGTTGGACTCAATGACCTTGGAAGGCTTTTTTAACTTAAACAATTCTACGATTCTCCAACGTTTGCCCCACAAAGGGGCCGTCCATGCCATTAACCTGCCGCCAATTTCCCCGTGACAGGTACTTTTTCAGGTGCAACGTGAAAATCCCTCTGCGATACAAGAGGAGAGACTACAAAGTCTTCGAGTGTGCCAAGGTCACCGAGAGCTTCGCCAGCAAAGCCCGGAGCTTGGTGCCAGTCAAATACGAGACCATCGTGGTCACAGGCTTCGAGAAGGGCGCGGGCACCGACGCCAACGTGTTCATCACCATCTACGGCCTGAACGGGGACTCGGGAAGGCGGGCGCTGAAGCAGAAATTCAGGAACCTCTTCGAGCGAGGCAAAACCAACAGGTTTTACCTGGAAACGCTGGACATGGGGGAGCTGAAGAAGGTCCGGATTGAGCACGACAACAGCGGCCTGGCTCCGGGCTGGCTGGTGGAGCGGGTGGAGATCACCAACTCGGCCACTGGTGTCACCACCATATTTCCCTGTGGGAAGTGGCTGGATGAAAACCGGGGGGATGGGTTAATCTGTAGGGACCTTTTTCCTACTCACTGAGGAGGGCACAGCTGCAGGAGGGTTTTGGTGTCTTCAGTATGCATGTTCTTTTTCTCATTGTACTGTTTTATATTGCATTTTACTTTTTAATACACTGCCTTTTGTATTGACAGATTTTTAGTAGCAAGGCGCTCTTCCTGGGTTAACATTTTGTAAAAGTGATACTGCCTTTTTTTTTAAAGTGCACATAAAGCTGTGAATTAAATAAATATATTTATTGCTTACTTATGATAAAGAGCTACAACCAGCAGAGACATAACCTGTCCTTTACCAGCTCAGATGTTTCTGCTTTCAGTGCTATGCCTTGCCAGGGATGAGAAAACCCACTGACCTATGCCACTGATGGGCTCCACTTTTAGATGAGCATAGAGGTTAAGAGAACTGAGACACTTTTATTTAAGAAAATTGAGCCTGGAGACCCCATTTTTTTCCCACTTCTGGCAACTGCAAGCTCTGCACATCCATACCACACACATGCACATCTTAGGAGGGCACCACACGGAAAACAGCAGGCACAGCAGGACTTTCCATAGGGAGTTTGGGGAGCATCTGTATCCGTCCAGCCAGGTCTGAAGCAGTGAGATCTGGGTGGTGTTTTCTACCCCGTGGACTTTTTTTTTCCCCAGGGCAGACTCAGCTCCCTGGCTGAATTCCTACAACTCTGCCAAGAGCTGAGACCTGTGGTTAGGCCTGCCAGAGCAAAAGACCTTCCAGATAATCAATTCCACAGCAAGGAAGCCGTGCTAACTATATTCAAAGCTGACTCAGGATAATCTTACCCTACATGGCCTGAATACCAGCTCCATTTCAGAGCAGCTGCCACTCATTTTAACTTTTTTTTTCCTTTAATAAGGATTGCTGTTTTGTCTTTTTCTGTGGCGGAGAAGGGATTTCCTGGAGGCAGAAAGGGCCGGTGCTCCTGTCAATGAGCTCTTCCCAGGCACTCGCATCTCTACAGGTACCAACAAGAAAATCTGTTCATAAATCATTGCTTCTGGAGCCCTGTCTCTCTCTCTCTCCAGGGAGCAAAGCAGCAGGACACATCCTTTGGAGGAGAAAGGAGGGTGTTTGAGCCATGAGGACCTTCCTTCTGGCCCACCCTGGAGCAGACATTCCCTCTCCCAGAAGGTGGTTTTAAACAAGCACTTTGAATAAATAGGGATCAAATGGGTCAAGAGTGGGCTCAACCCACTAAGCCCACCCATCCCACCAGTTCCTGGGCTGGGGATGATGCTTCTGCTGGGAGCTCACCTGGATGTGCCGGGCCACGAGGCAGGAGTGTCCCATTGCTCAATCCCTGACTGCTCATGGGCAAAGGAGGCCCAGCAAAGGCTGGTGATGCTGAGACAGGAGTTAGGAGCATCTTAGGGCTGGTGTCAATTGCTCATGGGTGTTTGAAAGCTGCTGTAACCCACCAAAGGCCTCCCAGAGAAGTTCTGTGTTTCTGTTTTCCACAGCAGGCACCACTGAAGAGACTTGACCTTATTCATGGCTGTGCCAGCTCACAAATAATAGCTCAGACTAATTCATTTTAAAAAACTTCGTGGTAACTGATGGTTTTGGAGCAGTGCAAGTTGCTTAAATGAGCCCAGTAATCAACCTCATCAGTGATCAACTACTCACTGAGAGGAATAATAATAGCAGCCTTCGCTGGCTGTATTATCCCTCCTCATGGCACAGTGGTGCTGCCCAGCTCTGAGCAAGGAGCTGGGAGCTCACAGGAGGAGCAGAGCAGCCTTAGGAGGGTTGGAGGTCATTGCTAGGGTCTGATTGCATCCCTGGGGCCCTGCTGGGATAGGTCTTGGACTCCCTGGATACCAAGGGGGTCCCATGAGTGCAGTCTGGAGCACCTGGGTATGCTGTTCTTGTGCGGTGTCATTGCAGTTCCCCCGCAGGTGTTTGAAGCAAAATAAGGGTCAGGCTTTTGATCTCCCTGCATTCCCTCCCACCTAAGTCTAACCAGCACTGTGAAAAAAACCCTCTTGTCAAGAGGTTTGGCCTGTTTTTAGACAAATGTGTGCTGCAGTGAAATAGGAGTTTGCCCCATCACAGTGCTGTAGTCCCAGCATTTCCAGCTGGCTCCGGTCATCCCCTACTTGGTAAAAGGTGGTGGAGAGGCTGATTTTAGAGCATCAGTTTAACCCCTGCCATCCCCCACTGCACTGCTGCTTGCTTCCATGGCCAGGTTGGAGCAACCTGTTCTCATGGAAGGTGTCCCTGCCCATGGCAGGGGGTGGGAACTGAATCTTTGAGGTCCCTTCCAGCCCAAACCATTCTGTGATCCTGTGATGATTCTGTGATTCCTTGAAGATTCCATGATTCCAGCCCCAGGGAGCAGTGAGGCAGCTCCTGACCCACACACCACCCCTTCATGGGGCAAGGAGGAAAGATAAATCCTTACCTTGCATATGAGATGTGCTCACAACCGGGAGGAATCACGTGTAGCAAGTGGCCAGAACCATGGATTGAGGCGCAGCTGAAGCAGGAATTAATGTCTTCAGGGTGACCAAATCACTGTGTAGGTGGGAGATGGGTTTGTAGGTACCTGGGTTGTCATCAAAGCCACCTGCCATCCCTGGACACACTTACTCAACACAAAAGCTCCGGGCAAAGCTGCCCTGAAAAGGGCCAAGGGAGAGTTTGCTGATAGAGGATCAGCACCCCCACTGCCTCCCGGGAAGGCAACCTTGGCAAAGCATGAAAGAACTCTGCCTTTTTCCACTAAAGGCTTCAAACAAGCCCCTCTTTAGTGCAAAGCTCAGCTCCACCCTGGCTCTGGGGAATCCCTCTGTTGCTACAACAACTAATGCTCCAGAAGTCATAAGGCAAGAGTGGAGTTTTTCCAACAGCTGGATTTGCATTAAGCTGCTAAATTCAACACATTCTTGGCCAAGTGGAGATCTAGGGAGGAAAAAAGCCAAAATTTTCCTAGTCCTGTGCCTTTTGTAGGGCTTAGTCAATCTTTTCCTGCAGAGGCCAAGCATCCCAAAGCTGGTATGTCAGGCAGATACTAAGCTCCTGCTCCCACCACCAACCTCTACCTTCTTTTTTTCCTCTTTATTTCCTAATTGGTTGCATTTTAATGCACATTCCTTCATCCCAAAAACAATAATGTAAATGAGAAGCAAGAGCAAAGAACAAGATTGGTACCACTCAGTGGGAGTCTTCAAAACCCATCTGTCCCGTTGTATTTGTGTTCTCCACCATTTTGGGACTCTGATTAAGTGCTATATTTACTAAATTTAGGTTTACTAAAGCACTTGGGCGCTGCCAGTGAAAACAAGTATAAACAAGGAGTACTTAGCAGTGTTTCATGGTGAAGGACTGGTTACTTCTTGCTGCAGGACACAGACATAGAGAATTATTTACAAATCTCTATGAAATTGTTGTTAAGCATTTTTGGTTGCATCATATGCCTGCATCAATCTTAGGTTCATGGAGGGGGAATGACTGACAGATGTGAAGTATCCTATATTCTGTATGTAGAAAATGTCTTAAAATCTTCCTTATGCCTAGAGGTCCATTTTAAACCAGAAAAGAGCTAAAAAAATAAATAAATAAATAAATAAATAATAAATTTATTAATGGGTTTGTACAGCTCTGAGCTGCATCCTGTGGGCCAGCTGCAGATTTAGACACTACAAAACACAAATAAGAGCTAAGCTTCCCGACCCTGGGCAGCTGCTGCGAGAGCAGATGCTGGCGGTGAATAAAGATGTTGCATCTTGGTCCGTGCTGCTGTGCCGTGATGGGCACAGCCCCTCTCCCTCCCCAGGCAGGCACTGTGCTCAGCAGGGCTGTTATCAGATCGTGGCTGCTCGTTTGCTGCTCCAGTTCCGAAACAAACCCGATTGCCATCTGCAGCACCTCTCCCAGCGCCGTCACCCTTTCGAAGGACATCAGCAGGATCTCAGCGAGAAACTGAGATTTTCCCCAGCTGGACCAGCGGGCCACTTTTAACCTGTTTTCTGTTTTCTGAGTTTCTAAAAGCTTCCTGTAACAAGAGCTCCGTGTTGTGTGAACACGGTTCATCCCTTATGCAGCTTTTGATGGATGCCGGAGGAGCTGGCAATTCCCTTCAGCTACAGGAACCAAATCTCCGTGATCAGCAGCCACTTTTCTCCAAGGCTTATTTAGTCTAATCACACAGTCAAAGCTGGGCACTGGTCTTGGCTTTTCAGGAGGAACAGCTGAATCAAGAGTGGGCAGGAGTAGAGACTGGCACCATTTGTTGTGGGAGAAAATAAAAGCACAGAAGGACCTATAGAATGGACTTTGCAGGATGGAAAATTAGGTGTATGACCAACTGGATTCTTCAATGGGTAAAAAAAAGGACTGAAAATACCCTCAAATGTACCTCTACTAGTTTGAAGGTTTGGTTTTTTTCCTTCCAATCAGTTCCCCCTCCCTTAGTTATTAAACTAGAGGCCCACACAGAAGGAAATGCTTCTCCACCAGGAGGATGGAGAACCTGTTGATACCTCTGCAGGAGTTTCTAGAGATATCTTATAGGCACCATGTGATGTGTTTAGAGGAGAAATCTCTCTTTAATCGGCAGTTTTCTGAAATTCTAGAAAGCAGTTTTGGTACCTGATCACCAAACTGGTGCCACAGGACATCATGCACAGCGATGTACTCGGTGTGGAGAGCCTCACCTCACCTCTGCCATGGGGCTCAGCCACCAGCAGCCTCTGCAAACCAGATGGGCAGAGTATTTTATACCCCAGCAGTGGTTCTCTGGCACGTCAAAGACACAAGCAGTGAAAGAAGAATTGATTCCAACCCAAAGAAACCAGAAATGAGCAGTAAATAAAGACCAAGTGATCGCCCTGCCAGGTGGCTTCTGTGTGGCACAGGTTTATAGTTAGCAATGCGGTTTGTTTTATTAGTTATAAATAAAGTACAAAAAATCCACCAAAAGTGAATCTAAGCATTTACACAATTTCTAATGTCTTTCCATTTCTTCAATGCACTATTGCTTTAATATTAATAATAAATATTTTTCTAGCTTTCTTCTATAAAATAGTCTATGTAGCAAAATGTTGCACAGCACAACAGAACAGCAGTAGGAATACAAAAATGTGGGTGATCCTTTCACCTGCCCGGCTCATTAAAGGAGAGGAGGATTTGTTTGCTCGCTCCTTGTTTTGCTTATCCCTCTTACAGTGACTTTGGAGGGGAGGACAACCAACCCCCCTGTCCCCACACAGCTCAAAATCACAGCTCCAGGCTACAGGGGAGGAGTGTTACAGAGCAGCAAGGTAAAAAACACAGGCAGGTTTAAAACCTGGGGTAAGGCAAAGTCAACAAAGCAGCGCAGCACCCTGAAGGGACAGAGAGAAAAAAATTAAGGTACTGTGATTTTGTGCCTTTCTAACCCAACAGAGAATTTCATCCTAAGCCTTTTTGTGGAGAGGATGGCTACTGGCTGAGCACATGCACCAAACCCCACTTCTGTCTGTACACGGCTGAGTGTCTGCACTGGACCAAGCGTGGTTATGGCTTAAAGCTTAAAATGTTATCAGAGGTTCTCTAACCTTCTTGCAAAGGTGGAACACGTGATACTCAGGAGCCTTTGGGGAAGGGCAATGCATTGCAAGAGCAGCACAGCCACGGCAGGATGGGGATGCTTGGCCATGTCAGTTTGGGGCTGACCCCCTTCTTGGGGACAGGAGGGCTCTGGGGCAGGTCCCAGGTCTACACTGGATTAAAAAGCTCCAAACTGAGGTTCCCTCCTGTACAGGAGGGATGAAAACAACTGGGCAAGATCAGTGTTAAGCACTTCTGCTCTGTGCATGTCTCAGAGCTGGGCTATAGCCAGTGCTCATGGCAGGTGTTGCAAAGAGGTGGCAAATGGATCCCGTGTCCATCCCAACCACTCTCAGCTAGACAGGGTGTCACAGGATCACAGAATGGTTCAGGCTGGAAGAGACCTTAAAGCTCATCCTGTTCCAACCTCCCTGCCATGGGTAGAGACACCTTCCACTAGACCAGGCTGCTCCAAGCCTCATCAAACTTGGCCTCGGACATTTCCAGGGATGGGGCAGCCACAGATTCTGTGGGAAACCTATGCTAGAGCCTTCCTAGCCTCTGAGTAAAGAGGTTAACCCCTAAAAACTGTATTGAACCCCTCAGTTCTGTTGCCTCCACGCTCAGGCTCACCCTATTGCTTCCTTCACCCCAGCTGGGCACATACACAGAGGGTGAAAAGAGCCGAACCACTGACAGATGCCAAAAATTACACAGAGCCACCACACCTGGGCTTCCCTCCCCGGATTTTGACACAATCTGCAGAGTCTTGCACTAAAGGCATGCATTGCCCCAAGCACAGCCTTGCAGTGGGGGCCCCCTGGGTGTTATTGCAGGGTCACACAAGCAGCAGCAGCAGCAGCAGCAGCAGCAGCATCACCAGAGGCATCAGGGACAGGGCAGTACCAAGAAACAACCAAAACATTTTGGTTTATGCAGAGCGTCGTTAACCGCCTTCAATGCGCAAGGACACAAGTGAAAGGATCACCAGAGTTTGATTATGAGTGCAAATAATATTCATATATATGTGCTAAACACAGTCACTATATTGCAGTTTTCCACTATGTCACAGCATACAGAATCAAAGGTTTGCATTTTTATGGAATGTATCCAAGGTAACAGCACCACAGTAATACAGTTTGTAATCACACACCCTGATTTTTTTCTCTTTTTTTTTTTTTTCTGTTTTTGACAAGATAAGCATTACCCCCCACATCCCCTGTTTAATTTTTTTTAAGTACCGATGCATGCAAAGCATTCCATTCCCAGAAACAATGCAAAAATGAGGTAATAGGAGTAATAAAAAAAATTAGTAGTAATTTCTAAATAAATAAATTATAATTAAAAATGCAAAAAAACAACTATAAAAATAATTAAATAAGAACCCACAATATCTACAAGTTAGTCATAAATTATGATTGTTAAATATAAGGCATTTAAACTCACAAAACCCTGTAAACTATTGATGTTTTGTTTCTAGATTTTTTTGTTGTTGTTGTTGATGTTTGTTTCGCTTTGTTCTTAAATTCATTCTAACTCGCAACCTACTTGTACAAATTATTTAAATGCAAAGGAACCTGACACACCGATACAACTCCAGACACTGTAAATTCGCACGCACCTTGGGATCAGTCACTCACACGAGACCATGGGAGTTTGGTGCTTTTCTTCACCAAAGGTTTGTTGGTTTGGTTTTTTTTTTACATTTGTTCGACTTTTTTTTTTTTAAAAAACTGTGCTTGTTTATTAGGCAAATAGTAACACTTTCTCATAGGCTTTAAAAGAAAACATGCGGTCCAGAAGCGCTCTTCTTTCCCTCCCCACCCAACGAGGGTATCAGTCCCCCTGTTACTCTCCCTGCTTCGCCCCTCCAGGTCACACCTGGACAGACCAAACCTGCTCAGTGTGTGTTTTACCACCAATGCCTTACTCTGCTTGTCCACGTTATTAGTATTATTAGTATTATTTGTAATGCTGCTTCAATGCTGGTGGACCCAGCCCCACAGGTATCCATGGGCCACTCTCTGATCCATGGACATCAGGGCTGGGACCACCACATCCCCCAAGAAGCCGTCACTTGTGCTGGGTGGCAAATGTGTCATAAAGCCATGGAATGGTTTGGGTTGGGAGGGACCTTAAAGCTCATCTTGTTCCAAACACCCTACCATGGGCAGGAACACCTTCCACTAGACCAGGTCGCTCCAATCTCCATCCAGCCTGGCCTTGAACACATTCAGGGTTCTCTGGGCACCCTGTGCCAGGGCCTCTCCACCCTCACAGCCAAGAATTTCTTCCTTATGTCTTCTCTATATGTCACCAATTGTCCCCCTCCACTCCCTTCCACCTGCATGGGCACACGAAGAGAGAGGCTCCTGCACCCTCACATGGGGCTTCCCTCCTTCTCTCCCCTCTCTCATTGGGAAAAAAAATAAATGTCTGTGATGCCTCTGAGGTTGGTGTTTTCCAGTTACAGCTCATGCGAATCTTGCCGTTTCTCACATGATAGTTTATGATTGAGTCTACTTGGGAGAGCATTTCTCTCCAGTGAAACAGCTGCTCAGGGGAGCCAGAAATCATTCCCACCACACCAGCATTTTCAATAGATTACGTTTCTAATTCCCCTGCTGCTCCTCTGCAGCTCTCTTCTCTCTTAGAAAAAAAGAAAAAAAAGAAAACTACAGGTTTTGGTTGTGAATGTCAGTTTTCCCGAGGATTTTCCGCCCGGTCCCTGCGGTTAACGTGCTGAGGCCTTTTTTTTTTCAGGAGGAGCGTGGATCACAACAGCTCACTCCTTTGGGTATTACCTCTTAATTCTGTTTTGAGTGTTAATGTGATTAAGTTTCATTTTGACAACCACTGATTACTCTGTGTGGATACGGCCTGACACACATACACAAGCCCACGTGGGCGCGGGTGCACACGCTTTGAGGTGGGTCACAGCCCAGCAGCAAGGCTCCCAAAAGCAGCAACCCCACCTCCACCCTGCCTTCCCCTCTCGCGCCCAAGGGCTCACGGCCTCGGCAGCGTCTTGCGAGCATCGAGTTTTCCTCCATCCAGTTATCAAGAGATGCTTTTGCAATGGGAGAAGAGTCGGCATTTTGCACCTCTCAGCACCTCCCCGGCGTTGTTACACCCCAAAGAACTCCAAAGAAGAGCTGTAGGCGCCGACTCCCGTAACCATCATTTTGGAGCAGTGCCAAAATAGCTCACAGAAGAAAGCATCACGGACAATTGCAATCATGTAGACAGAACTTCCTTGGATTTTGATACGACAAGCTACTTTTTTAAGATACAGAAAGCAAAGAAACAGCATCTACTCAAATACTGTGCCGCTACAGAAAGTGTCCAGCACCAGCAGACAAGCAGGAACGAAGCTTTTCCCTATTGCTTCGTTCATTTTATCCCCAATCTTTATTTTTATTTTTATTAAGCTTCTCTAATTTGCAACACACTGTAAATGCAAGGGAAAGAAGCACACGCGGCTGAGGCAAAGAGCACAAACCCTTCTGACTGTAAACAGGATTTTGCTTTTTCTCCTCTTTCCCCCACCCCAAGGGTGAGAAAGTTTGACCTCTTTATTCTCCCTCTGCAATGTATTAATCAGGCACCAAAATAAGGAATCTATGAAAAAATATTTGGTGCAAATTAGGTAACAGCAACATGTCCACCACAAGATGAGTAGGGCATCAAACACAACATTTCTTAAGCTAACATGCTCCAGCTGCCATCCATAGAAATAGCTAAAGGACCCCTAACATGTTTCTACATATTTGAGAGGTATATATACAATCCCCATGAAAAGCAGGATTGACAGGCCAGACTACCACAACTAGTTCCTTCATGTTCAACACTAAAATCTTCTGCAGCACGGGGTCTCTGAGCTCCGGGAATGCCAGCTCCCTTTCACTGGGCCTGTATCCTGCGTATATGTGCAATATCTTCCTACTGCTAGATATTGTATCACCACCTCCTCCTCCTCCTCCTCCTCCTCACTAACGTGCCTGCAGACTTCCCCTCTCAATCAAATGGCTCAGAAGGCAAAAAATTTCGCTGCAAGGGTTTATGGCCATACGACCTGGTAAGGAAAATGGTGTGTCCAGCTAGTCTTTTCAGCTGTCCGAGCCGAGCTGAGTTTCAATGTCCACCCTGCAGATCGGGCACTTCTTGCTGGTGGCCAGCCACTGGTCCACGCACACTTGGTGAAAGAGATGCATACAGGGCAACCGCCTGCAGAGAGAAAAATACCACTGTTAGGATGGAAGAGGTCCAAGGGACCAATAAGAGCTGAAAAACGGCATCTGAAGCTGCTTTGAATGTGGGAAACACTGCTGTGGTGACACCACTGCTGCCAAGGTCCCGCAGCCTTTCCCAGCCAGGCCAGCTCACACAGGGCAGAAGGCTGGACATGGTGTCCTCCTTGGCCTATTAGAAACCCCCACACCATCCTGAATTGAGTTGTTCTGGTTTTTAATTGCGCTGGCTGCTAATTTTTAACTTTTCAGGAGCAAGGTTACACTCCAAAGCCTCTCAGTTGTTCATGGTTGTGTCTCATTAGCAGTCAGGTGGGTCCACACCATTCTTACAAATGTGACCCCAGGGACCTTGGTCACTTTTTACCTGCATCACCCTTGCCATCATCACCTATCACCCTTGTGATACAGAGGAACCTTGAACCACAAGAACCCAAAGCAAGAGGATCAGAGCTTTTCTTGACAATTTGACGGTGAGAATCAGACCTGGGTACTTCTCACCTGCAGTCCCTTCAGCCATGATAGTTCAGCCCCTTGCAGTTTCTTATCCCCACCCTCTGTCACAAGCAGAGATTTGACCCAGACAGGAGCCTGGGATGCCTGTTAGGGACATCTGGGGTTCTGTTGGCTGAGGATGGTTCCCTGTGACCATGTGGGCAGAGCAATCCTACTTATTCTACAGTAAACCAGCTCTGTCCTGGACACAAGCCCATCTCTCCTGGACTTCACACTCACACTGCATTTTATCATACTTTGGCCATCTGTCAGGCTCAGATGTTGATGACCCCAAGCTCCAGATGGTTGTCAGAGACCTGTCTGACCCACCCTTCTCCGACACTTTGCCACCTGGCCAGTTGGCACAGCCTGGAAGCAGGTGATGTAAACCCAGGTAACACTACAAAAACTTGGTCCCCCTGCTGCTGCAGGGCTCTTCCTGCCTACGGGCCATACCAATGTCAACCTACAAAGCATTTGCGTTCCCAGACCCTGCCACGGCCCAGGTGAGTTTCTGGGGACAAGAACAGAGAAAACCCCAGCAGTGCACAGCAGCCTTAATCCAAATAAACACAACTCAGATGGCATTGAGAGGCAGCGGAGGGGATGAAAGGATCTTACCTGACGTCCTCTCCGTCTTCAAGCATGGACAGACAGATTGTGCATTTCTCGTCGGTATCTGACTCCTCGCCATCGTCTTGCTCAGCTTTGCCTTCCTGTGGTCTTCTCTGCAGCAAGGTTAAAGACATCATTTGGTTAGGCCTTGCTTTTCTAATGCCCTCCCCAGCCTGGGTAGTTGCAGGAAGATAAATAGTAAGATCTCCACCTATCAGCCAGATCCTCCAGCTCGGGGAAGCCAGCCCGGCCAAAACAGCCAGCGAGATGAGTGTGCCATCAACATGCTGCTGGTTGGCATGTCTCCTCCTGGGGCCAGTGGCAGCGAGGCTGGTAGCAGTGCCCCAAGGAGCAGCCTGTCCTCTGCTGCCCCAATGCAGCCCCCCATCACTTCCTTGCAGTGGGGACGGCCCCACGGTCTCCTTTGCTGGAGGATTCTCCTTGGGGAGACCCCAAAGCTCATGGGGCCACCACTGCCAGGAAGGGCAACCACTGTGCCCCATGCCAGCTTGGCCACTGGGCCAGCCCCATGCTGCACCACAGGGCAGTGCTTAGCCTGTCAGCTCCCCCTTTTCCTCTTTCCCCACACATCCATTCCTATTCGTGTCATTTTCCTGGGTTCACTGGAGATGCGGCGAGAGACAAGTGCAGCGGGAGTTACCTCACATCCAACCTGGGCAACGCAACATCCCTACCCTCCAGCCGGGAGTGACCAACGCACGAAATTACTGCCCGGACAAGCATTCTTCCCAATTTCTACTTAGCACAACCCAAAAAGTGTGCCACCCGTTTCTTCATGGGCAGGAGGTCAGCTCCAACAGAGGAGACACCCCTTGTGAAGCAAGGGGAGGACGAGGTGCCCCAGGCCGCGGAGCCGCCGCCCTCACGGCGGGCGTGGGGCAGCGCCGCTTGCATGCAGAACGGGGCGGGTTTGCATGCACGAAGCCCCCTGGGTGGTGTGCACTTTCTTACCAGGTGCGGACAGGGGGGAAATTGCACCCGCTGGGTGGGAGAAGGTTGAGACCCTTTTGAAAATTTGGCCCGCAGCTTCCTAGCCTAGAAGTGAGAAACAGCCAGCTGAGCTACGCCACCGCTTCCGCCCCGGGAGCCCCACAAGATATTACAGCACCACTGCTGGGTTTTACGTTCCTCCCGCGCCTCGGGGGATGTTTTGGTTGATGGTGCCAGTTTGCCAACCCTGAGGATTGCGACCCACCGAAGTCCTTCCTTCTGCCTGCTCCACGCCCACAGCCCTCGGCTGACTGAGAGGGGCTGGCAGCCGTGCCGTGGTTTCGGGGCACTCACCTTCTTGTACTTGTGGGGGAAGGTGAATCTCTCGATGGTGTTCTGGACGGCGCCCCGGCTCACGCTGCCCAGCCTGTCCTCCAGCTGCAGCAGCTCCTGCGGCACAGGAACATCAGGAAAGTGCCATCCCCACTGCTCCCGAGGCACCAGGTCCCACCACACAACCATACCTGCTGGCAACCGAGGCTCCCTCCTGTCCTCTCCTCAGTGGAAATGTCCATCAAACCCAAATCAGCCATGCTGTAAGGATGGATCTGATCCCTGGCACTTGGGATAATAACTAAGAGCTCGAGGCAAAGAGCTGGATATCCAATATTTCACAAATTAGGGTGGAATTCGAGCTTCATCTGACAGTCTTGGAAACAAAACCCCATAGATCTGGAGCACTTTGTTCACAGACATGAAAGGAGCCAGAGTCAACCCAAGCCAGACCCAGGCACCTCGGAGTAAACCATTTTTTACCAAACTCAACGCCATCACCTCCCAGTTGTTACTAAAATTGCTGCAAGACTCATTGCAACTGCCACGCCACAAAAAACAGTCTTACAGCTTCATACCAGAGCTTGCACAGACTCACAGCACTGAAAAAATTAATAATTCCAGTCTCCAGATACGTACTTCATAGCTCTCCCGCACAGCGGATGTGTGTCTGCTTGGGTTCAGTCCCTGAAGAGCAAGCAGCTGAAGCTGAGGGTAAGGATAATTTCTGATTTCATGAACAACCTGCAAGAAGTGAGGGAGAAAAATAAAGCCACCTGTACTTGCCCACATAAAACCCTTGTGTACCCTGATGTAAATCTAGTGCTTTAAAAATTCAAATTGAAAGAGCAGATTGACACCTTCACCAATTTAAGCCTTTTGATAATAAAAAAAAAAGACGTCTTATTAGATACATTTCCTATAAATGAAAAGAACATGCACTTCTTCCAAATAAACTATTTGTTATAATAATTTCTGTATCATCCATAACATCGTGGTTCCAAATTCCCAACACAGATTAGATCACAATGAAATTTTATTTCATTTAAGTGGGTGGATTTCTCTTCATCAAAGCTTTGATTGTTTTTTTTTTTTAAAGGCTCACTGTAGTACACAGGTGCCAGTCTAACTATGGCACCAGGGAAAAGCACCCTCATGGGATTTCTGAGGATGTTTTAAGGATTAGCGGTGCTTGGCATCGATTAGCTCCAAATACAGCACCCTGCTAGGAGCAGAGGTAGAAAATGACCCCAGTCAGCCTGTCTTCTCATCAAACCCACCTCCACCTGTGCAAGAGGTCATGCAAAACCTTTACAGGTAGCATCAAAGCTGATGCAGAGAGCAACAACGTGATGAGGGATGGTCCTTGGGACCGACACCAGGGAAAGCAGCCACCCACTGCCAATCCTTCTGCACACAAAAAGTCCCGGGAGACCACAGTTTCTTCCACTATTAATAATATTACTAATATTAACTGCTGAGTCTCTCACATCCTGCCCATGCTTTGCAGACCAGCTTGTGAACGTGGTGCTGCAAGCGATGGACCAAATCCTTCCAGAACAGCTGAGCTTTTCTTTTCTTTCTCTAATCCAGTGCAGTGATGCAACATTATCCTTTCAGACACTCCCTCCCACGGCCGGAGATAAGTGGGATTTGCAGAAGACAGGTGATAGAAAGATAGCAGCCTTTATTTTGACTGCCTTCTGGCAGACAATGCATAAAACATTTCTCAGTAAAAGCGTTTCACTTACCATCTGGGTTGAGGATGTGCTTCTGGGGAAATGGTGCATCCGAGGCGTAGCCAAGTAATGCTGATAGGGCTGGGGCACCGGCCGGACCTGGAACTGGGCGTGAGTCAGCCCCGCGTCGACGCTGAGGTCCCTGTGGGCACCGGGAGGAAGATGTGGCTCTGAGTGCATGGTTGTGCTCATGGACTGCAGCAAACCAGACCGTGCTCACAGGGCAACCCCCTTGGTGAGCTCTGGGCTGCTCTGGGCTCCTCAGCCTGGGGAGATGCCACTGCTTGGAAGGGAGTTTCCTCCAGTTTGAGGAATCACCCACCAGGTCACCACAAAGGAATGAGGGGTTGTTTCTATGCCAGATAGCATTTGAGTTATTCGGGGTCAAGAGCTGTGCAGATGCACCCTGCTAATTTCAGAGCAAGAGCAATTTTGTGGCTCAAAATGATACCCAGGCTCAGCAACCCAACCTGGTCAAACCAGGACCTTCCTGTGCTGCCAGCACTGCAAACTATTACAGTTTGCCTTGAATGTTTTGCAGGGATACAGATAATTACTCGAGGGACTCAACAATGAACCATTCTGGTAGTTTTTAGAAGCTAGATAGGCACTGTCTGTGGGCTTTTTTGATGTGCCTGTGCTTTCCTTGGAGTCTCCCAGCCCAGATCATGGTAGGACTTGGGGAGTCAAAGGACACTGTCCTTTGCCTGAATCCAGGCTCAGGGTGGTGAGAGTGTGAGGTGTGAGGGTGGTGAGGCCCTGGCACAGGTTTCCCAGAGAAGCTGTGGCTGCTGCATCCCTGGAAATGTCCCAGGCCAGGTTGCACAGGGCTTGGACCAACCTGGTCTAGTGGAAGATGTCCCTGCCCATGACAGTGGTTGGAGCAAGGTGATCTTTGAGGTCCTGTCCAACCCAAACCACTCTGGAATTCTATGATTCTATGAACTCCAGAACTGTGATTTGTGCAAAAAACAAAGGTTTTATGAGGCTGCTGTAGGAAGTGTGTCACACAACTAGCAGGCCAACACCAGTGGGGCAGGACATCCCTGATGGCCCTGCTTGCCTGAACACAGCCTGACCCAGGCCAGCAGAGATGGAGCTCATCTTGGTGAATTTGGGTGCTTTTATCCTCCAGAAAAATAACCCAGCTCAATCCCAGGACTTGTCATGACCAACGTCACAGCTCTGCTCAATCCAACACACAGAGATAAGCTACAACCCCACCTCTACCGTGCCATGTGGAGGGAGTGGGAGGGGACCTAATGCAGCATCTCCATCTATAATCCAATTAGCTGATCCCTATTCTTCCCAGCCTGAGAGTCACCAGGCAAACGAGTGCTTTGAACATCATTCACTTTATCATCACTA
Organism: Eulacestoma nigropectus; assembly: GCA_013397775.1. Taxonomy (NCBI): domain Eukaryota; kingdom Metazoa; phylum Chordata; class Aves; order Passeriformes; genus Eulacestoma; species Eulacestoma nigropectus. The sequence goes on along the minus strand of VZTE01003439.1, from coordinate 43,811 downwards.
CAAAATCCGGCGTTCTAATAACAATTGCCTTCACATTTGCCAGCGCATAGCTAATTAGAGCACAAGGGTGGCTTCCCGTTTCAGCCTCCAACTTCTCCTCCCCTGCATGGAGAACAGCAGCAGTGCGTACCACGGCTTGTTAGGAACAGCCCAGATGTGCCCTCCAGCAGCTGTGAAACTGCTTTCAGCCCCTAGAAGATGGGGACATGAGGGGACAGTAGATGCAGAAATCCTTCATCCAGAACAGCCTGTGCACCAGGCAGCAGCACCAGTGCTCCAGAACTCCCTAACACCCACACTAAGCTGGATGAGATGATCCTCGTGGGTCCCTTCCAACTCAGGATATTCTGTGGTTCTGTGATTCTAAGTTGATGCCAAGAGGGGGACTACCTTTGCTGGCCCTGTGTTAGCCACGTGCTAGACAGACAAAACCTGGCAGAGGACAAAACACAGCAGGCAACTGGCAAGAGCACAGCCAGGGTGAGAACCCACAGGTCTGGGCACTCTCCAGCTCCTCTGTCCCAATTCTGGATATTTATCCAATTGCTTAAGATTGTTCCCAGGTTGATGGAGGGCTCAACTGGAAATCAGGAGGCTTTGGGTCCATTCCCAGCCCTGCCACTTTCTTGATGCATGACCTTGATCCACTTCCTCTTTGCCTTCCCATATTCCCTGCCTACAACACAGATGTGGTAATCCATGGAGTGCTTTGGGATCAAGGACTGAAGAGATCTCTCAAGGGGGAATGGCCATTATTAAACTGCACGAGTAATTGCAATGACAGGACTGCTGAACTGTTTGTGCATCTAGAGACTTAAAATCAGATGCTGAGGCTCCTGAAGTGATGCTGTGGGTGTACAGATGTGTCCAAAGCAGAATACAGCATGGAACAGTGTTTTCCCAGGGTTTGGGGCTGAATAAGCAGAGCACAGTTGTTGAAGCAGAACAGAACTAACCATTACTTTCTAGTCCATGCTACGTGAATGACTGTACAGCATCTTGATGCTCAGGTGAGAGGTTCAAGCACTGCGATGCTTGTGGCAAATGGGCTGCCAACAACCAAAGAGTGAAGGGTAAGACTCCAGGTAACAGGTTGGATGGTCGTCACTACACGTGTAGTGCAGAAGATGATTTAAGGAACCAAACAGGAGTTTGTTTGTTCTTCCCCAGAAGATTTTAATTGGGGTTGGGCTGTCTGAGATGACTGATCTTTCCTCAGATCTTTCTTCCATCCCCACTTCCACCTCCTGTGGCAGTGCCCACCACCTACAGCCTCCAAGGAAACGCTGCTGCTGCTCATCCGGGGGTAACACATTAGAGGGGAGTTTTTATATTTGTCACTGGGCAAAACTGTACGTGTACCCCAAAGGAAAGTGAGTCACCCAAACATATGCCCACCGTGTATGATTTCTGTCACCACCACTCCTTGGGTTTTATAAGGCTATGGAGCAACAGAGGGGAGAAAAGGAGGGAGGAGGAGGGCATTTAGTGATGCTTTATCAGATACTTCTAATGATTATAATTAAGCACTCTGAGCTGAAAGAGAGGCAGAAAGAATCACTCTATCCAGATGGTACATGAACTGCTTTGCAAACCAATATGAACAATGTCACCCCAACCACATTCAGCCCACAGGAGTGCCAGTAATGGGAACACCTGAGAAGAAAATTGCAGAAGGATGTGGTCATATTTTGTGTATTATTGTGTATTATCCACTGAAGGGGGAAAAGAACAACAATCTCAGGTTAAAAGGACTTTTCATTTGCAGAGTGAAGTGCTCAGATGCTAGGAAATGCCATCATTAAGATTTCCTGTGCCATTTTATTTTGGTCCCCTTGTGCAAATACATTGCGATTGTCTCTAATTACAAGTTCACATGCTATTTTTTCCATTCAGTGCACAGAATGGACTTTGCTCAGCTTACAAGCAACTACTCAGAAGTATGTTTTTATTTTCTCATTCTTTCAACCAGGTTACCATACTTTATTAACTGTTCAAGAGCTCTCAACCTGCTCTGAAAATGAAATGAACAATTCCCTGCAAAGCTTTTCCAGGGTATTGAACACTACAGTTGGAGAATGATGAACACATCTCCATCCACACTACGCTGCATGGCAGGGTAGCATGGTGCTCCCTAATTTGGACGAGAGAAACCATTATGGCCACTGGGTTCTGAGTGCTCGAAGAACGTCTAGTTCAGGCAGATAGTGGTCTACTGGCAAAAACCCTGTCTGTGCCCTGCAGCATGAAGAGCCCTTGGGAGAATTAGTGCTTGGCTTCACTCTAAATCTGTAGGTGAAAAATTATGAGCAACAACAATGGAGTGTGCCTAAAGAGGGGCAATGGAGCTGGGGAAGAGTCTGGAGCACAAGTCTGATGGGGAGCAGCTGAGGGAGCCAAGGGGGGCTCATCGTGGAGAAAAGGAGGCTCAGGGGGGACCTTGTGGCTCTGCACAACTCCCTGACAGGAGGGGGCGGCCGGGGGGGGGTCGGGCTCTGCTTCCAGGAAACAGGGACAGGACAAGAGGGAATGGCCTCAAGTTGTGCCAGGGGAAGTTTAGATTGAATATTAAGGAAAATTGCTTCACCCAAGGAGCTGTCCAGCCCTGGCACAGGCTGTCCAGGGCAGTGTTGGAGTCCCCATCCCTGGAGAGGTTTAAAAGCCGTGTGGATGTGGCACTTGAGGACATGGGTTAGTGGTGGCCTTGGCACTGCTGGGGAATGGTTGGATTCAGTGGTCTTAGAGGGTTTTTCCAACCTGAATGATTCAATGATACCATTTATATAGGAGGTTTTCACACTCTCACAGCCCTCTCAGAGATGAGTTTTCCCTTTGCACACTCCCCACACTGCAACTGCTGAGCTGACTCACTACCTTTCATCAAAGCCCTGATCCCTGATGGCATTCCCCGACACCTGCAGCCTTCCCAGGAGTTTTTAAACACTTCATTAGATGCAGCAGTGAAATGGGGATCACTTACCAGTCAGTGCCCTCTGCCAAATACCTGGGCTGGGGCCCCATGGGTTGTGGAGTCTGCAGTTGGTGGCTGAAGTCGAAGCTGGGGTGTAGGCGGTGAGGCTGGACAGACATGCGCTCTTGGGCCCGCCTGCGGGGAGGAGAGCAGCAACAGGGTCACACATGGGTGGGCACTGGAATTCCTGCCAAGAACCCGTGGAAAACCCCAATGGCTGGGCTCGTGAACAAGTGTCCAAAGCTAAACACTCCAGGCAGGTGTCAGGGATGATGGGAAGAGGAACCCGGGGCTGTCATTCCCTCATGGTCATCACGCAGCAATCCACTCTCACGCCCTGTGGCACCCACATATGCTCAGTTTGCAGGAGACGCTATTTGCTGGCAACATGGAGAGAAAAAGAGGAAACCAAACAACTTCTCAGCAGCTTCATGCAGTTTGCACTATTTTCTTTTTCACCACAGTCAGCCCCATAAACAACACATGAGATAAAATGTGCCCCTGCTTCAGCTGTGATCCATCATCATAAAGAAGCTGCAGGTTGTCTCGTCTCACATGCAGTCCATAAACTCCTGGGAAACCTCATTCATAACCAGATTACTCAGGAGTGACTGAAAGCAGGATTTACTCTCACTGGCCTTTGCCAACATTTCTTTGGATGATGGACAGGCCAGGCTGGGTTCCAGCTCCTTCTCCCTCTGCTCTGTTCCCACTGCAGGCAGGGAAAAGAAAGTGGCAGAAAATACAGCAAGGTTTTGCTAGGGATTTGAGTCTCATGATTGTTGCTTATTTGAACTGCTCAGGGGAAGAGCATATGCTGCTTGATCAGTGTCCACCTTGGGCAAGAGACAAGGTGAATGCACAAGCAGGTTTTGCATTACAGACAGACTCATACCCTTCGCTTCCTGACGAGTTACCACTTACCAGTGGAGGCATCACAAAGCAAATCTTCAGAAAAAACTAGGGCAAATGGAGCAGGCAACTGCTAGGTAAATAACTTTTCATGCAGCCACAGTTCAGAGGCTTCACTTTCAAAGGCATAACCCATATTCCCATTACTGGGACCTCCTGCCCCACACCTGTAAGGGTTCTGACATCCTCCTCCATTGCAGCTGTGCTTTCAGAGACAAGCACTGGCACTGGGCAAGAGGTTCCTGCCTTTTTCCACACCACAGCCCACTGACAGCATTTACCAAAGCAGATCCTGCGTGGAATTGTGCTTTGTGCTTTTATTTGAATTCAGCTTATGACTAAGAGATAAACACCTGTAACATCAGTTCCTCAGCCTTGAACATACTTGCTACCCAATTATTAGCTAATCATTAAATCCACCTAAAATCCAGCTTATGCACAACAAAACAGTGATGAGAAGAACACACAATTTTCAGACAGAAAGGGCATGGAAAGAAAGGGTTTCCTATCCATAGCATTCTTTCCAAATGAAGCATCATGGCAAAGTCTCATCCTCTGATTCTTGATCCATGGGCACAACCCACAAATAGCTTCCATATGTTTCCAAAAAAAATCACTCCTCTCTCAAGAAACACAATCAAGACAAGGCCAGGCATCCATTTCCACCTCTGCTGAGTTACATTAATTCTGCCTGCATTTGTCAGCTCAGTGTGGATTTAGGATGCTTTCTGTGACAGAGTGTGCTGCAGGTCAGTGGCATCATTCCCTCACGGAGATGGAAAGCCTACCTAGACCCCGAGCAACAAGACCTCCGTGTGTATAACCTGACGAGACAGGTGGACACAGCCTCTTGCATGGTTTTGGAACAGCAGCTACGAGGACGGAGCTCATGCACGCAGGGACAGGACAGGTCCCCTGCAACAGCATCATGATCCTCCTAGGAGTGACAAAAATGGGGCACGCTAGATGAGCACAGCAGGGATCCCCACAGGAATGGCACACCTTCAGGTGCAGCCCGCCCTGCAGCCTCCCTTCTGGCAGATGCATTTTCAGCGCACACAGGCGAGCTTGGGAAGAAAACCCAACACCGCCAGCACTGCCTGCGGTTCACAGGCGATGCGAGGTTGACGCGGCTTCTCCGCACCCTTTGGTGGGAGCGGGATCCCCTTACCTGGGATGGGGCATGAGCCGGCGGTGCTGCGCCTCGAGGAGCTGCTGCTGGAGGAGGTATTGCTGGTGTAGCGCCTGAGGTAGGAAGGAGGGCCCGGCGACGTCCTGGAAGGGCAGGGCTGGCACCGGCGCCAGGGGCTGGTGCAGGGGGCCGCTGTGCTGGTGCGCAGGGGCCATGTGGGGAGCCAGCCCCGGCTGCGGCTGCACCGCGTGAGGCAGGGCGAAGTCGGCGGAGAGCGGAGGCTGGGGACCCAGGTGGAAATGCCGGCAGGAGGTAGCATGGGCATGCTGAGACCTTTGAAAGGGAGCACCTGCAAGAGAAGAGCACGGCGGTCACGGGGGCCGGCGGTGGCCAGGGCAGACCAGCCCGGTGGTTGCCCACGCAGGGCAAGGTTTGGGCAAATGGCTGTTACTCCCCACTTCCAGAAGGTTCATAAAAAAATAAAAGGGAACAAGTCAGTTAAAGATGATTACAAGAAAAAAATACTGATTTTGACTAAGGGTATTTCTCCTCCAAGAAACATTGAAGCCAAAACATAGATTTGGGTTGAAAGTCTCTTTTTGGCTCCAAGTTGAAGTGTGTAGTGAGGAAAACTGCTTCGAGCTTGTTTTGGCTCTCCTGTCTTAAACAGAAAAAAACAAAAGTCTTAATAGAGCCTGTGGAGGTAGAACAAGGAGTGATGGTTTTAAACTAGAAGAGAGGAGATTCAGACTAGGTAGAAGGAAGACATTTTTGGGCTGAGGACGGTGAGGCCGTGGCACAGACTGCCCAGAAAAGCCATGGATGCCCCTTCCTTGGAAGTGTTTGAGGCCAGCTTGGATGAGGTTTGGAGCAACCTTGTCTAGTGAGAGCTGTCCCTGCCCATGGCAGTGGGGTTGGACTAGATGACCTTTAAAGGTCTTTTTCAACCCAAACTATTCTGTGATATAGACTCAACACTTTAGAAAAGGAAATAAACAACAAAACCTGTTTTCTAAAATATCTGGGGTTTGGATATCATCTCACTGAAGTTTTGAATGTTTTCCCTGAATTGCAGACTTTCCCTGAAAGTCGTTTTTTTGCCTCTAATCATAGGCAAGGAGATAATCTCTGCTCTAAAAAATCGCCTCACGCTGACTTCAGGACATGAATGAGACAACTTCCACCTCTGAGAGCAGGGATGAAGGCCCTGTGTGTTTGCTGAGATCCTTCGACAGCCTGCCCTCATGAGCTGCATACAGGGAGAGAGCAGCTGCTGGAAACACAACACGGACTGCTATGAGACCAGTCATGAAGCTGACGGGAATGAGGAAGAAATGAGGTGTGAAAGATATCCATAGTGGAGGCGTTTTGCAAAACATCTGGCACTGGCTTGCACCTTGCTCAAGATCCTCGCTTGGACAGGCCCTTGGCCCAATCCAGCATGTTAATTCCTACATTCCTGGAGCATTTACAGGCATCACCCAAAACTTTTGGCTCTTAAACTAGGGAAAGAGTCAACTCAAGAGATGAAGGATGAGACTCGAGTGAGGCTATTAGAGATTCCTCTTTGCTGAGAATCAGCCCAGGATGGGATACCTACCCTTTTACAGTGTTTTGAACAGCCCGTCTTCCTCCTTCTGTTTTAATCTTTGTGAGTGGTACAAAACATCCTCGAACAACAGCACCAACAGACTCTACACCATCCCAAAGCACAAGCACGTACATCATGCCTTCTTCACCCAGATCCCTCCTGCTCACATCTCCCTGGCAGGCAGGGCCAGTCCATCACAGCAGCTCAGGGAGTCCTGAGCGCTCTCTGCTCATGTCCACATGGAAGCAGGAGAAGCACACAGCAAGCCAGATGCCAGCAGGAGAAACAACAGGAGAGGGCCCATCAGAAATGGATGGTTTGCAAAACTGTGCATAATTACACACAGCATCTCTCAAATACAAACTAATCCTCCATAGTGCCCCTCTGAGAGAGAGCAGGTTACACAATACGTGCCACCCACAGCAGTGCTTCTTGAGGTGATAATTTCCCCTGCTGTCAGACAACAGCATGATTCAACCACGATATTAATTAAAACCAGAGGTGGTGGGATCAGACCTGCTGTTCCTCAATGACAGAGCTGCAAACCCAGGCCAAAGAGCCATTCATATACCCCGTTCCCCTGCAGGTTGTATTTGTTGCTGACGGCCTGGCCCAAATTCACCAAAAAACAGGTAAAGGCTGAGTAATGAAATGGGGATCCTGCGCCTCCCTGGCCCATTGCTGAAGGGAATTGTGAGGAGAAGCCTCCTGACTGCTGTGTTTGCTTGGTACTTGCCAAGCAGCTCATGGTGAATTGCTCAACTTCTGGTTGAGGCCATGTGTCCTCCCAGTGGAAAGCTGCTGCAGCAGGTCACAGGTGAGCCACTGTGCCCCCCCCAGGCCTTCACGGGGCCTGAAGACAAGGTGTGAGAGCAGGTAAAAGTGCTAAACCCTCTGCACACACCAGCCTGTGTCACCAGGCTGCAGTCCAGCTGTATTTCAGACAAAAATGTCTCAGGGCGATACAAGACAGAGAAGCTCAGTGATATTCCCCCACATTTCCTGGGACACATTCTCTAGGACATAAGTAAAGCAGAGAATGCCTGTCTCTCATCTCCTGTGACTCTCTTGTCTCTCAATGCCTGGTGTGACCTCAGCCAGCGATTTCCAGCTTTTACTGGGTCTTGGGAACCCTTAATCTGATTTAGATAAATGTCTGGAAGGCCTTTGATGCCAGAGCCATGGTGAACTAGAGAGCACCAGGTGGGCAGATCAGCTGGTCATGTTTCTGATTTGGATTTTGCTTCCCATACAAAGACAGTCCTTGGGAGGAACTCGGTCACACACTTTCCCAAGGTCCAGAACACACAAACTTTATCTGTGGTATGTGTGCAGGAAGATACACAGAGCTAGCATATCTGAAAGCAAAAGCCCAACTCATTTTGTTTTGGTACAGAGTTAATTTGCCTTATCTTTAGGAACTAATTAATTAAATAAAGCACTTTTCAGTATTTTTTGCTAGTACCTACTGCTGCAGTGATGCATTTCTCTCCGCAGGAATAACACCATCAAGATGTGACCGGGACCATATGATTAAATAAAACCCATTAATTTGTCTTAACATAACACACTACTCTGTGTAGTAATTGTTCATTCTCTACAACTAATCCAATTGCTGATGAGGATTTTTACAGCAAAGCGAAGACTTTGGGGAATACTTCAGCAATCCTATGCTTATTAGCAGTTATCCAATCACACTGCTGGCATAACCAAGCCAGCCTGCAAAACAAAGAACCAGCCCTCCCTCAGCTGGGTGCTGGTGAACCCCAGAAAGCCCTGGCAAACAAATAACAGCTCAAAACAGAACATTACATTTTTAAGTCAGTTATTTTTGAGTCTACCCTCTCCTGCTCATTGCATCTAGATGCAAAGGGCCCTGTTGGGGGCTGCTTTCCAAGTCCACATTTCGGTCTCATGAACGTGAGGTAAATACAGTGTCACCCTGTAAACATGAGCTGAGCATCCTTGTCCAGGTAGCTCACCACAATCAACACCAAAAGCAGGCACTCATTCCTTAGAATTCCACAGAGATTCTCACATTAGCAGTGTCAGAGAGTTGCAGGATTGTTAAAGTTGGAAAAATCCTCTAAGATCAGTGAGTCCATTAACACAGAGCCATTGTGCTCACCACTAAACCATGATCCCAGGTGCCACATTCACATAACTACTGAGCACTTCAAGAAGTGGGGACTCCACCACTTCCCTGAATGCCTCTTCCAAAGCCTGACCACACTTTCTGTGAAGAAACTTTTCCCAATATCCAACCTAAACCTCCCCCAGAACAGCTCGAGGCCATTCCCTCTCCTCCTGTCCCTGTTCCCTGGGAGCAGAGCCCGACCCCCACCTGGCTGTCCCCTCCTGTCAGGGAGCTGTGGAGAGCCAAGAAGTCTATTAGTGATTACTTTGCTAGCACATCTCCTCCTTTTTTTCCAAGCCAGAAGTGTGGTCCTGGACCACATTTGCATTGAAACCAACAAGCATAAACATTGCCTATAAGATACTTCAAGAAAATTGGATTCATGAATTTAATCTGCTTTTTGCCTGGATAGCAATGTCTGCCACAGCAGAGACTAATCCACGACTAAAACTGAGTCCTGATACCACATTCCAGCTTTTGTTTTCACTCCCCAGTAAAAGGGCAGAGCTGACATTTTCATTAGCCAAGCTTTGAGGACATTTCCACAGCAAAGACAATGAGGATATAAAATGTGCCTATCTTGCTCCAGAGCCACTAATTGCATCCTCCATGATCCTTGTTCCCCATCACCTGTCCAGTGGTGCCTGCATGAAGGCCATGTAGCTCTGGGATCAGTGAGGCAGAGACTTTCTCCCAGCTTAATGAACTCAAGTTTTGGTCCTCATCGTATAGAAGGATTCTCTTCCTCCACTGGGATACTTTGATTTTGCAGGAAGAGAGATTAGCCAGATCTTGGATGTTTTTTAAGGCTTACCCTCCATGTCCAAACACTTGCCTTCTCCAGCCCAGGAGGCAACCACAGAATCCCAGAATTAAGGTTGGAAGGACCACTGGAGATCATCTACTCCAATCCTTCTGCTCAGGCAGGGTCCCTAGAACACACGACTCAGGATTGTGCCCAGCTTTTTTTAATATTTCCCGGGAAGATATTCAGGGGAGTCCACAGAGGCAACACAGTCCTCATCAGCCCTAGAGAGGCTTCTGTCCCAAGGCCAGCCTGGAAGCAGCTGTGCCATGCCCAGCCTGCTGGTTGTGATGAGAGGGCCAGCCCCCCGCACGAGGCTCATTGACGCGCTCGTGGTGCCTTGAGCAGTTCCAGTCGCTCCTGCCTGGAGCTGTGAAGGACTGATTTCTCTGGGAGCACTGTCAGGCTGCCCACCAGCCAAAAATCATTTCTTTGTCCTGATGGTGCTTCCTTTCATTCGAATGCTGTTGCTGTAGCAGATGATGACAGCTCAGAGCAGCATCAGACCAGCAGCTCTGAGATGAGCGATACCTTCCATCTGTGTCAGCAAAGCAGGTGACTTACTCCGGTTCTGGGCAGTTTCCCTTTAACAGGTTGAGGCCAAATGTCCTCAAAATGCCCCCAGATGCCCACACACCCACCTAAGCTGCCAGCTTGGGCAACTCTTGTTGCCTTACACCTGCCTGGCCTCAGCTAAGCCACAAAGACAGCTAATGCCGGAATCTAGATAATCCAGATCTAAAACATGCCTTGCAAGTCTCAAAGTTTGTGGTAACACATGGAGGCAAAGATAGGATCTGCTGGAGAAGTGAATCGTGTCTCGGGCAAGCCAAGCTATCTGTGGGGTGGGAAAGAGAGCTAGGTGGTTCTCTGGCATAACTGGGGACAAGTGTGACCCAAAAGAGGCTGTGGCACATTGTGATGGTATGGGACCATGTGGCCAGGGATGCCTTTGGGTGAGCACCAGCAACATCTCCCTGCCTTGTGTGATGGTCTTACAGCTGCTGCCTCCACTCCCCCTCAGCTTCTTGCATGGCATCCTAAAGCCAAGGTCAGCACCAGGGATCAATGGGTGGAGAATCAGTACTTTGGTAATTCCTGCCACTGTCAGAACATTAGTGTGGTTCAGTGGCTGCCCCAGCTGGCCTGGTTCTCCTCTGCTGCTGTGATAGATGCTGCAGCTTCACACTGTGATGCTGAAAACCTGCTACGGAGCCAGGTCTGTGTGACATCCCACTGCTCTGGGCCTCTACAGCCTGCAGTATCCCCCATAGATACACAGTTCTACAATGACACAATCACATAATCATACAATCATAGAATGGGTTGGGTTGGAAGGGGTCTTTGAAGGTCATCTAGTTCCAATCCCCTGCCACGGGCAGGGACAACTTCCACTAGATCAGGTTGCTCCAAGCCCTATCCAACCTGGCCTTGGACACTGCCAGGAATGGGACCTCCATAGATTCTCTGAGCAACCTCTGCCAGGGCCTCACCACCCTCACAGGAAATAATTTCTTCCTAATACCTAAGCTAAACCTACTTTCTTTCAATGTGAAGCCATTTCCCCTTGTCCTGTCAGTCCAGGCTCTTGCAAACAGTCTTGCCCCATCTTTCCTGTAGGTTCCCTTTGGGTACTGGAAGAGAATGAGGTCACAATGAGGTCATTCCAAAGCCTTCTCATTTCCAGACTGAGCAATCTCAATTCTCTCAGCCTTTACTCATAGCACAGGTTCTCCATCCCTCTGATTATCTTGGTGGCCTTCTCTGGACGGGCTCCAACAAGTCCCTGTCCTTCCTGTGCTGGGGACCCCAGAGCTGGAGGCAGCTCTCACCTGAGTGTGGCAGAGGGGCAGAATCACCTCCACAATGCCACGGCCTCACAAAACCATTTAGCACCACAGAATACAACAACAGAATCGTTTGGGTTGGAAAAGGCCTCTCAGACCATCAAGTCCAACTGAGCACTGCCAAGCCCACTGCTAAACCGCATCCCCAACCTGCACTGCGAAGACAATCCTCCACAAGCCCGTGGGGAAAGCTTAACAACAATTAACAACAATTTTCGAAGTACCCAAAACACTTTGCTAGAAGTTGGCATTGCAAGCTTCAGCCTCAGACTGGGGAAGGTACAAATTCGTTTTTAGAAAGCCAGCAGATGATGCAGGCGTGTGGACAGCTGAACCTGCTCGGCTGCTCGCTGCCGTGCTGTTTCCACCCTTCGCTCCCGCAGGCGTCAAGCGCGGCGGAAACCCACAGGGAAACTCAACACATCCTCCTCGCCGCCGCTTTCTCACTTCCACGGCTGCTGCTTTTTCCTTCTTTTTCCCCCTCAGTTCTACAGTTATATTTATTGTTTCCATACATTATCCAAAGCAGCATGGACTTTTCCTCATTAACAGAAATGCTCCCGTTTCCTTCGCACCCCCGGGTGAACCCTGCGAATGATAAGTTCGTGTGTTTTGGCAGGTTGGTAAGTGACATCGAGTCACAGAAATGTACTGGTCTGGTCCTAGGTGTTTCTGCCACTGGGAATTCTCCTTTAGCATCAGTCAAGGTTTGACTACATCTAGGCACATGCACATTTATCCACCCAGCAGTATTTCAGCCAGGAAGGCTCAAGAGATCCGTGTGCTCATTCAACACTGACCCATCTGTGAGATGCAAAGCCCCTGGGTAATCCCTGCAGTGAGACAGGGGATGCTACAGGCTTTATGAAAAGAAAAATCCAGAAAGCAGAACTATTTATTCCCACCTCCTTTCCTCGGGCAATAGCACTCTTGATGCAACCAGGCTGCTGGTAAGGGACGCAGGATCAGGCCTGGAGCTGGCACTGGGATAGGTGTCTCGAGCGGACAGGTGCAGCCCAGGGAGCCCGGCCGCCCTCGAGAGGAAAACAAAATCTGTCTCATGCTGTTAAGCTGCCTGCAAAGCATGTGAATATTTCCCCTGGGTAAGGCAACCTGGGCTGCTCATCGAGGCCTCCATGGTCTGCATGTCAGGGCTGGGGGTGTCAGGGAGGCTGGGGCTGGTTCACATCCAAGTCCCATCGTGGCAGAGGGAAATGGCAGCTCCTGGAGAGCCCTGGCTTCACTCACTGAAAGATTTTACAGCTGAGGAAGAACTGCCTGTTGTAATCGGCCAGGCTGGGGGATGGAGTCGGGTCGTCTCAGCCACTTCGTCCTGATTAGACCCCCTGCAACCCCTCCTCCTGCACTGGGGAGGCAGATAAGCCCCCTCAACAGGAGCCATTGTGGTGCCTCTCCGAGCACCAGGAGAGCCTGCGAGGCTTTTAACAGCCCAGGAGCCTGCAGCTCACTTCCCTGGATGTGCATTAAAATTCCCCTCAGAGCCAGCAACGCGGTGGGAAGTTTGCATCAGTCCTGACAGCGTGCAGTGAGTAAAGGCCAAAATCGTGGGAGCAGCTCCAGCTTCACGTGGCACATGGAGAAGGACACCACGGGGGACTCACACTGAGTCTACAAACAAGCTCCTAATTGCCTGATGCCATCAGACACGTGTAATCCCTTCCAAATTGTTTGTGAACATACCCTTATGAAATGAGCGAAAATTCACTTACTGATAGGAAATGAGGTGTGACAGTCACAGAACGATAGAATGGCTTGGGTTGGAAGGGACCCTAAAGATCACCCAGTTCCAACCCCCCTGCCATGGAAAATAAAATATGAAAGAAATAACCCCCCAGACCAAAGTCATGGTATTCAGCTGCATAAAGGTTGAGTGGTCTCGCAGAGGGAGATACTGAGCTGTCTCACTCCTGTCACAGGACAGCTGACTGCAGGGTGAGAAGATTGGGGCAGGGAGGATGAAAGAAGAAGAAAGAATTTAAGAAAAATCTATCAGGCAGGAAGGAATCTGTCTCATTTTCAGCACCTTTGCCAACAGCTTTCTCATTTCATCTAGTGAAATTGAGAATCACAGAATTCAATCAAGGTTGAAAGAGACCTTCAAGATCATTGGGTCCAGCCATTAACCCAGCACCACCAAAATGACTCCTTAACCATATCCAAGTGCCACATCCAGACCCTCCTTGAACACTTCCAGAGATGGTGATAGTACCACCTCCGTGAGCAACTTATTCCAACGCATGACCACTCTAGCAGTGAAAAAAAAATTTCTAATATCCAGTCTGAACCTCTGCTGGCATAACTTGAGGCCATTTTCCTTGTCCTGTGCCTTGTTCCCTGGAGCAAAGCCTGACCCGCACCTGGCTGCCCCCTCCTGTCAGGGAGTTGTGCAGAGCCAGAAAGTCCCCCTGAGCCTCCTCTTCTCCAGGCTGAGCCCCTTTCCCAGCTCCCTCAGCTGCTCCTCATAGGACTTGTTTTTTAGACACTTGACCAGCTTTGCTGCTCTTCAGGGGCAAGATGCAAGACGGCAAAAACCATGCTGAAAACAATGTGCTGCCAGCTCCAATCCAGCCCAGGGCACAGCTTGGACCCCACGTGTCTAGTGCCAGGGAACAGGTAAAGGACTCCAGCACCTGTGGCTGGGAGATGCAAGCAATGCATAAAGACTATTTTAATTTGCTTTATTTACTTGTTCAGGTTGTGCTGTGCCAGCAACGAGTCAGGATGAAGGGCTGGTCTGTGGTGGTTGGTGGAGCATATTTGTGTCCTGGGTTGCAACGTGGGGTTCTGGAGGCTTATCATCTCCTGCTCAGAGTCTTTCACACTTGATGGAAAAGTGCTGCAAAGGAGTTCAGGGGGAGGGGGCTGAGATGGGCTCCCCCCTGCTTGATTAATGGTTTGGTGCTCACAGCCCGCATGGCACTGAGCCTCTGTGCAGGCACAGCACAGCACAGCACAGCTGAGCTCTTCCCAAAAAACCTCATAAACACAAACCTCAGAGCCTGCACAGTGCCCCTGCCTGCTTGTACAATCCCCAGTCAACATCCTCTCACACTAATGAAGCCTCTCATTAATTGCTGAGTGACACGAGCTGGCGTGGCTGGAGGGTCCCTAACACAGAGCACAGCATCTCCTCTCCTGCACGCCATGCCGGGAAACCACGTGCAGCCCTAATAAACCGAAAAAAAAGATGAGGTGGGACTCCCACCAGGGCCTAAGCTCGGCATTCAGCAAAATCAAAACCCAAGACATGGTGTGATTTCAGGGTTGTTCAATGCAGGGCTGGGAGCTGGACTCAATGATCCTTATGGGTCCCTTCCAACTCAGGATAATCTGTGATTTTGTGATTTACAGCTGGCAGCGACCAGCGTTAATCAGCATATTTACAGAAAATCATAGATAGTTAAGGGTTGGAAGGGACTTAAAGATCATCTAGTCCCAACCCCCCACCTCTATTTACACCAAGACTGAAGGGATGCTGAGTGCTAGGGATGGGAACCAGCAAGAATGAGGGATGGGATACAGCCAGGCAGCCTGGACCCATCACACGAGCGAGACAGCTGTTTATACAGCACTGGATGAGAGTTTTTTTCCTGCAACTCTTTCCCACTAGCTTCAGGGGGGGAAAAAAGTTTTGTTGAAGATGATGTTTCACAGTAACGTGTTGAATTCAGCAATATTTTCCAAGGAGGAAGGAGAAACACTTCAGCAGCATTGCTACACTTAAAGCTGTCTTTTTGCTTTTATTCTTCTCCCTGTGTTTTAATTATAGCTTTGCTCTTAGTGTTGAATTCGAGGGTGTATTTGAGATTTTTGGATCATCACATTAAAAAAAAAAAAAGAAAAAAGCCAAATTGCACTGAGAGAAAATGCTTTCTGGGATTCAGTGGTCCCAGTTTCTCCCTCCTCCCAGGTTCTGGCATGCCTGGAGGGATGGGTGGTCCCAACAGCCTGGCATGACCTTCCTCACCCAGCCCAGCTCTTCCTTCTCCAGCTGCCCTGTTTCTCCCGGCTTTGGGCCCAGCCCTGATCATCTGCCAGGAAAAGGCCCTGGAGGAAAAGTGGCTTCAGAGACGTTGCAAAGCCCCTCTGAGACTTTTTAAAAATAATGTTTCTCCTTTCTGTTTGGTCTGAAGGTGTCGGAGAAGGAACAGCTGACAGGAATCACTTGAGCACAACTCCCATGCTAAAAGCAGGTATCACACTGCAGGTCTCAAAGGCATTTTTGGGCTGCAGGGCTTATGCCTGAGCAAAATTCCAGCAATTCTAAGGGCAGAGAGGGTTTGGCTGGTACCAGAACTTTAAGGCAACTTTTGGGGCTTTGCCCATCAGCCCAAATCTATGTGCCCAGCCACTCCTTGCCCCCCACCACAATTCCATCCAGCTCCTGCTTGCAACCCAAGCCTGTTCTGCATTGCTGTACACTGGAAAATGCAAAAGAAAAGTTGGAATATTCCCAGTTTATGAGAAGATATCTGGGCTCAAATGCTCTTCTCCAGGGTCTGGCCTGTTATCTCGAATTAAAAAAAAAAAGAAAA
>VZTE01003439.1:2239-27793 GCA_013397775.1 Eulacestoma nigropectus | reverse complement strand
AAAAAAAGAAAAAAAAAAAAGATGTTGAAAAGGAAGCTGGAGTGGGTCTGGGTCCCCTTTGCTCGCCAGAGGCAGTAAAGCTCATCTTTTGTGGTTATATGTTACTAGCAGGGTGTCACATCCACGTGAATGAGTCCCCAACCTGGAAATGGGAAAACTAACCAGGGGAAGGAATCCATCCTCTATTTAAAAATAAGAAATAAAAACCCCTGGCAGCAGTCTATTACTTGGCTCTCCCTGCAGAGAGCAATGGGGAAGCACTTGGAGCAATCCCTATCTCTACCCTTGGGAATGTAAAAACGTGCTGACCTGTGCCTTCAACTTTGACAGGCAGTGATAGGCTGCAGCCAGTTGTTTGGAAAAGGAAATTCAATACTTGGGTTTCCAATGTTTCCTTGCTTTCACAGCGTCCAAAGCCCTCCCCAGGCATTTGGAAGTGCTCAACACCTGCCTTAAAAACACTCTTAACTGCTCCTAATGACTGGCCAGGGAGGTTTGCAGCAGCTCCCTCCTACCAGTAATGATACGCAGGACATCCAGAAACAGGCAAAAAGCCAAAACCATGGGGGGAAAAAAAAAACTCAGCCAGACATTGCAAGGACCTGGCAGGGTCTTGGGAGCTGCACTGTGTTGTTCATGGAGCCTCTTAATTCCGTGACAGCCCCAATCAAAACCCTCCACCCAAACGCTGCCAAACCTTAGGGGTCTGAACTCCACATGGAGATTTAACGCTTCCCCAGAGACAGAGTCAGTGGGAAGAGCCAATGCCCTCAGCTGACTGATATGTGTTGAACCATAAGGCTTTGTGATCGCCCCTGGCCTCACACCTGCACATGCTGAGCACCAGCCCAGGACAGGCCACAGGGGCTCGGACAGGAGCCGTGGTATGGCCGTGCCCCATGGACACTCAGGATCCGGGGACCATCCACAGCCCTGGCAGCCACAGCACCCCAACCCCGTGCCAGCCTCAACATCCCCTCCCTCCGCAGCAGCTTTTGGGTGAGGACCGGTGGCGTTGGTCTCGGCCCTTTCCTCTCACACACACATTATGTCCCCCCACAGGGATTTCCAGTGAAGGTTTTCCATCCTGCTCTCCCACTATCAGCAAAGAGGGGAAAGATGCCTTTTTTTGGAAGGCATTATTTGCCTGACCTGCTTTAAACCTCCCCTCTAGGGAGAGATTGGAACAGACTTTGAAACCTATCCTGAAAACACAGAGGAGGCTGCTTTGGGTGGGTTATTCTGCATCAATCCCCATCCCTCTCTATTTTGCATGCATTAATTCCCCACCCACACACTCGTTGTTTTAAACGGGACTGTAATAACCAGCTGGGTTTTCCTGAAGGATTTATTTATCTTCATCTTAAGGCCAGGGGTGGGAGATTCCCATCCATCATGTCCACAGAGCTGCAGAGCGAGTGGCAGTGGTTTGGGGGGGCAGGTTTGGGAAGCGGGTGGAGCATTTCAGCATTTCTAGGAACAGCATGTCAGTTTGGATGGGGGATGTTTTGCAGCCCAGCCTTTCCTCTTTGCTGGCACTCTGGCAAATCAGCCCCAAAGCCAGAATATTTTGGCAAGGAGTCAGGGCATGGGACATCCCCTTGCAAAGAGATTGGTTGATGATGGCATGTTGCAGGTCACCCTCTGGATTTTATCTTAAAACCTGTGATCCCATATCAGGTAGGGTGCAAAGGATTTAGCAGCCTGCATGAGACCCTCAGAGTGCCAGGAGGGCAACTTGTGCAGTACCTGACACTCAGGGAAGACAATATAATGTATAGTCCCCCTTGAGTTTTTCACAGATGGTTCGGAAGCCACACCAAAAAATGTCCCTCCTCACCCCAGAAGGCAGTAAAAGTTCAGCAGCTGGTCCTTCTTTCAAGTGACATTACACAGAATACAGGGGCATCTTACAACTGCTAAGGTACAAAAAATGAGGATTATCTCTTAAAAGAGAGCGGACATGCTCCTGGGAGGTGGATGTGTTGCATGCAGTGCCAGAACAATGTTAACAGATCCCCTGTAAAGCACTCTAAGTTCCCATCCTCAGCCCAAGAGTTCAGCCCCAAAGCCAAAGCGGAGCCCTCAGCGTGAGGGATTGATTGCACCTGTGGAGCTCCTGCAAGTTCCCAATCCCCCCTGGATCTCTTCATTTAATCAACCTGAAGGATTTTGGAGTTCAGACCACCAGTGTGTGCTGGTTTGAGGCACCTGCTTGTACCCCCAGCAGCAGGGCAGCATCTGGGGTCAGGGTCCATCCCGAGGACCTGGATGTCCATCCCGAGGGCTGGAGAGGAGCTGTGTGAGGTGCAGTGGATGCTGGCAGCGAGCTGGCACAGCTCAGCAGCTCTTTTCACTGAACTGACTTGAACTCAGGTTTGGGAAAACCCCAGCTACTGTGAGTCCTGCCACGCTGTGTCCTGGCAATTCCCCTTTTACACTCTGTGAATAAGAAGTCTGTAGCTAAAAATCAAAGATCCTGGAAGCCTGCTTCCTATTAAATTTAATATCCCGAACTTTATAGGTACATGTCACTCCAGGAGAGACAGAGCTGTGTTTAAAGTACAAGGGAAACATCAGTTCCTTGATGTGGAAATAGCTCTTACTTTACATTTCTGCATGAGGTCTTGGCATGAGCTAGTGCTGCTAAGCCCTGCTGTAATAACATAAAAAGGAAAATTCTAACCAAACAGCAAAAAATACGTATTTTATACAGCTAAATGTAAAGTCATCCATCTAAAAAAACCTGTACAGGTGCTATTTGCAGGTGTCAGGCTATCGGAGAGAAAGCGAATTTTGGTAATCAGCAAACCATGAGCTCCCAGAGCCCCAGCAGCATCTGAAGGCACAAATGTTTGCTATATAAAAAGCAGGAGGTGGAGTTCCTTGGGAGCAATAAGCGCCTTAGATTGATGCCAAAGCTGGGAAGGAGGCTTGGAGAGGAGCCCAAGCCTTCACCGTGGAGGGAGGCAATGCAGGAGACCTGTGATTCCACGTCAGAATGAGCAAAGGTAAAACCATGGTTGAGCAGAGCCTAAAATGCTGCCACACGTGAGCTGGGCAGGATGAGGTTTATCCTCATCAGGCAGGCAATGAGCCTGACAAAACCCAGCGGCCAGGGCTGGCCTGCAGCAGGCACAGCCTGAAAACACCGGGCACCACGTGCCCACAGCCAAAATCCCTTCCTCAGCACCAGGGCTGCTTGGTTTCCTAAAGAACATCCCCTCACTTGCACAGGAATTAATTTTGGGATGTGGGATGGAGAAGGTGACAACAGCTGTCCCTTCCAGCACGCAAATCCATCCCCCTGTGGGTACTTTCCCCTCCCTCTGGAGCCAGAAGAGACTGATTGCAAGGAATTCGCTTTTCCGCCACGATGGAAGAAGGAAATCACATTCCTGCTTATTCCATCAGAGAACCATAGAACACCCTGAGTTGGAAGGGGCCTACAAGGATCATCAGTCCACCCCTGGCCCTGCACAGACACCCCAACAATCCCACCCTGGGCATCCTTGGGAGCAGTGTCCAAACACTCCTGGAGCTCTGGCAGCCTCGGGGCCGTGCCCATTCCCTGGGGAGCCTGGGCAGTGCCCAGCACCCTCTGGGGGAAGAACCTTTCCCTGATATCCAACCTAAACCGCCCCTGGCACAGCTCCAGCCATTCCCTCGGGTGTTATTGCAAATTGGTTCCTATTTATTCCATCAAGAATGTCCCACAGGGTTGCAGATAACCCCGCAGGATGCTGCAGGTACAGCTCCATGTCACAGGCAGCATCTCACTTCCCTACAACCAGCTTTGGATCTGGCCTCCCTGAGAGAGTTAGGACTAATTCTATGTTTCCATCATCAACCTCACTTTTGAGGGGCTCGTAACTCTCAACATTTGTGCTCTCACAGTGCCAAAACTTGGCGCAGAAACACATGGCCCAGATGCGGTTTTATTTGGTAATAAATAGCTTAAATCTCATAAGCTATTTTTCATTTTGGCTTAAACATGTAAAATGGGAAAAGAAAAATGTGTGGGTTTTTTTTTTTCCTACCTTCCAATAATTTTGGAAAAGCAGATTATACTGAGTAATGGCAGGCTTTTTTTTCAGATGCACACAGCCAACAATGCCATTTCTCAAATCTTTTGCCTTTTTTTACATCCACTTTTTAACGGGATCAATCACAGCGCCATCATCGCAGCCCCAGCATTCCAGGGGTGTCTCGGATTATTTGATATTTGGCACATTAAGCCTGATGTTTTGGGAGAGTTAAAACACAGCAAAATTCCACAAGCCCTTTAACCTATGACGGTAATATTTTGAGGATGTATTGCCATTTTAACCATGCCTCTGTGACCTCTCATTTCTCTGGAGTTCAGCGATTATTGCATCCCAGCACTCTCTGCCCAGCCCTTGGGTGAGCACTGGCTTTCGTCAGCAACCCGCCAGGATTTCAGCACTTTCGGATTTACTCCAAACTCAGACTTTGCTCTACCTACTCCAGCCACTTCCCAGTGGCCAAAAGCCAAGGAAACGCCCCAAACCCCCAGCCTGAGGACTTGGCTGCCCTTCAAAAGTCCACCTCAGCTGGAGCAGAGAGAAATAGTGATTTTGCTCATATGGTCAGCTCCAGTCGGCGGAGGCTCCCCAGTGGGACACTGGGCTGCTGTCCAGATGGTGCCGTTGCCGAGTGATTTGTTATCTGCGGGGCTGGGATCTTTTCGCAGAGGGGGGATTCAGGGAATGGGAATGTTGCACTGGTATGGGGAGCTGGGCTGATAAAGGTTTAGGGACTTGCAGCGTGGCTGGAGGAGTATTCTGCAGATTTTGATGAAATCCCAGAATGGTTTGGGTTGGAAGGGACATTTAAAGACCGTCTTGTTCCAACCCCATTGCCATGGACACCTTCCACCAAACCAGGTTTCTCCAAGCCCCATCCAATGTGGCCTTGGACACTTCCAGGGATCCAGGGGCAGCCACAGCTTCTCTGGGAAACCTGTGCCAGGGTCTCACCACCCTCACAGCCAAGAATTTCTTCCTAATACCCCATCTAAATCTCTCTTCTTTTAGTTTAAAACCTTTCCCCCATGCCCTGTCACTATCTGCCCATGTAAAAACTCCTTCTCCCTCTTTAACATAAGCACCCTTTTGGGTACTGAAAGGCTGCGATGAGGTCTCCCCACAGCCTTTTCTTCTCCATGCTGGACAACCCCTTCCTACGGGTGCAGATCCCCTCAGACCCACATCCCCCTTTGATGGGAAGGAGGATTGAAGGCAACACTACACGACTGGACAGATTCCCCTCCCCCAAAGAGCTTCCCAAGTCCTACATCTCAATGCCCAGCATGCAACCCAACAGCATGGACAGAGCCTCCCCATGCACCTATCCCATGGCTCAGCCTCCCCAGATCCCAGCAGATCCAGTGAAGACTTGCCTCCAAGAGAGGCATGGGGAATTTTCTGGCTGGAAGCGAGGCAGGCAGCTCGTGCTGCAGAGCCCACCCCTTGTCCCAGCAGGACCCAGCCGGCTGTCAGCCCTGCGCATACGTAGTCTCCAGGAGGAGCGGAGCGGGATGGCTCACATATGGTATGGATTCACACAGGATCAAGCTGACTCACTGGAGGGGGGAGTGGTGAATCGGAAGAAAAACCCCCAAATACACAGGTTGACTTTGGGCCATCTGTCCCCGGAAATACCAGCCCTGAGCCACGTTACAAAGCACGTAGGAGAAAAAGTCACTCATGTGAAAAGAGTCTGATGAGGCACAGCAACTGCACCCAAGGAAGAAGCATCAGCCTGCTGCATTTTTTGGGGGAAGTTGTAGGTGGACAAAAGGCAGCCCTGCATCCTTACAGCAGCCTAGAGACCTTAGCACCTTGCAGTGCCTAAAGGGGCTCCAGGAGAGCTGGAGAGGGACTTGGGACAAGGCCTGGAGGGACAGGACAAGGGGGAATGGTTTAAACTGAAAGAGGGAAGATGTAGGGTAGATATTAGGAAGAAATTCTTGGCTGTGAGGGTGGGGAGGCCCTGGCACAGGGTGCCCAGAGAAGCTGTGGCTGCCCCATGCCTGGATGTGTCCAAGGCCAGGTTGGATGGGGCTTGGAGCAGCCTGGTCTGATGGAAGGTGTCCCTGCCCAGGGCAGGGGGTGGGACTGGATGAACTTGAAGATCCCTTCCCACCCAAACCATTCTGATTCTATGACCCAAAGCCGCCTCCAACCACAGCAAGGCCTTCCCACCCCTCTTTCACATGAGACATAACCCAGATCCCACAGTTGAGTCTTTGGAGGAAACACCAGGCATGCTCCACGGTTGGGAAGCATTTGCTTAACACCAGGCTTGTGCCAGGAATGTCTCTGCAAATCCATGCAAGCTGGCTTCAGCCTCTCTGCAGGAAAGGACACAGCAGTGGGTCTGCGCTCCCTGTGCTTGCCATCAATGAATGCCTTTTATTTTTTATTTTAAAATTAAAGTCAGTCGAGTAATTGAACTAGTCTGAGGAGGCAGACTCAGTCACCTCAAACAAAAAGGCTGTTGCAGAGCCAAAAGACCTATTCATGTGTACATTAAAGACAGAGGAACTACCAACAAATCCAGAATGACCCAAGGTGGGTGACAAGGGAGACCCACATGCAAACCACAAACCCCTGGTTTCACGAGGAATGAGCAGGTGAGGAGGAGAGGGACCCTGCCAGCAAAGTCTGCTCTCTCCTTTGAACAAAACACGACTTCCAGCAGTCTGCTCTCCATACAATCAGATCAGGCAGAGCTAAACTGAGCATCAGTGGGTGGAAAACTGGTGTGGGTCCAGCATCCTCCCACTGCACCAACCCCTTGGCTGGACACAATGAGCACCTCGTGGGATGGACAGCACTGGGGAGCTGGGGAAGCTGCTAGGAGAAGAACATTCTTCTCACCAGAAGACAAGCCAAACCAGGTTGTCTCAATTCACCTTGAGGCAGGGTTGCCAATGTAATGGCAGATGAGTGTATCTCCCTTTACCATTTCCTTCCAAAGAACTGCCTCCTCCCGCTGTGCACCCTTCCAGGACCTGAGCTGACCTCCCACTATGAGTTTTAGCATTCCTGACAGTGGTTTAGCTGAGCCTGCTCAGACAGAAACATTTTTGCTCTCTCACGTGGATGTTTTTATTACTTTGGAAACCTACACACTGCCATTCAGCATAACCAGAAGGCACAGCAGGTACAGAGGGGCTACACAGCCCTCAGCCCTGCTGGACCAGCAAAGCCCCTTGCTATATTCCATTAGCAGCACTAGGTTGCCACCATTATCTTGTTTTCCAAGACCAGTCTTGCTGTTGAGAAATAAAATTGACATCCAGAAAGAATTTGACTCTGAGGGC
The DNA here is from genome assembly GCA_013397775.1 of Eulacestoma nigropectus. Classification (NCBI taxonomy): domain Eukaryota; kingdom Metazoa; phylum Chordata; class Aves; order Passeriformes; genus Eulacestoma; species Eulacestoma nigropectus. Next base: position 20,442 of record VZTE01003439.1, on the reverse strand, counting down.
TGCAGGCAGGGCTCTTAACAGAGACAACAAAATAAGAGGTTTTTTCATTAAAGGGTGAAGAATAACCTGCAAATTGTTGTTTAAGGGGCTGGTTAAGTGCCCCATAAATACAAATAGTGGCAATGACTGGAGCCCATGAGCTGTCACATGGTGGGAGGAAGGTGGGATGCTGTGGCATTTCTGCACCCTGGGCACCAGGCACTTTTTAACTTAACTGATGCATCCATCCACAAGTTTTCAGGACTAATCACTACCCACCACATATCAGAGGATATTCCTCTCATGCCAGTGGGTTAATTCAAGTCAGCAGGGTTTCTCATAGGGGCTTTTAATGGGTTTAATAGGTGTGAGGTTCAGCTGCTCCTCAAACTCCTGGTCTTGGCTCTCTGGAGTTCATGGGAGACCCAGTATAAGGCACCAGAAACTGGACTGGGCAGAGAATGAATGAAGTCAGACCATCCACCCATGACAGAGCCAAGGGATTTGGCAGTTAATTAGAACAATGCTATTAGGAGAAGGTTGGTGGCCTTGGGGAGAAGCCTGCAGCCCTGTTGAGCTCTTTCCACAGGCACCTGACCCCTGGTTAAACTGATGCTTTGACACTGCTTTTCCCAGATGAAATTCCTGCCCGGCACAGCTCCTGCACTGACAACTTTGATGTCAGATGAAGCCTTTAAAAGACCAGATTTTCAAACAAATGCAGGATGCGTTGATCTACCTAACAGAGAGATGTCTCTTGCTGTCCCCAGGAGCCGGGACTGGAGGCTGGCAGACGGACCACGCTCCGTTTCACAGCTGCTGATTAAACTGCCATGACAATGCTCGGCACAACGCCAGATTAATTAGCGCTAGCCACATGATCCACAAGTCCCTTTTGGCTTTAAAGGAAAAAAATCTAAGGATTTTCCAAACTCATTTTCACACACCTCACTGGCCTGACGCTTTCCCTTGAATTTTCTGTTCCTGAAGTTGCATCTCTCTCTCTCACAGGGGCTTGTGCCATTTTTAGATGCTGTGAGCCTGGACGTGTGGCAGGAGGAACTCAGAGCCTGTGTAGCTCTTGGCCTTTCGGAGAGGATGGACTAATCTTTGGCTGATATTTAGCAGAGGCTTGCAGCACCACACACAACCTCCAGCTTGATACTGTTGTGACCTTTCAGCTTCAATTGTGAGACCATCTGAAATTTGTTTGATTTCAGTTCCTCTGCAGGGCCTTCAGGCAGGCTTTTCGTGCCATGGCGAACCACGGCACACACAAATTAGCTGCTTCTGTGCTTAAATGGCACGGAGGGAGGGTGGCAAAGTGCAGTGAGAACCAGGGCCAGTGACTGCACCCTGTTTTTCAGAGGAGGGGATGGGGATTGGGCAGAGGGCAGAGCTGTCCTGGTCAGCAGAACCAGTGGGTGGTGGATGCAGAGCCAGATTCCCCCGTCTGCATGTCTCCCATGGAAAGATGTTTGTACAAGGGCTGGTTGCTGTCATGCTGTTCCCTTCCCACTCCCTCTTGGTGATGCTTTGAGGACCAAAGCCACTTTTCCCCCTTCCACCAGCCGAGGTCTCCCACAGGCCTGCAGAGCATTTTCTGTTCATCCCCTCATGTCCAAGGCCAGGTTGGATGAGGCTTTGAGTAAACTGGTCTGGTGGAAGGTGTCTCTGCCCATGGCAGGAGTTGGAACTAGATAAGCTTTAAGTTCCCTTTCAAAACCATTCTATGATTCCATGATTTTCAGATATCACCCTCCCAGGGCTCCCATGACAGTGAGTGTATTACCACTGCTGGTAAGATGAACCAAAAAAGAACAGGGCTCAGCTTCTACCAGTAGCAGCCTAGATACCCCTATTTTTGCCTTACATGCACTGTTTTTTCCCAGCAGCAGGCAGTTTTCTGCCCTGCAAGCCACGGACACACGTGACCAGGAGTGTGAGGACACATCCTGGAGGGCACCAGGTCAGCCCCAGGGAGGTGGGCAGCACATTTACAGACTGTAAGATAGCTCAGCATTTATCCATGTATCTCACTCCTGCTTCTTATGGAGACATTTCCTTCCCAAAGGACCTATTACAATGTCATGGCCCTAGACTTCAGGAGGCATTTAGGAAATTGTGGTTTGATCTTTTATAGAATCATAGAATTGTTTAGGTTGGAAAAGACCTCTAAGATCATTGAGTCCAACCATTCCCCCAGCACTGCCAAACCCATGTCCCCAAGTGCCACATCCCCATGTTTTTTGGACACTTTCAGGGATGGTGACTCCACCACTCCACCACTTCCCTGAGCAGCCCTATCAGAGAAGAATTTTTTTCTACTATACAAATAGAATATCAGGAATATTTTATCTGGCACTGTGCCAGCCCAGACCTTCCTTCCTCCTGGCCCCAGAGAGACACCTTCATCTGCTCCAGACTGACGAGCCAAACAGCTGGGATGGCTCATTCTCCGGTTTTATTTTGTTCTGGCAAGGACCTTATGCTGAGAACTGTCCCTCTGCCTGTCCTGCTGCTCCAAGGGGGCAAGAGAGGCTCATGGGGAAAGGGGAACAGGCAATAAATCTGGCTGTGGTCGCTGGACACCTACTCATAGCTGTTATCTTTGGCACTCATGGGGCAGAAACTCGTCAGTGCTGGGTTCCAGGTGAAGCCCAGAGCCCTGAGCCAAAGGCAGAGGTTTTTGCGTCTTGAAAATCCCTCAGGAGGAGAAGAAAACATCCTCCACCCAGCCTAGCTTGTGACCCAGATGTTTTCAGCTGTGAACAACCTCACCAAGGAGGCATCCCAAATCAGTGCCAGGTGTATCATGGCCAATGCAACTGCTGCCTGCAGGCACAGTGGAGCAAGGCCTGCAGCCAGGCCCCAGGGATGAGAGGTGACCACATCCCCCCGGGCACTCACGGATTTTCAGCAGGTGACAACCCCGAGGCCAGATGGGGATCAGAGGGAGCCAAATTGCTGCAAGGAAGGATGCCAGGAGGCGATGGGTGCATCAGGAGAGATCCCCATGGGTGAGGGCCTTGGGGTGACAGACCCTGTGCATCTCAGCAGAGCAAACAGACCAGAAGGGTGATGCTGATGGTTATGAGGCTGCAGATAGAAACACAGAATCATTTAGGCTGGAGAAGCCCTCTAAGGTCATTGAGTCCAACCATTCCCCCAGCACTGCCAAGGCCACCACTGACCCATGTCCCCACGCGCCACATCCACACGGCTTTTAAACCCCTCCAGGGATGGAGACTCCAACACTGCCCTGGGCAGCTGTGCCAGGGCTGGACAACCCTTTCCATGGAGGAATTTTCTCTGATGTCCAGCCTGAACCACCCCTGGCACAGCTCAAGGCTGTTCCCTCTCCTCCTGTCCCTGTTCCCTGGGAGCAGAGCCCGGCCCCCCCCCGGCTGCCCCCTCCTGTCAGGGGGTTGTGCAGAGCCACAAGGTCCCCCCTGAGCCTCCTTTTCTCCCGCCTGAGCCCCTTCCCCAGCTCCCTCAGCCGCTCCCGCCCCTTCCCCCGCCCTCTTCCCCTCCCCCGACACGCTCCAGCCCCTCAGCGTCTTTCTCATTCTGAGGGGCCCATCTGAGTGGGGCCAAGAGCATCTCAAAATTTCCCACCAGTCCAGGACAAACAAACTGCACCACACTCCTCCCTGCAGCACACAAGATCCTACCAGGAACCTGTACATCTGCCAAGTGGAAAGAAAAATACACTTTTTTTTCTGTTCCACATGTGACCTCTAGGCCCCAAGGATTTTTACTAATTACCAAATTTAATTTATTTTGCTGCCTTCTCGGCGCTAAGGCTTTGCATTGCTGGGCCTATATTGTTTCTGTTGCAGCCTGCTGGTGTCCACAGAAATTTCAAATTAAATATCAGGCACACATTAAGGTCAGGCAGCTCAATTCCATTAGCAGGCAGCCAGGCTCAGCTTCTCTGTAATGAATGCTGCTCTCGCCTCCTAATGATAGCAGTAGAGGAACTGGGCAGTGCCAGCCTGTGGTGATTGGCACCCCACTGACACCGGGGACCACTAAATTGATTTTAAAAGTCCATTCATCTTCTGAAAATCATGGCTTAAGTCTTCCTGACCTGTGACAAATCTTCATGAGCTGCAATTTGAAAGATAGAGCCAAGAAGAAATGGAGAAAAAAAAATGTACAAAAGACCCTACAAAAAATTCCCCAGAGCAAGAAATAGATTTCAGATGGGTTGTTCTGCCTCAGTCTTGAGCCCTCTCCCCCAGGTATGTATTCTGCACTCACCTTGTGAGCAAGGTTAAAGGTTTTTCATCCCACTGCCCGCCACAAAGAGGACTCAGAGGATCCAAAGATGCTACAAGAGTCTCCCTGTTGCTGGACTCATAGGCATTGGAGGAGTCATGAGCAACGGAGGTGTCCTCCCCATCACCTTCCTGACACCTTCCTGACCCACTGCAGCACGGCCCTGTGGCCAAAAACATGTGCAGCTCCCTGCTTGTACAGCTAAATGAGATGGCTGCTGTGATCCTTGGGCAAAGGAGACCTACAAAAACATCAGAAAATATTTTTTCCTACACCCTTTAGCACAACAAACTCCAACCCAAGGGTGCAGCCAGCTCATGTCTATACCAGACTAGTCCAGGCTGCAGCTTCCTATAGATCTGTATCTCAGACGGTGGTGAGGCACAGGTTTCCCAGAGAAGCTGTGGCTGCCCCATCCCTGGAAGTGTTTCAGGCCAGGTTGGATGGGGCTTGGAGCAAACTGGGATAGTGGAAGGTGTGTGAGCAACACCATTGTTTCAGAGATACTTTGAAAATGCACTTGGGGTGAAGAAAAGGACATGGGGAGGAGGGTGAAATGGAACTTTAAGGCACTACCACAGCACGAGGAGTCTGGGTTTCAGGCTGTAAGTTGTCATGTCGTCATTGCTGAGGCATCTGGGAGGTTTGTAATACCTCTTTTACTCTGTAGAATTCACCCTTCCTGAAGGAAAACATTTATTCCACTCAAATACAAGTAACAGCTAAATACAGGCCGATCAGTTTAATAGCGCAGTTATGCCTATTAAAGCGACTGTAAAACCAACATCAAGGCACTTCACATTAGTTCCCTCTCAGTGACTCCAGATCTGATTCACTTCGACAAATCCCCTGCTATGGAGAAGCGGGCACAGATCTCCACAGCCCTGTATCGGGTGGCATTGAAAAAAAGTTGCTGTTGGACTCAAAAATTTTGTCAAGATCTATCAGGGAAAAACCTATTGATCAGAGCAGCCAGATAAGGGAGTCATAGAGGTAGTGCCAGCAGATGGGTTTTCCCCCAGATCAGTATTTTTAAGCATTATTAAGCAGTACTTAAGCAGTATTTTCATAGATGAGAAGGGGTGTGAGTCACTCTTCCCACTACTGTAGTGAGTGACCTTGGGAAAGTGCCTCTCCTTGGATTTTAACCAAATAATGTTAGAGCTATTATTTTAAAAATAATATTTATTCATGTCTATGACATTAAGAAAGAACTGAGGTTTTCGTTTTTCATCCAAAAGTCTCAGCTTTGTCAGCTTTCTGTTTCATTTCCAAATCTGCTTCCTGAAGAAAGCAGAGACATCCAATCAAGTTTTTATGGCTAAATACAATTCTTCAGACATCGCCTGTAGCACATTTCCTCAGGAGTGACCACAGAAAGGAAGGGTATGAAACAGAAATCTGCTTTTCTCCACCCACATTTATGTTTACCCATGAATTTTACCTACAAAGGAGCAGAAGCATCTGCATTTTTTCCTGTTCCCTGAATTTTACACCCAGTGGCCTGCGAGACAGTCACTGGTGCATTGTACAGGTGGAGAAATGAAGGTGGGAGATCAAAACAGGGACCCCTTCCACTATCCCAGGGTGCTCCCAGCCCCGTCCAACCTGGCCTTGGACACTTCTGGGGATCCAGGGGCAGCCACAGCTTCTCTGGGAAACCTGTGCCAGGGCCTCTCCACCCTCAGCATAAAAAAATTTCTTCCTAAAAATATTCTTCCTACTCAACACCTTATGGGACAGCTGGGACAGATCAAAAACCATAATGAAAATAATCCTAGATTTTCCACTTATATTGTCAGTTCACAATGTAACTGGAACTTTAGAGAGAGCAGAAAAAGATTACAATGGTTTTTTTTCCCCAGTGCTGAACCCCAGAGAAGACTTCTGCCTGGGTGGAAATAATAGAGAACAAATAACACTAACCCATGTAATATCCACTGGATATCAAGTAGAGGAGAGAGAAGCAGCAATTACAAAGCAGTATTTCAGATTTAACCCAGCTCTGGGGGGAAAAAAGTAACATCTGTTCAAGACACAAAACCTGTTGACTCCTCAGAACTCCCAGCCATACACAAAAAAGGAATTAAAGTTGGGATCTGAATTTCTCAGCGATGTTAATCAAAGGCTGGCGCCTCTAGAACCTCAGATGAGCCACACAGCATTTCTAAAATTTTTCTGGTCTTTTGAGAACGACGGACTACAAACCACCTAACCCTGCTCCTCCATTCGGAAGCAGCATTTTGACCAAGAAAATCAATCCGAGCCCCCAGTTAGGAGGCCTGGGCTGGTTCAGAAATTGTCCAACATTTGGCAGGTCTGCAAACGTCGAGCCCTGAAGAGGTGTCGGCAGGCTGTCCCCAAGCCCTGAATACCCTCACACAGGAAGCTGGTGGGCAAAATCCTAGTTCCTGACTTTTTTGTCCATTCAGGATGGGAGCGAAGGGCCTCAGGTTTTGCCAGGGGAGGTTTAAATTGGATATTAAGAAAATACTTCTTCACTGAAAGAAGAAATTTTCGGGTCAGACCTTAGAATGGGCTGCCCAGGGCAGTGGTGGAGTCCCCATCCCTGGAGGGATTTAAAAGCCATGTGGATGTGGCACTTGGGGACATGGGTTAGTGGTGGCCTTGGCTGTGCTGGGGGCATGGTTGGACTCGATGATCTTGGAGGATTTTTCCAACTTTAGAGATTCTACAATTCTATGATTTTGCAGTGGGATCACCCCTACTTTTTACAGCAACAACAAGAGCTGTGGGGATGGCAGACTTGCTCTGGGACCCCTGAGTTCAGACAAGCTCCCGAATGCCCCATTTTCTCAATATCAAGGAGTGGCTCATTCAGAAAGGTGCCCAACCCTGCAGAGCAGCTCAGCAGGCTGGACAAAGGTCTCCTTTCCTCAATATTGCAGGGACCAGCCAACAACCACCTCCACCCCCAGCCTAGAGGTGGAGAGACAGAGTTCTCCTGACTGTCACCAATCTGCCCCATCAAGCCCCAGACCAGAGTAGGATTTCTCTCTGTGTTGCTCTTTTCCTTGACTTTCTGGTCCATTACTTGCTGCCCTAAGAACCTCCTGAGCTTCTCTCTGTGTGTTACCCTCCCTCCTCCACTATCACTCAGCACTTCCACAACAGAGCTCAGCTAAAATCTCTCCCACAGGTGAAAACTTGCCAGGAATTTTAAGCCCTGCTTTTTGGAGAGAGACACCTTTCTCCCCATGGAAGGTGGTATGCACTGACAGACAGAAAAAGCAACTCCTACAGCTGATGGTGCTGTACAGCTGATGCACCCCACCCAACCCCAAACTCAGATGTGGGAACAGATCCCTCACCACAGGCATTGAAAGCAAGAAATCACTTTTCATTGGCTTTTTGGTGCCTGAACCTTGGCAAACACTTTGCATTTCCACGATGCTGTTGTGCTTTGGGCTTTCATCCCTTTTCTTTCTTTCCTTTTTTGCTTTTAATCTCAAGGTCTCATTATATTTGTTGGCTTTCTCAAAGCTCCAGCTCCCTGGCGTGATGCGAAGTGTGTACATCACAGCATCACTAGAAAAAGGGCTTGTTCTTTAGGGGGGAAAAGTCCCCAATAGCAAGCAGGATCTGGGACTATTCATGGACTCGGGAAGAGCATTTTGGCTAAGGGGGCAGGGTGCCCACTCTGCACACCCTCCTGCTCCATTAAACTTACCTCCAACAGGCTGCATTCAAAGAGGACTCCCCAAGGGCCTCTGCAGTGGTGACAGCTCCAAGCAGGAGTTGTTGTTGGGTGCCCAGGTAAATCCCTCCTCCTCTGCTGCCAGGCCCTGGCACCCTTCTGATGCCCTCTGCCCCTTGTGCTGGCCTGGATGTCACCTCCCCATCCAGGGGATGTTGCCAGCCAGCCAAGTTTCTGCAGAGCATGTCCCTCCCCATTTCCCATTTAAATTGCAGGGCACTGGGAAGGGGCCCTTGCTGCTACCCCGCTCCCATCACGGGGCCAGAAAGCTGTGCCCAGTTGTGCCACTGCAGCAAAAAGAGGAGGTGGGGGAGAGGAGAGGCACTCCTGCTCAGTGAAAGAGCAGCAGCCCTTTAGCACAGGTCCTTTCTGCACAGCACCCATCAAAACCACCGCCCCCACTGAAAGCAGTGCTTTCTAGAAGTGAAGCTGGAAGGGGGATGTGTACCGAGAGCCCACTTGGCACCACACCACGATGTTCCTTTCCCCTGGCCAAATAATGAAGGCAACTGTTCTTCAAAGCTAGTCATGAGAGAGGTCTGCCCATCTCTGTGTTCCCAGCACCACTTATTACACCATCCATCACAGACATCCCCCAGGGCAGCGGCCAGAGGACTTGTTCTTCCAGCCTCCTCATCCCTTCAGCCCATACGGAGCTCTCGGGGAGCTCTGGACACGTGGAGAGCAGTGCCTTACCCTCCTCTACACCAACACACACCAGGCCAGCGTGCTAAAGCACCCCAAGTGTTTTCAGCAGGTTTGGGTCCCAGAGCCAGCACCAGCCACGAGGAAGATGTTGGTGCTTGGAGAAGGAATGCGAGGAAGGAGCAACTCAAGAAAACCCCTCGCATCCATAGGGGAAATTATGGCAGATACTCTAACACGTGGTGGGAAATGAGAGAGCTGAAGGGGGACAAGTCAAGTGGAGGTAATACCAAGGGTGGTGCTGGCTAGGAGGAGGTTTAGGTTGGATATCAGGGAAAGGTTCTTCCCCTAGAGGGTGCTGGGCACTGCCCAGGCTCCCCAGGGAATGGTCCCAGCCCTGAGGCTGCCAGAGCTCCAGGAGGGTTTGGACAAGGCTCCCAGGGATGCACAGGGGGGATTGTTGGAGTGTCTGTGCAGGGCCAGGGGGTGGATTTGATCATCCCTGTGGGTCCCTTCCAGCTCAGGTGACTCCATGATTCTCTGACTACTCATCCAGCACACACCCAGGCTCGGAAGGCATTTGCTGAAGAGCAGCAGAGGTTGTGTCTCTGCAGAGAAGCAGAGGACAAGCCTGAGTCTGCCAGTGCTGAGGCCATCCCAGGGGGAAAAGACCTCCTCCATGGCTTAGTTTCTAACAGAAAAATGTCCAGTGAGAGATGCTGAGCTGCGGATGAGGATGTGGATCCCAGGACAAGGACAGGGGTCCCACAAGGTCTGCATGATGCCTGAGTATGCTGGTTTGGGCTGGGGTAGAGTTAATTCCCTTCACAGTAGCTGGTACAGGGCTGTGTTTTGGATTTTTGCTGAACACAGCGTCGATAACACAGAGATGTTTTTGTTATTGCTGAGCAGGGCTTGCACAGAGCCAAGGCCTTTGCTGCTTTTTGTGCGGCCACAGCAGCGAAGATAATATAAAGTGAGGGGAAGAAGGAGGCAGGGAGGGATGTCTGAAGTGATGGTGTTTGTCTTCCCAAGCCACTGTTATGTGGGATGAGGCCCTGCTCTCTGGAGATGGCTGAACACCTGCCTGACCATGGGAAGCAGTGAATTAATTCCTTGGTTTTGCTTTGCTTGTGTGCACGTTTTTTGCCGTCCCTATTAAACTGCCTTAATCCACTCAAAAGTTTTTTCTGATTCTCTCCCCAGTCCCACTGGTGCGGGAGTGAGTGAGGGGCTGTGAGGGGCCTGATGGGGTTAAACCACAATGAGCCACTGCAACATACCCCAAAAACTGCTGTGAACTTCCCAGATATTGAGGTTCGGCCCTTGATTTTGCTAAAGGGGCTCAAAATCACTTGTTGCAGGAAGAACAGAGAGAACACCAAGCAAACACATCTGGCTTCCCCAACAGCATCCCAAGTCCTCTCAGGAGGATCTGCTTTCCGTCCAAGGGAACATGCTTTCCTTCCCCCTGGCACACATCCTATATTTCTAAGTCCATAACTACCTCCTGGCAGTATTTTCCTTCCCCAGGACACCCCTGCACTATCCAGAAGAAGCACCTGGATGGCATCACAGCCACCTGGATCTGGCAGTACAGGACTCTCCCTGCAGGTGACCCAGGGCAAGATGAGATGTCCCAACTTCCACGGTGCCTCTATGGTCTCCTGGGGCAAAACACCCAGGATTTCCACTGGCAAGTGTGCAATCACACGTGCCAGACAGGTTTTCCTGCTCAGAGCAAACAAGGCCATGGAGAAGGTGCTGTCTGCGTCCGCAGGCTGGAGGAGAATCACAGAATATCCTGCGTGGGAACGGAACTCACAGGGACCATCCAGTCCAGCTCCTGGCCCTGCACAGACACCTCAACAATCCCCCCTGTGCATCCCTGGGAGCCTTGTCCAAACCCTCCTGGAGCTCTGGCAGCCTCGGGGCTGGGACCATTCCCTGGGGAGCCTGGGCAGTGCCCAGCACCCTCTGGGGGAAGAACCTTTCCCTGATATCCAACCTAAACCTCCCTGGCACAGCTCCAGCCATTCCCTCAAGTCCTGTCCCTGGTCACCAGAGAGGAGAGATCGGAGCTGTCCCTCTGCTTCCTTTCATGAGGATGCTGAAGACCACAGTGAGGTCTCCCCTCAGTCTCCTCTTCTCCAGCTGAACGAACCAAGTGCCCTCAGCTGCTCCTCACACAGCTTCCCCTCAAGGCCCTTCACCATCCTCGTGGCCTCCTTTGGATGCTCTCTAACATCTTAATGTCTTTTGTATACTGTGGCACCCAAAAGTGCCCTCAGCACTCGAGGTGAGGCCGCCCCAGCCCAGAGCAGAGCGGTGGTGACTGAGCTGGGTGAGACCAGTGAGGAGCAGAGCACTGGTGACACATCCTGGTCAAGACTTCCACTCTCGTTGTTGTTTTGGAAACAACCTCTGGCCCCTCCCAAGCCTGGAAACAAATCCTTGATGCCAGTGGAGGTGAGAAGGAAGGAGGGGCAGGGGCTGACATGACCTTCCTCATTCGGTAAAGGACCAGCTACACTTTGTGACCTCCCACATCTTTCCAAGGCTCGTCTCAGGCATTAAAGCACTTTCTGTTGATCAAATAAATTTGATGGTTTCACAGTACAAAGGCAGTCTATTCCTGACCATTGCATGCTCCCCCAAGTGAGTACAAAACACCTAACCCACCTCTAAGATACTGAAGAAATTATGTCAAAGTGAAACATTATGTATGAAACACCCAACTTAAAAATTATGATGAATTGTTTTTATTCCCTGCATCCAGTTGATGCTGTTTCATTTTCTGTCATAAGATAGCATTTCACTTCTGGGGTTGTGGCCTATTTCATCTCCCTTCAAATGAACCATTTAAAAGCCTCTCCCCACCCTCTCATTTTGTTGAAAAACTCAAGGACAGTATAAAACCAGGAAAATAAATTTCTCAGCCAGTAAACTGGAAAATAATCATCATCATCAAAACCAGATATTCTTGTTTTCTAGTCCCTGGCAACTCAGTTCAATAGAACTGCCACCAGCTGAGCTGCTGGCCCACCACCCACTGCTCACCCATGCACTCCCCTGGCGCTCTGGGGACAGGACATTGCTTGCCTTGGGGCCCAGGGTCCATGCCATTTTCAGCATCATTTTCAGCTCACAGTTTGAAGAAACAACCTCGGAGGCAAGAGTCTGGTCACCGCTGGTCACTATACTGCAGGACGGAGTCAGGCAGAGCTGAGAAGCACATTAAGGATAGAGAAGGGTTTTGCTGCTGCTTTGTTACACTCAGGAAGGTGCAGCATCACCAAACCCTTTAGACTGAAAAGACCTCTAAGATCAAGTCCAAACACACCCCAGCACTGCCAAGGCCACCACTGACCCATGTCCCCAAGTGCCACATCCACACGGCTTTTAAACCCCTCCAGGGATGGGGACTCAAACACTGTCCTGGCCAGCTGTGCCAAGGCTGGACAATCTTTTCAGGGAAGAAATTTTCCCCAGTATCCAGCCTGAACCTCCCCTGGCACAGCCTGAGGCCGTTCCCTCTCCTCCTGTCCCTGTTCCCTGGGAGCAGAGCCCAACCCCCCCGGCTGCGCCCTCCTGTCAGGGAGTTGTGCAGAGCCACAAGGTCCCCCCTGAGCCTCCTTTTCTCCAGCCTGAGCCCCTTTCCCAGCTCCCTCAGCCGCTCCTGGGGCTCCAGCCCCTTCCCCAGCTCCGTTCCCTTCCCTGGACACGCTCCAGCCCCTCAATGTCTCTCTTGTCCCGAGGGGCCCAGAGCTGTCCCCAGCACAGGGGATGGGCACTGCCCTGGGGCTGTGGCCACACCATGGCTGGCTCCCAGAGGGCATCTGCTACAAGTATTGAATCCCTACTTCCCAGGAAGTGGCCAGACATCACCTGGTGATGGGAAGTAGAGAGTAACTCTTCTGTTTTCCTTTACAGCCTTTGCTTTTGCTTTATTTAATTGACTTTATCTCAACGACTTCTTTTCCATTTCATTTTCTCCCCCCTGTCCTCTTGAGGAGGGGAGTGATGGAGCAGCTGCGTCGGCACCTGGTGTCCAGTCAGGGTCATCCCATTGCAGTTTCCACAGGAGTTTCCCACTCAGACCAAGGAGGGCTGAGCAAAACCAGCTCCACAAATGCTTTGGTGCACAATGGATAACATTTTCTCTGTTCAGGCTCGTGGAGATCTGCCTGCAGCCCCTTGATCTCAAAGGAGGCTCTGCACAGAGGAGTAGGAGAGAGTTTGGGGCTGCCAATGGCCTTTGCAGATGGTCAGCAGGGGAGGAGGCCTTTTTTTAATAGGGTTGCAAGCAATGAGGCACTCATTATTAAAAAGTAACAACTTTGTAACAACCCCAAGACTGCTAATGTCATGCTATCTCTGTGCAGGAAGCCTTCTCCTTCCTTATCTCAGCCCCAGGAGATTTGTGGGATATCACAAATAACAGCTGGTCAAGATAAGGTCTCTCCCAACATGCTGCTTGCTCCTAGCATCTGTAAAGCCTCATCCTGACGGACCTGAATGGACCAGCGCCTGGAGCTGCTACATCTCATCTGTTTTCAGCCCAATCTTGCTCTTTTCTAGATGTTTAGAGCAAATATTGTGAGGTTTCTTCATTTTCATGCCTTAGACACCCATCTCCAAACCCTCCCAATCACCCTCGCCTACCATCAGGGGAGCGCATCAGCCAAAGGCGCTCAGTTTTGGCAAAGCAAAACTTAATCCACTCCCTGTCCCTTCCAGCTCCTAGCACGGAGGAAGTCTCTTAATTTCAATTAGGAAAACCCCGCCAAGGAGGAGGGGGAGCTGTCAGGGTCCCCCCATGGTAACACGAAACCAGGCGCAATATATACATTGCATATAAACAAGATGTTTATAGCCCAGTGATTCATAATACTGCAGAGTTTGCAGGAAACGTAGCACCATCCACAGTTAAGAAATTCTCTTGTTTTCTGCTAAATATATAAAATAATCACTCATCCCCTGAGCAGCAGATGCAAATTACACCTAGTATTAGCCTCGTATGCCAACCGCTATAATTCTGGTGCAGCATGAAGCCATTTCCCAAGGCTTTAGAAGTCCCTTAATCTGCCTTTTGACGTCAAATGACAAATTTCTTGCCTGGGATCATTAACGGGATGACTAATGAAAGCTGATAAGTGAATTTATAAATGAAATTAAAGATATTAATATTAAAGGCCAGGCTACAAGAAAGAGAAATGTGGATTTAGCAAACCACAACAAGAAGCGTGGTAATCTGCATGAGATTTACAGCTCCTTTCCTGACAGGCAAATGAGTGGTATTTTCCGCCTGGAGGTTGTGGAAGCTGCCAGGCTTGATGGACACTTCTCCTGAAGCATCACCACCCCCATTACCTTCAGACACTGACTGAGATTTAAAAAGCTCCTGCTCAAGTTTAACTGCAAATGCCAAACGAGGGATTAACACACCCCAATAGTCTTGCAAAGATAACTGCACCACCAAAACCTCCTGCAAACAAAATACCTTTACACTGTGGCCAGTTTGCTGCTAACTTTTTTTTTTTCTCTCTCTTTTAAGATAAAAACACACCTCAAACTAGATTCTCATCTTATTCACCCCAGTATAAATGCCAAGCAACTCTTTTAAAAGCTGAGGACTTATTTTTTGGGGTTTATGCATGCACAAACAAGTTCAGACCTTCCCAAATGGGCGTCCAACCCCATGTCCAGGCAGCTTCACCACAAACCCACAGCTCCTTTCCGACTCCAGCTGCTCCCCACTGAGGTTTGAGGCTCTCAGGAGAGACTACTGAAGTCTCAGCTCCCACTAGCTGATGATGGTCAGCCCTGAATGGACCAAACATCCACCACTGCCCCAAGGCGCACAGGCAAACACAGGCACCTCCTCTAGCGTTTAAAAAAAAAAAAAAAAAAAAAAAAAAAAAAAAAAAAAAAAAAAGAGAAGAAAGCTTCCTTTTGTCTGTAGATACCCAGTTTTCTAGCACAGATAGCACAGAAACTGGCTAGTTGGGCAAGTGGTCATGAGTGGTGCCTCCTCATGCACCCACAGCCTCCAAAAAACCCAAGATCCTGTGGGAAACGTCAGTGCCTTGATCTAGCAGTGTGACTGAAGGAAGAGTCAGATGCCTCCAGGAGAATGAGGAATCCCAGAGACGCACAGGAAGCACAGCTGGGGAGGGCACATTTGCTGCGGGGATGTTTCCCAGCCCCTTCCTTCACCGGAGGAACCCAGGGTGGGGAGCAGCTGCAGCAAGACAGATGCCCCAGGGATGGTTTTTCTGAATGCCTTTTAGAGAGCCCTCCCAGCCTGGAGAAAAGGACAGGAGAATGTTTTCACAGCAGTTCTTAGCTCCAGAGCTGGACATATGGTTTGGTAGGCTGTCCAGTTCCATCAGTCCTGCTCAAAAAAAGTCCCAGAAGGTGCCCATGCCTGGTGCTCCCCTTGTTTAGGGACACACCTGCTCCTTGGACCATTTGGAAAAGAACACAGAGGGGTGGTGCACAGTAACAGCTCCACCGCATCACTCAAGCCTTCCAGAGGGAGGAAAAAAAGAGGAAAACCAGCACCAGCTAAAAGCTCTGACTGAGCTGAGGGTCACCCACACCTTGGGGTGTCACCTCCAGGCAGGGCAGCCACTGGGAGCAGCTGGGACCATACGGATGTGGTGAGAGAGACAGAGACACCTGGATCCTTCCCCCACCTGCCGAAATCCTCACCCAAACATTTCCCCACAGGCGTGTCCTCACTTCACAGGCTACCAGCCCACAGGGCTGCCCCTTACTATCTCCAAAACCTGCACCTTTGCTGGTCCCAGCCCTTCTTTGCTCCTGACCCCACTGGGTGTAGTCCCTCAAGCCAGAAGTGATGATGTTCATTAGAGAGCCACCAGTCACACACACGCAGCTTTCCTGCAGGCACATTCTGCAGCCTTTAAAGGGAGGGAGAGAAAACAACAGAGGTTAAGGACACTTACCAAGAGGGATCCACGACAGCATGGGCCAACCAGCCCAATCCAGCTGGGGCTGGGAAATGCAAAGGACCATCAGGCAGGAAAATGTGTGAGAAAAGGTCCTGGGAGACTGCAAAACTGAGCAGAGGAGGAGCAGAAAGGGTTAAGAAAAGGTGGAGAGGAGGCATGGAGAAGACAAGGGTTTGCTTTCCCTCCATCCTGGCTGCTGCTGAGCTCTCCAGCACAGGAGCCCAGTCCCTGCCACCACCAGGACCTGTTGCAAGAGGCTGAGGAGTGACTGCATTTTTTTTTTATTATTATTTTAGAGGGAGAATTTAACCTTTCTCAAAAGACACAGTTTTGTCACTGAGAAGGTTTAGGAGTAAGACAAGACCACACAAGGATTGAACTTATGGATCTCCCATGGGGTCCTGTGCAGAGCTGCTTGGGAAGCCACAACCCCTTTGCCAACCCCAGCTGCAGACCAACCCACTCCATCTATCCAAACTCAACCAAAAAAGGGAGAAAATTACTGTTTTCCCCACTGGGGGTTGTCCCCATTCTCACTGCTTCCCTGCAGGTCTCTCCCCTGGCCCCACTGCAGCCCCACATCCCCCTTCTGCTTCCCAAGCCCCCACATCAGGTGAAACACCTGCTGAGTGCTGACTTGTGAGTTTTGAGCACCAAGTTTGCTAAGCAGCAGCTTGAAGCTCTACATTATGCACAAATACTTAAGAGAAAAGCCCGGTGCTATCACCCAGCCCCTGGCGCTGCAGGGTTACGTAGGAACACCCAAATACCATGAGATGCCTGAGAGTCACAGCATTTGGCAATGCCATCACGCCTCTTCCAATTGCCAAACCAACTCTGCTCCTGGGGGTTACGGATATGGAAGACAATTTAACACAGGAGAAGACCTTTTGCAAATCTCCCCTTGGATTTCTCATTAATTTAATGCCTCCCAAAACGAGCACTCTCAGGTTAAGGGCGGGAAAGGCTTTTCTCTGCTGATCTGCTGCAGTGCCTGTCCCTTTTTGAACACCTCTAGAGATAAGAATCTTTCAGTTTAGACAGGCGAGAGGCGGCCTCAGTGCATGGCTTGGGGTTAAACCAGCATGTAAAGGGGTGGAAGTGGATGCCCATGTCCATGCTACCCCCAAAAGAGCTGTACTCCCCTCTCCTTCCACCCTGCACCTCCGGTGGTGGCCACCATCCTCCCTCTGGTCAGTGGAGAGGGATGATCCAGTCCTGGATGTCCCACGTGCTCCCTGAGGTACCTGGTGGGGGGAGTTTCTCCAACAGCTTTTGGGGCAGCACCTGCCCCAGCCATGTTCCATCCTCCCCCTTTCAGCTAAAAAGGAGCTGCCTGGGTCATGAGCAGGGTTTGAAGCAACAACAGAAATGAAACTCAAGACTTACTCTAGGACAGTCCTTCCAGAAGGGTCACGGAGGAGGACTCGGGGCGGCTCTGCGAGGACACCCACACTCTGCCCAGGGCACCCCGAGCAACACTGGGCCGTGTCCCCACCGTGTCCTCAGCACTCCGTCCCCCTCCACCAGAGCAGCTCCGGGGTTTTGTGGCAGACACAGCCCAGCTTTTTCCCTGAGCTTCACAGCTTCTGCTGCTGCCTCCCTCGCGCACCAACTCACCGGTTCTTAAATAACACACTTCCACGGGGCCAGATCCGCACTCAGCAAGGTAAATCCAGATCAGCTTTCTTTAGACTTTGCTGGTAATTCCCAGCATGAGCAAAACGTGAGCACTACTCGTTTCTCGTGCCACCAGCCCAAACCCAGAGTGAGAGACTCATCAGCCCAGCCTCCTTTTGCCATCGTTAAACGCACACAGATGGGTGTGAGACCTTTACACAACCCTTACATAAATGAACCTCAGAGCCCGTTTTGTCCGTGTTTGGGATTATCCTTCTCCCTGTTACTGAAAGGAGTTATTTAAGGGGGCCCAGGGATACAGGTTGGCGCTGTAGAGATGTCTGGGCTTTACAGAAATCACTGCATGTGCCTCCCCACCCATAGCAGCACCACCAGCACGTGACCCACCTTGGATTTCCTCAGCCCGCGATGCTAAAACAAAAAAAAACAAAAAAAAAAAACCAAACCAAGAAAACAACCAAAAAAAACCAAAACGAAAAAAAATAATTTTCTTTGTACCAGGTGTCTTTTTCAAGACTCAAATGTGGTTTTTCAAGAGTGTCAAAGGAATTAAGTCATTAAAATGTGGATGAGTTTGATGGATTATGAGCTATGAAAGCCTGGTGGTTACTGACTAATAAGGCTGGGAGGTGGAGGAGGGGGGGATGTTTCCTCTTGTAAGGATGTGTTTCTAACAAGACAGGTCAAAAATATGATGCGGATGATAAATTGCTTTAAAAGTTGCCATTAACCCAGGAGTTTTCTGCATTATTAGATTACCAAGGCATCCTCGGAGTGGGTTGACTCTGCTCTGTACCAGGGCTAATTTGCAGAGTGAGACCTGGCAGGGGTTGTTACGCTCGCTGCAGTGAATCCCCACTCCCAACAAAGGGGCAGCTGCCGGCAGGTGTCCGTGGAGGGGATGGGTTTATCCGTGTCGGGGTTTGGGGTGGGGGAGAGGAGAAGGGGGATTTTTT
>VZTE01003436.1:0-48867 GCA_013397775.1 Eulacestoma nigropectus | reverse complement strand
GCTGACCAGCACCGGACCCCTGCAGCAAGTAACAAGAAATAATAACAAATAATTAATAATAAGTGTGGGAGGTGATGTTTGAAAAAGATGGGGAATTATTTCCACAAAACCATGTTCTAGATACTTCCATTTTCCAAGAGTTCAAACGACCCATTTTCCACATGGCACTGCAAATTCTTCTAATGAAAATCCCAGTAGTACTTGAGAAATGAGCTCTCTGGTTAAAAAAAATTGTAAAAATAAAATAAATTAAAAATAAATTGTTAGTGGAGATGTCCGAACAAGGTCAGCATTGCTGGGATGATAGGCACTGAAGGAGCTCTTGTGTGAATGCTGTGATGAAAAGGGCCAGCATTGCCCCGGATCAGGAGTTTCTTTGGTGATCAGTAACTACAAGAGAGCAAACCACACTGCCCAGAAGCCTTTGGGAGAGGAAATCAGCCACAAACTGACAAGGAGGCCATTCCTTAAGACATCAGCAACTCATTCAAACAGAGCATAGAGTCACAGAATGCTTTCAGTTGGAATGGGACCTTTAAGAAGTCATCTAGTCCAACTCCCCTTTCCACTAGACCAGGTTGCTCTAAGCCGCATCCTACCTGGCCTTGAACACTTCCAGGGATGGGACAGCCACAGCTTCTCTGGGCAACCTGTGCCATGGCTTCAATACCCTCACAGCCAAGAATTTCTGCCCAATATCCCATTTAACCCTGCCGTCTGGCAGTGGGAAGCCATTCCCCTCTGTCCTGTCCCTCCACCCCCTTGTCCAAAGTCCCTCTCCAGTTCTTAGAGCCCCTTTAGGCACTGGAAGGGGCTCCAAGGTCTCCCTGGAGCCTTCTCTTCTCCAGGTGAACACCCTCAGCTCTCTCAGCCTGTTTCCAGAGCAGAGGAGCTCCAGCTCTTGAAGCATGTCCATGGACTCCTGTCGACTTGCTCCAAAATTCCACATCCTTCTTATTTTTGGAGCCCCAGAGCTGGACACTTATGCCCTATGTTAGCTGCCATGGGGCAACAACATTCCTTAGCTTACAATTCCACATGCTCCAAAGTGCTTTGCTGATGCCAAAGATGTTGTATCTTCATGTGGCATGAAATCACGTGTACCCTGACATGGGTTCATCAGTGGGGTGGGATGGAGCTGTGCTTCCCTGCAGAAGGGTACAAAGCCTAAGCTTGATGTAACTATTCATCCTCTTCACCAAGAGGGGGATAATTTGGAAGTCAGAGCCAGAGCTCATGGTGGGTCGTCTGCCTTAAGGTTGGCTCTGTACCCCTTCAAGAAGAGCTGAGTAAGTGTAATCTTGTAGGATATTGGGATGTTAGCAGAGAACTGGCCTAGAGTTTTGGGGTTACAGAGTGAGAACAGAGATCTCTCTCCATTACAGATAACAGGTGAATCTGTCATTTCCCTTCGCCAGCTTTCCCTCTCGGTCCTTCTTATCCCTCTGGCCCTCTCCACATCTTGCTCAATGCGCTTCAGACCCAGAGAAGAAGCTCATGCACCAGGTTCCTCCACTGACAGATTCAACCAGCCCAAGAAAGATCCTTGTGCAGCCCAGAACATGCCCTCAGGGCACCACAGGAATTTGGAGACTGTCCTGCACATCAGAGGAGACATAGCTCTTCTGCCTGTTTTTTTTTTTCTCCCTAGGCTGCAAGATTCCTCCTTTAGACTACCTCCTTGATTTATTGCACTTTTGCACTTACCTGGAAAGTGGTTTTGTCCCATTAATTTCAACTTGGAAGCTTCAGTGTTTCCCAGAAGAAAAATAAATCACTCAGGATAGGAAGACACGCCCCACAAGCCCCCTCCCTTGCCTGGGTCCCCCCACTCGTCTTCCACTTTCTTTTCCCTCCTACTGTTCCCTTCCCCCTATACCAAGAGGGAAGAGGGGTGATAAATGTGCCACACAAGGTATGAACTTCACAAACCAGGAGCAGCAAGGTAATCCTGTCTGTCCAAACACTGCTTTGCTGAGCACCTAAATAAGGCTCTCTGCATTTAGCACATTTCCCACTGCCAGAGAGGAAGACTGTGGCCCCAGGAAAGAGGACAACCAGCTGGAGAGGTCTAATCTCTGCAAGGATATGTGTCCACTTCTGAAATACTTGTCCCTCAGAAGTTTGAAACACTTTGAATAGTCAGTATTCAGCTGAAACTGTGTTTCCTTTAAGGTCTCTCCAAATGTGACTCTTCCAACCCGATGGTCTCAAGACTCTCATCACACAGTATAGCTTCTCTCACTCTCCCAGGTTTCCTCCTAGCTTGTAATCATCCTCCTTGCAAGGAAACAACCTACAGTAGCACTCACTGGAATTCCTGAATGGATTACATAACCCAGATCAAGCCTTTTCACATTTTATCAGACATGGGGAAACAGTAATGAAATGCATGTACTCTTGGTTTTTATGGTGAATCTCATGCATCTGCCCCAGTCTTCCAAGAACATCGATTACCAGGTTGGACAGGGCTTGAAGCAATCTGGTCTAGGGGAAGGTTCCCTGCCCATGGCAGGGGGTTGAAATGAGATGAGATTTAAGGTCCCTCGCAACCCAAGCTCTTCTATGATTCTACGATTCCTTGCTGAAATCCTTCTGTGTAAGTTAAACTACTGATATCTTCTGCCAGGATAACATCTGCTCTGCACTGGGGCCATTACTCCTTTGTTTTAGGCTAATCAACAAAGACTCAACAATTAGGATTTTATAATATCCTAACCACGTGGACAAGGCATTCAGATTTCTTCCAGTGATGAGCATGTGATGGACAAATTAGATGCACTTTGGCACTGAAGGAAGTGCTTCAAAAGCTATGAAGTGTTTGTCTAATGAAGATCTGTCATAAAAAATTGAATTTATTTAAAAGATAGCCTCAGTCCCCAGATTTAAACCTGGGTTAAGGTTTTCCACAATTTGTTTCTCCTCCATTCAGTACAGGAAATACAGTGAGGGAACAACCTGTGAGTTCATTTTACCATTTATTATATAAACTTTCCCACAAGAATTTAAATTTACATGGTCATTCAGTCTGTCATCTGTCTGCCCCCCACAGATTTTTCCACCTGTTAATTTTTCAAACAGTTTTGACCAGAAACTGAAGGTCGCCAAAGAAACTATGGTCCTATTTCAACATTAAAATAATGATTCAGAGGAAGGAATTATTTCAATCTAAACAATTTCTTCTTAATTTTTATCCTATTAGCTGATTTCTACAGGGCAGGTGATGTACATAACAGATTGTAGTAGACATAATGTACAAAAAGCCCAAGGGAATTCTAAAGATGAAACAGAAAAAAATGGGCAGTCTTAAAATAAATCAGTTTAACAAGCCATCAGCTTTGAGACATAAATCCACCAAAATCAGACTTTGCTTCCTGTCATTCTTTGTTCCTCTCATTTCTGTCTGGATTTGAGTCCACTCAAACCCTGCTGGAAAGGCAATTCCCTCTGGTATTTCCAGGCTGTCCAGAAATATCTGAATAAAAATCATCAGAAATTCTTCAAGAACACACATTTTCAGATGGTTTCCAGTTACGTTTTGCACAGTGCAGTCTCTAGGCACAGTGTGTGCATCACAACTAGGAGGCAAACCATTCAAAATTGTACTCAGCACAGAAGAGAGGCCACAGCAACCAGTGCCAGACTAGTGGTGACTTGAACATCACCACCTGTCCTGATGGTAAGAAAAAAAAGGGGGGGAAATGGACATTTTCTTCTAGACTGGAGTTTTGAATTGCTCAGAGAAATCACCAAGAGTATATATAGCATATCATTTCTCTCAGCATAGACTCTGGCAGTATGTTGAATAAATTACATCACCAAGTTCCTCTTTCTTAAAAGTAATTTCAAGGGCCAACTTAAAAGTAATAAAAGTAAATAAGACCAGAAAGATAAATTACTTCAATAAGAAAATTACTAAGAATCTAAGTCTCCTCACTCTATTGTCTTCTGCCCTTGCAAATTTACAGGGTGGCATTCAAGAGCATCAGAAAGAAGTCTTGTCTAATTCTAGAAGTGCAGCTCAACAGAACTTCATTTTAGTCCTGCCTTGATCAAATTCCACCAGACTGTGAATATTTCCTGGGGAAAACCAGCGTAGGAAAGGAGAAAAGCAGGCAAGTGTGTTTTATGAAACAAGACAAGCATAAGTGCTCTACCTGCAGTGCCATGAAGTTGCCCGAAGGACATTCATCTCCAGAGGGATGTGGGGAGTGTGGTAGTTCAATGTCAAACATGGTGCTAGAATCACACTACTTGCACACTACATTGTTAAGGGGACCCACTTGAGAAAGCACAATAAATAACATGATTACTTAATAGCTTTGTAGTGCCTTTCATTCAAATATCTCCCAACACTGTACAAACATTTGCTGCAAACCCCAGGCAAAGCCGCACTATCTTTGCTATGTGGCAGATAAGGAAATAGAGGTTACATTATTTCCAGGAGCCTGTGACAGGGGCCAGAGTAACAGCCAAGAGTCCTTCCACTTACTCGCCTTTGCCACTTGGGAATGATGGAAAAAAGTGAAAATGGAGGTCTGGGTCTGTGGTTAGCCAAGGGGCAGTCCAGCAATGGTTTCTTTTGTTCCTCCATCAGGGCTAATTCAAGTGACAATACAGGGAATAAATGAAAGATATTAGGACAAGAAGCAAAGAAATCATTATGGAAACGTAGTCAGCTCAATGTATAAATACATTTATAAATACTTAGAGATGGTAGGCATCACCCCAGACCTATAAGACACAAATGTTCTTCTATGTTGGAAGCTGGAGACCAAGGAGAATGCTCTACAGCATCAGCTTGCACTAGATGCCTGCAAGCAGATAGATGAACCCTTGATGTTGAACTAGGTGTCTGGAGTCTGCTATAGTGCAAAGAAAAGGCTGGTCTGAAGCACAGATCATCTGACCCAGTGGTTTTCCCTGTATTGGATGAATGATGACAGGGTGAGTCTGGTCCTTCCTGTGGAGTGTAGCAGTCATTTAGATGCTGAACTCAGAAGACAATCAGTACATTAAAGACACCTGAATTTGGGCAGAAGACCTTTTGCAGAAGAGATAGGACTGAGATTAGAGAGTGTCTGTCCTTTAGACCAATCCATACCTTCCACACTGGAGCAGGGAGTGGAAATAACGACAGATGCAGAGGCAACCATGTATGTATGGGGAAGCTTTAGCTTGAAGTGCCTTCATGAAGGTGTCACCAAATACATGGGGGTGCCTGAGCTTCCATTATGGCAGACGACAGTCAAAAAGACTGGAACTTGGAGATCTGCTCACCTGGAGCAGGACAACATTGCCTAGCAGAGGTGTATAATCATTGATCACCCAAGCTCCAGATAGCACTGCAGAAGGGCAATAGTCTTTCATAAACATTTTGTTGCATTTTCAGGGTCATTTGGGTATCTTAGATACTCCAGGCATGCTCTAGGCACTAAAGCTTGCATTTAACCAGCTGGATTAAATAAACTGGGTTAAACATCATCTGCAGGAATGGTTGACTATACAGATCTCCATTAAGAACAAAGGCAGAACAAACATCACAGAGGCACCCAAGTTTACATGTCTAAATCACGCCCTGCCTCTCAAACCTACAGATTTATGAGTCCTTTATGCTGGCAGGGGCCAAGTGTCCACACCTAGGACACTCCGAGCTGAGCAGTAGGTCAGTACTAGTTTGTGACAATAAGACCTATATTAAAAGGTTGTGAGCTGTGAAGCTGTTTTCCACAGAGATTGATGGAAGTTAACAAAAATTCTTTCAAATTCCAAGGATGAGGCCCATCCATGAGGGACAGCCCTTGCCTTGGTCCAACAGCAATGGCAACATCCAAGTGAGCAAAGACCCATGAGCACTAATCCATTTGCTTCAAAGCCATGATAGTCCTCCCTTCCCAAGCTCTGACTATAATGAAACAGTCTGTTAAAGCTGGGCTTTCTGTTAAAAAAGGAGGAATTCCTATTGTTATGTTTTCTGACCTATAGCTAGCAACACATAACCTCCACTCTCCCTGTGAAACTCTAAAGCATTGATGCTAGTGTAATGTAAGATGCCGAGGAAGCGATTCCTCACAAATATTGTGATGGGGTTGTCATGTTGCAGTTCACATGGAGTGATATATGGACTGAACAACAAACTGACCTGCTGGGACACAGCCCCCAAAGGTGAGTCTGCCTCTTAAAGACTACTCTGCACATGCCGGGGGTTGTTTCTCCAAAGTGGTTCCTTCAGGGGACTGTGAGGAAGGAGAGATGGAGGTGCAAGAGGAACAGACAATCTTCTCCCCAGGATGCAATGACCCATTACTATTCACTCTAAATCAAGCAATATAAGATGGCTGATGGGTGTCTCTGGCTGAAGAGGCTCTGCCCACAGGAGGAAAAAAAGGAGAAGGGGGCAGAGGTTGGTTTGTGTACAGGAGATTTACTTGAGAGTGAAAAATTAAAATCTTCCCCCTTTGTTTTTTGTTAAATATGGAATTTCAGGGGCTATTCTGGTCCCCCTGCACTCACTCTTCCGTGCGCAAACAGTGCCCAGTGAAGGTGGCCCTGTCTGTATAAAGAGAAGTTGAAGAGTCCAGAGGAGCCCTACTGACATTTTTACACTCATTTCAGACATAAAAGAAACATCGTAATTCTAGCATCTCATAAAAACAAAGACACATGTTTTAATGATATTCTTGTCCAAGTCCAGGGGAGCTTTATGGGGATGTCTCCCACTGAGAAACAACCAAAACTCCCCCAAACATTGGACATCAGCTCTTTCAAGGCTGGCTATAGACCTATGGCTTTGTCCAACTTCTTTTCATATTTATAGAAATTAAGGAAGGAAGAAAGGTCCAAAAGCCCATCTGGTTGTCTCCTTTCTGCACTCAGGGAAGATTCCCATTTCTGGAGTTTATTTCTATCGTCTAGGAGCAGACTTTTTATTTTGCCTCTTATAGAACACATCCAGCCTGCCAGACACCACACTGGACATTTATGTGCAGTTCCAGAGCAGACAGCTTGGAGAGCTACTATGAAGTTCCCATAATGCTGAAATATGGTGCAGCTAGGCCTCCTGTCTCCTGGACAGCAGTGTGGGATCAAGGAGAGTACCAAGCTGCAGCAGGACCCAGCAGCTCCACTACTGCCTCTGCTTGGTCCTCACAGAATGACCCCTCTCCTCCATCTCAGGGTACCATGGCATCCCTACTGTACATCCCTACAGTAGGCTCAAACCCTACTGGAAGACTCACAGGGTCATTGTGTATCTTCCCATTTCCAAGCTTCTTTCTTGGATCCCAGGGCCACCATGATTGCATTTCAGCAGGCATTCCCATGGCTTAGGCATTCCTCTGGCTGCATTTCTTTGCGCTGCAAAATTACCTCCCCTAAGAGTGCTCTAACACCAGAGCATTTGTGCAGCAGGCTTTTCCATGAGCACATTTTCTGCAGAGGCAGGAAGTATGCAGGATGTGGGAACATTCAGAAACTAGCGAAGTCCTGGTCTCTCCTAACCTTGCCTTGTGGCACATTGCACTGGTGTGTTGGTGCTGTCATGCTACGGGATGACCAGGGTGGAGTTTTGAGGGTGAAAGAGTAAAGAACAAATCTCTCTATGTACATTGGAAAAGTTGTCTGTGAAAGCAGGGGACTGAACTCAATGATTCCCCTTTCCAGATATCAGTCTCCTGACCCAATTTTCTCTGCCTCCCACTTCCACAGTGGGAACACACTCACTGTACATTTCTTCTCAAAGCACCCACTGCTATTGAAGGGCCTTCACTTAGAGCCTTCCAGGGCTATGTCTAATGTGTCTTGCCCTGTGGGAAAGGGGAAGACCAACCCACAAAAATTCTTGCTGGGAAGTAAGTTCTCCAGTCACTTCCAGGGCAGCAGAACCACCTCAGCTCTGTGGTTTCCCTTGCAATTGATATTTTCTCTGCCACATGGACAAGAAAATACTTGCCAAGAAATAATTACAAAGGCAGCCCTGCAGTGACAGAACAAGGAGGAATGGCTTCACACTGACAAGAGGGCAGGGTTAGATGGGATGTTGGAAAGAAATTCTTCCATGGGAGGGTAGTGAGGCCCTGGCACAGGTTGTCCAAAGAAGCTGTGATTGCTCCATCCCTGGAAGTGTTCAAGGCCAGGTTGAATGGCACTTAGAGCAACCTGGTCTCATGGAAGGTGTCCCTGTCCATGGCAGGAATTTGGAACGAGATGAGCTTTAAGGTTCTTTCCAACCCAGTCATTCTATGAAACTGTGATTCTAATCCCCAATTCGGAGAGAGATGTCGTTTTCAACATTTTCCCAGGGTTCTCTACTATGCCAAGACACAGCATCCCAATGACCCTTTGATGTACCTGTTATTTATTGCCTTAGTATAGAAGAGTGTTTTCTTGGGGGGATTTTATGATAATACTGTATTCCCCTATCTTCTGCTTATTGCCCAGAAATGGGTCCCACAGCTTTAAGCTGGGTCCAGGAGAGAGGGGAGAGAAGCCGAGCGAATTCTTCAGTGCAGTTTCTGTTCAAGGACTCACACACACTCCCCCGCTTTCTTACCGCTGCAGAGCCGAGGGAGGAGCTTCCTGCTTTTAGCTAGCCTGTTAGCTGAGGCAAGAAATTTTCCCAGGACTGCGTACCAAAATCCTCTGGAACTACTTCTTCTTCTTCTGGAACTGTTCAGCTTATCTGTGACTCAAGAACCAGATCATCAGACCCCATGGACCGGCAGGGAGGCTGCAGGGATGCCGCATCCCGGCCTCGGGCCTCAGGAGGGGCCGAGCCAGCTACAGACAGAACTCTAAATCCACCAGCTTTCTCTGCATCAAGGAGGTTTATTATCTAACATTACTCATTTTTTTTCTTTGCCCTGCCGGCACTCTGCTTGTTAAATAAATAGTATCTTTCACTTTCATCCAAGAATTTCCTTTTGTATCAGTGGGGGAGAGAGTGCTGAAACCTGCCTTCTTATGAAGAGACGTTCATTACAGGACGTTTCCTCCTAAACCTGTCTCAAACCAAGATAAATGTAGAAGCTACAGATGATTTCAAGGCCCTCAGCTCGTGAGCAATATGTGGTCACACATTAAGAGAACATTGATGTCTTTGGAGGGTTTTATGGTTCAAGTAAGTGTCAGAGGCAAAGGACAAGCAGAGGCAGTGTGGAGGGCAGGGCACAGCTTCTCCATCCCCTCTGCAGATAGGGCTCCATTTCTCAGTTTTATCTTACTGTCTGCTGACTCTTCTACCATTGCCTGACTCTTGGTGAAATTAGAGGCCTAACTGGATTCCCCAAAGTCTACTCTGTCAGCCACACAAGAGGAAAAACCCTGCTCTCGAAGTCAGGCTCATTTACACATACAGGAGTTCCAGGAGGGAGAGAGTCCTTGGTTTTCTCACCTGCTCCTGTGCTCTGGACAAAGAGCACGTGTGGGGGACAATAGACTGTGTGCCCACACCATGAAAGGTATTTCAAAATCATCTTGTCCTCAACAACCCTGTGATGCAGGGGCATGGCTGGATCAAAGCCCGCCAGTGGCACATGGGATGTTGTGTTTTGGTGCTCTCTGGGTAGGGAGACGAAGCTGCCCCAAGCCTGAGGAGACAGGTGATGGAGAGCTCTGGGAAGACAAGGGGACAACTTGAAGGCACAGAAACTGGAGCAGGTAGCTGTTTTTTAAACTTGCCTGTTGCCATTGGCAAGTGTCCACTGAGCTTGCTGGCAGACCAGTTCCCTGAAACTTTTCCCATTCATGGGACAGGTCACGGACCAAGTACCCTGACCTTCCCTGGCGTTTAAGCTGGTCAAATCAAACACCCATAAAACTGTCTCGCCATCATGATACAACCAGTAGTACTTGGGGACACACAGAGATACTACACCTCCATGTGAGGATCTGTATTTTCCCCTGGCTGTCACAGCAGAGATCAGAGGCATCCACAGCATCTCCTACCCACATCATTTGCAATTTGTAGTCATTGATACCTTTTTTTTTCATAGGAATCACCACTCTAAAGCCAGCACAAAATAAATTACAGAAAATCAGTGCTGCAGGCTTTAACTCCTTCTTCTGCAGAAATAGGATACCACGAAGGAAAAATATAAGTACATAACTCCACTGCTGAGAAATACTGAGGGCTGCAATTTTCTTTGCTGCCAGAGTTTGATGAAGGTGGGAGTAATTTGTTGAATCCTAAGTAGGTGAAGTTTGTGCAGTCACTCTTGAAGCATGTGAGAGGGAGAATATATCTGTCTGATGGACTGTCTGCATTTCCTCTAGCATTTCTTGAGCCCCTCTACAAATTTCTAGCAAATTTGACTGAAAATCAGCAGTCTCAAAAATACTTGAGTTTCAACGTATTTTCTTACGGAGGGAGGGGAAAAGAGGGAAACAATACAAATGTGCCCACTGAGGAAAGGCCACTATATGGTTTCTGTCCTTATTAGACCCTAGAAGATCAGCACAGAGAAGCTGTGAACATCCTAAACATTGTAAAATCTTCAGCAGGGTTCGTAGGTAGCACACAGTGAAAACCCCGAAATGGAAAACAAAAATCCTTTTAGATAATGGTTCATTGCTACTCATTGATACAAATTTAGCTCTCAGGAAGAAGTTTTTTACAATGAGGGTGGTGAGGCCCTGGCACAGGCTGCCCAGAGAAGTTGTGGCTGCCCCATCCCTGGAAGTGTTCAAGGTGAGGCTGGACAGGGCTTGGAGCTACCCTGTGTAGTGGAAAGGTGTCCCTGCCCATGGCAGTGGAGTTGGACTAGATGACATTTAAAGGTCCGTTCTACCCCAAACCATTCTCTGATTCTATGATTGCTCAAAGTACATCAATCCCTGCAGAGAAATGCAGTCCCCAGTGCTGACTGACATGGATTGAGCAAGTCCTAAGTGTCTCCTTGGCTGGCATTGGAGATTTATCATATCTCCTCTTGCTATTTCACTTCCACTTTACAAGTAAGGGCCATTTTAATCTCATTCTGCCAGCATCTCCCTCCTCAGAAGAACTAAGCTCCTCCTATCCCCTACTCCTCTGCCAACTCCAGCTTTATTGCAGGAGTCTGGCAGGACAACACTGGAGTGAATTTGCACTTGTATCTCTTACTGTTTGTTATGATGGCCTGGTGTATTTCTCCTGCTGGAGAGTTAATTTGAACTCTTACATTTCCAGCCAATTCTTTGTAGCTGAGCAAATCCATGTGTCCTGCTTTCTTTTTCCCCTTGGAGCAGGCCAAGCTTTTTGGGTCCTGCCCCAGAAACAGTGTCCAAGTCATGCCTGGTTCACAGAGGGACAGGAAAGATTTGTGTCATGTGTGTTGACAAGGGTGTTACAGTCTGGTTTTTAGTTTTTAGAAATGCCTCTGCCTGAATTAAGGTGCAAACGAGACCATATGCCAAAGTTAATAGTATGGATTTTATTTGATAGTAAATATGAGAGACAGAGAGAGAGAAAGGAAGAGAAAGAAATAGAAAAGAGGTGGGGGGACAGAAAGAGAGTGACAGATCACCACTCCATGGATCCCAACAATGTTCCATTGATCCTCTCCAGCTGGTCTTCTTGGTGGTGAGGGTCCTTCAACAGGCATAGAATCCAATGGATTAATATATGCTCAGGCCAGGTGGGAATGNGGGGGGGTGGGGAAGTTTGACAGAATGTCTTGGTCTCTTACAGCAAACTCTGGGTCTGTTGCATCACTTTGCATCATGTGCAATGCTGTGGTGCAAGGACTCAGGAATGAGTCTGGGGAGCACTGTGGGGGGGTCTTTGATGGATTATGACACCCCCTCAGCTGCCTCTCACATGAATGTCCCATGGATGTGGCCTTTCTGGGGTTGGGGGTTTCACAGCTGGGCCGGTTTGTGTAAGGGAGGATGGGTGTTCTCTGCCTCTGACCAGAGGTTACACCACACACACGAAACCTCCTCCTCCCCCTGCATTTGGAAGGGAGTCTGTGTAAACCTGGCCTCTGTGGGCTGTGGTCTCCCCCACCCCAAACCCAGCCAGGGAGGATTCTCTGCTGCATTTGGCTTTCTTGTGGATGCATTCCTTTCCCTCAGCCTTGTTTATTTCTCCCCAGACCTGAGATGATTGAACAATTGTGTCTCCTTTACCTTATCTAGGTGGCTTAACTCACAGACCAAAGTTCCAGTCAGGCATCTACAAGGAGGGGTGGGCTTCTGTGGTTGTAGCTTCTTTATTATTATTTATAATTTCAGTCCCTGACTGTGTTGGTTTAACACAGCCTGGTTTTTGGTGGGGGTGGGAGAAGCCATGGAGGTGGCTTTGTAAGAAGCTCCTGGAAGTTTCTACTATGTCCAGCAGAGCCATCCGCTGAAGGCTCTGACGGTGGGCAGATTACTAGCCCAATTAGAGAAGTTGGTAACGCCTCTGTGATGACATATTTAAGAAGGGAAAAAAACATGGACATTCTCTTTTTTCTTCTGAGAGGTGGTGAGGCGGTTGCCGCGACCTATCCTGGTGCAGCCACTGGGGGCCATCCCGGCACCACAAGCGCCCGTGCAGCAGCCAGGACCATGCAGCAGCCGCTATGAACTCTCTATGAACAGCTCGCAATGAACTTTGCTTGTTTAGCCAGTTTTAGCCAGCCTTGCTGCGAGCAGGAGGGCAGAAGCAGCGGCAGCCACTTCTCCTTTTCAGTGCCCCACAAGAAGAGAGATGCTGAATAGAGCCGATGCCACGGTGGCTGTCACCGGCAGGGACCACATGGCCAACAGCCAGAGGCATGGCAAACAATTTCCCGATACAGAACCCAGACAAAATCAACTTCTCAGCACTGCAAAACCTTATAAGAACTTTCAAATTGATAGAACTTGAGAACAAACAAACCTACGGACAACAATTTTCTCCCAAGTCAAAGAAAAAGAAAAGGTGAAGATACGTGAGGAGAACAACAAAATGTGACACTAAGGTCAGTGAAAAGAGGGAGAGGGAGGAGGTGCTTTGGGTGTCGGAGCTGAGATTTTTCTACAAAGGTGTGGTGAGGTCTATAATACAATAAACCGTTTCCCTGTAACTCATGAAGTACATGGGGGGGATACAGAGATCCACTTGAAGCCTGTGAGAACAAGTGCTCACCCTGGATCGAGTAGATGCTGAAAAGCTGTAATCTAGTAAGAAACTCGAACAGAGAGAGAAGATAGAGAAAGAGGATCCTTGCTTCCAAACTAAAACAGCTCATCCTTAAAAAACTGCACCCCATAAAATAATGACCCACGCAAAATAGTTCTGAGAAGACTGTTTGCCCGTGGTAAGGACTCATGTTGCAGCAGGTCGGGCAGGACTGCTACTTGTGAAAGTTAAAACCACACTGGAAAAGTTCACAGAGAACTGTCTCCCATGGGAAGGACCCCATGGCACAGCAGAACAAAAAGAACTCCTTTCCCTGAACGAACTGAAGAGAGATTTTTAGAAAGACTGACCAAAACCCCATGTTTTGTCTCCCTGCCTTGTAGGTGGGAAAGAGGGAGGGGCTGGGAAGAAAAAAAAGGTGTTCTAAAGGTTTATTTTAGTTCTCATCACCCTTCTTTTTTTTTAAATTCTGTTAATAATAAATTTTCTTTATACTGTTTAAGTTTTGAACCTGTTTCGCCTTAGAGTGTTTTTCCCCTAATCCTTATCTCAACTCATGAACCCTTCGTTATGATTCTTGTGGGTGTCTGGTGCTTTTAGCCAGTGTCAAACCTCGACATTGACAAAGGGGAAATTCTCAAATCCCATGAGATTCCACATATCTTTATTCCAAGGTTTTTGGCTTACTCTCTCCTGGTTTTCGATATTTTTAACTTTTCCTTCTGCTCTTGAAATATACTAGCTGCTGATCCACCAGGAAAACATCTGTATACCATGCTGTTGAGAGGCTGTTAGTATCTGCGGTATTCAAATGGATCATTTCAGTCCAGAGGGCAAAAAAGGGAAATAAGCTAACTCTTTTTTTTTGGTAGGATGTTGACTCTTTGTAGCAAATACAAATATTATATATGTGAACAATCAAACAAAAGAAGTGGTTTCTTCAGTCATAGAAACATAAAGGTTGGAAAAGACCTTCAAGATCATTCAGTCTATTCCTAGGTCTGCACACATACCCCAAAAGCTGTTTTTCTCTGTCTTCCCTTAGTCTGTATCTCTAAAACAACTCCATTAGCTGGAGAAAACAAGAAAGATGAGATAGGACCAGTTTGAAAAAATCAAGCAGAAATGCTGAAATGAGCACATGTGGAGGGAGTTGAATCATCTTTCTGGTATAGTTTTGCTTGTGGGGAGGAATATCAGAGTTTTCTGAAGGCCACATGCAGAATATATTGCCAGTAGAATGGTATCCTCTCCTGGGAAGAAAGCAGCAGAAACCTTACTGGCTTGCTGGGTGTCAGGAAAATTAATCCACAAACACCAGAGGTGTATGTCCAAAAAGGAGACAGAGGAGTCCTGTTACTTTATTTGAATAAAGGGAGAGGCCATGGGGCATTCCCCTGGGGTCTCTCAAATTTTTGGAGGACGCAGCCTCCTATTTAGTCTAATTTCCCAGCCACATTTCCCTCTCTCTTTCCCCACTGGCTGAGGTACTTGAGAGGTACAGACATCCCGAAATGCCTAATACTTAAGACCCCCTTCTAATGTATACCACCCCCCTTTTTTTCCTTTTCCTTGTGTCAATCAGTGGAATTCCTATGGAATTTATGGTTCTTCCCATTGTTTCTTTCATCTCTCAGTATCTAATTTCATTTATCAGCAGACCTACAGTTTGTTTGTAAAGACAAGTCCTTCATTCCTTTCATGGGTATTTCATTGTTTCAGCTGCCATACTGCATTTTACTGTCCCTAAGACATGAGAGATGTTAATTATTCCTTTTCACTTAGGTGAAAAAAGGCCATTTACGTAACCAAAGTCTTTTTCTATGTCTGTCATTGCCTCAGAGCTGCTGTTCATTCTCTTAACCTAAGGCTTTCTAACTGGTTGTAGACCACAAATCTCCATCCTTCCAAGAGGTGCATTTTTCCTTCATATTCTGCAACGTCTGAGGGTAAATCCAAGCCCTAATTAATGCACACTAGCCAGCACAAGCAATGGAAAGAGACCGTGGATCCTGGCCTAGCATGGGACTGGAGGCGACTAATCCCATCAGTTTCAGTAGGGATGTCAGCACATGCAAACAATGGTCATAGTGTGTAGCCACTGCTCAGCCCCCAACATGGATCACATGGAAAAGACTCCATGGGATGCATAATATAATGCCAGTGTAAGTATTTTCTGTGATGCCCTATTGAACTCATGTCAGGCTGAATCAGCTGAGATAGCTCAGGGATTCAATAGTGTTGGGGGTTAGGCTTTTTCTTTTTTTTTTTTTTCTTTCTCTCAGAGAATTTTCTTCCCATTTGTTGCCCAGAAGATGATGAATGGATGATATTTAAGAGACAAAAGACATGGCCGGGTGTCTTGGAATTCCACTGAAACGGTCCTAGGGGGGAGGGGGTGTGGTTTCAGCAGTCTCTTAGCTGCGGGCAAGGGAGTCTGCCCAGCTTGGAGGGCAGATGGTTGTGGTTTTGATGCTGGACTCCTGCTGCCTAGAGGACTTGCAGCTACTACTGAGTTTTCCTTCACTGTTTCTCCTTACCATGGGTGAGCTTCTGCTCACAAGAGTGGCTGTTGGACTGGAACCTTTCAACACCTGACCTCGCTGGAGAGAGACGTTCACCAGCTGCAGGGGAAACCTGGGCCCCCACCTCCTCCCTCTCTCTAGAGGAAGCACCTCTCAGCTGCTTATGGGAGCCCTGGCTCCTGCTGCCATTGCCAGGACATCACACGGGACACATAAGAGGCAGAGGAAAACCGAAACACCCCCCACCCTCCACCTTCCCTCTCCTCCCAGGGCCACCATTCCCCCCTGGGGCGGCTCAGAGCTTGCTTTGGCTGCCTCACCAGGAGCCAACAGCGCCCCCTGCAGCCATGGGGGAGTCACTGAACCCCCTCTGCCTCACCAGGAGCCAACAGCGCCCCCTGCAGCCATGGCGGAGTCACTGCAGCCATTGCCTTGCCAGGGCCAACAGTGCCACCTGCCGGTTGTGATCGTAACTCCACCAAACGGGAAATTGCTTTATGGATGAGGGTGAGAAAACAGCTGTTATTGGGTTTTCAGCTTTTTGTTGTTGCTGTTATTGTTGTTTGTTTATATACACATATATATTCTAGTAAAGAATGGTTACTCCTTTTCGCATGTCTTTGCCTGAAAGCCCCATAATTTCAAAGTTATAATAATTTGGAGGGAGGGGGTCATTTTTTCCATTCTAGGAAGGTTCCCGCCTTCCTTGGCAGACACCTGTCTTTTAAACCAGGACAAGGAGCAAAACACATGGGATGCTCATTGCCAGGGCTAGTGTGAGGGATGCATCCTTTCCAGAGACCATGGGGATAAACCATTCCTTATTTCTGTTTTCAGCACAGGCAGGGAAGATCATATATTCCCCCTTCACTACCCACACTCTTTCCTTACAGAGAAAAGACTTCTATTTTAGCATGAAAACCATGCGGCCCTGAGAAGGCTGTCATGACCCCCAGGCAAACATCCCTACTGGGGTGGGCAGTCTCTGTGCCGCATCCTGGTCATGGAAAACATCCTTTTCATGATCCCCATTCTCGTTAAGCTGAAACGTAACAGAAGTCTCTGTGGGGAAATGCCAATTTATCAGTCTAAGTGAGCTGGAAATTCCTTTTTTCAGGATCTGTTTGCTCTTGAAGACGAGCAGCGCAGCCCAAGAAACAAGCAATGAACATGATATCTCTGTTAAGTCTGTGTCTTGGTTTAGGACAATTTAAAAGGAGAACACTCTGGAATGAGTTGTCTCCCTTTATAGGTTCAACCAATTCCTTTCCACCAATAAGGAACAAATACAAGTAGATGTAAGTGAAAAAATCATGGTTTACTAACAAACAGAACAGCCACAGGCAAAAAATAGCAGTAAATAACTGCTAGATACCAAACTACTAAATCTCATTAACTCCTCAGGAACAAAGAGAGACCCAAAATGCTGGAAATACCCTTTCCCGAGATGGTGGCCCACCAGAGGGCTTGGAGGACAAAGGGAAGATGATGTCACACCTTCCCTTCCAAAATGGTGCCCCCCAGATGACCATGTATACCCAGGAACAAAGAGACAAGATGGTGACAACCCCTACCAGGAAGGTAGGAGCCTACAGAGCAGTTCTAGAGGCAGCTAAAAACTTGCTGGCTCATGTGGGGGTCCACACCACTGCCGCTGCTTGAAGGATACAGATGAGCCTTGCCTGAGCTGGGGCAAGATGCATCAGGATGCCTGCCTGCAACAAACACCATGGCACAAAAGAAACATAGGTCATCACACCTGTACTTTGTGTTTAGAAAGCATCTCTGGTTCCAAGCACTGTGTCCATGGCTGCAGCCTCTCTCTATCACAGCAAAACTATGACATATTGCATCGATTCAAATATATACCCTTCAAAGAAGACACAGCCTTCTGTGTTGCAGCAGGGGAGGTTTAGATTGGAAATCAGGAAAAATTTCTTCCCTCAAAGGGTTGTTCAGCCCTGGCATAGGCTGCCCAGGGCACGGCATGTGGAGTCACCATCCCTGAAGGGGTTTTGAAAGCCATGTAGATGTGGCACTTTGGGACATGATTTAAGTGGTGGACTTGGCAGTGCTGAGTTAATGGTTGGACTCAATGATCTAAGAGGGCTTTTCCAACCGAAATGATTCCATGATTCTCACCCTCCCATGGAAAAGCCATGTACATTAGGAGGAAACGTATGAATCAAAATACACCATGAACCAGGGAGAAATTTCCCAAACCACTTGTTCTCCAATACAGGGGAAAAAGCCATTTTGAACTTGCAGCAGCCTGGGCTAAAAAGCAAAGGCATTCAAAGGGCAGGGAGGGCTGCCAGGGGACATGACAGGCAGGAGCATTTATATAATCTCCAAATGCTGGAGACCCTCTCTCTGTCCTCCTGCATTAACCTTTTACCTTTAAGCATCCTCTTCCCGGACATGACCCTTCACAAGAGCACTGGCCCTCTCTAGCAGGTCATTGCTTTGAGGGGCAGAGCTGTTCACAGCAATCAGCTCTTGCTCAAGAGTCAGGAAGTGCACAGCTGAGGAGGAGAACTGCCAAGAAGACATTTCAATAGTGTTTCCATTTTGTGGGACTCACGGTTTGCATTTGTTCCCCCTTTCCCCTGTTTGAAAAAAAACCAATGGGAGAAGCTGGGTGACAGCGGAGATACCAAGGCATCTCCAACCATATCAGGCATTTCTTTGGACCTGAAACGAATGAAGAAATTCAACATCTTCCAACTTACACAGGAATTTTCTCAAAAACAATGTCAAAAGAATTTCCCCCTGACATCTAGTAGCTGCTCAGAACAGAGATAGTGTGGCAGGAGAAAACAAGTTGTTCTATAACCAAGAAGATTAATTGCAAGTGCAATAATATCCAAGCCTTCTGATGAAATATTTTACAGTATACTGCCCTCAAGAGAGTGGCTCTTTTTACTGATTTATTTTAACCTCCACATTACACAGATATGTTATAGATGTCTTCAGAGATGCCTTGGTGTTATTTGCCCCTTGACAGCAAATAATAAACTATTTCTTGGCTATATATATACATAACATTTCCAAGGGAACCCTTGATGTGACTAGAAAAATATTAAGGACAGTTAAGTCACATGGCACTCATACCCCTGTGGGAATGGACTTGATCTCTGCTCCAGGACTCAGATAGCATGAGAAACCCTGGTTCAAATCGAGGAATAACAGCCTTAGAGGTAGTAATTATTAAAGGTCTTCTGGTTAAAGATCCTTTGGGGTCTCTCTATTATTTTAATAACAGTTCAAGTCAACTTTACTGCTTCCAGAGGAGCCTGGTACCACAAAGGCCGAAGGGCTCATCTCAAGGGAATGCAGTCAGAACATCTCAGCTGCCCATAATTTTGTTCAGAGGGGAGAAAGGGGGTGTTGGTCATGCATCTTTGGGAGTCCAGGTAAACTTGATGTCTCTCTTGTAGCCCAAATTTTAGTCTCACTGGATGGAGGGGTATCATGGACAGAGGTTCCTGGGAGGTGGATGTCAGCATGGGGCTCCTATGGTTAAAACATGGTTAAGAAGATTCAGGTAATTTGGGGAGATTTCCAACCATCTAATCTGCCAGACCGGATGGCTTGCTTTGTCCCTGTCCTTGGTTTCTCCTCTGTAATCCGCTGTAATTAATAAGGCAGCCTTTTCCCCTCATTATGGTTGTATCAGCTCTGCTGTGTTTCAGCAGTGCCTGGCACTTCAGCCAGAGTCTGGCTGAGCCCCCAGTCCTTGTCACACTCAAGAGAGAGGTCACTTGGAACAGGTGAAGTGAGAGAGGTGACCAGATCCTGCTAATTGCACATTAACAGACCCACAGCATCCACTGGCATCAGAGGAAAGAGGCTGACTTCCCCTGGGCCCCAGAGCTCTGGCACACACCAGAGGGTGTTGGTAGAATGCCCAGCATGGCTCCCCAGCTGACACTTTCCATCACTGCTTTGTTACAGACAGAAAATCCATCCATCCTCACTCCACTGGTATTTGCAGGGTGCTGGTATCAGTGCTCCTGCCACTCTGGGTCCCACCACACCTCTGAAGGTTTCTCTATACCAGCTCACTATGAACCTGATCTTCCTCTCGTTTCAGTCTCCTCATCCCACCCATACAGCAAAACTCCTCTTTAAATCCTTTGATAACCATCAAAGCACCTTAACATTAGGGTCTCACCCCATCTGACCCTGACTCCATAGACAATTTCTCTTGTTGCTGTTACTCGTGGCACGATGGCACGGGAGTCCCACATTAGCCCTTTCTGCCATGGGATTGTGCAGTAAATCTTGGCAGACAATTGGCTTTCAGCCAATTGAAGCCTGGTTCTGAACATGCACCTTCTCCATTCAGCCCCTCAGGGGACCCAAACCCCACAAGGAGGAAGAAATTAATTTCTAAAAATCCTAGCAAGTAAGAATCACACCAGGAGTTCTGGATACACCAGACCAGCCTATGCTACATCATGAAGACCTCAGTTGTTACAGCAGCAGCTTGCATTGAGGTCTCACCTAAATTCATGCTGATTGGACCTGTATCTTATTGTAGCGGGTTTGGTTTGCCAAACCGGGCGGAAACACCAATTTGTGTAGTGGTTTGATCACATGCTTTTCACTTTGTGAGATAAGGATGAGAAGAAATGCAAAGCAGGCCTAAAACTTTAAAGAATATAAAGAAGTTTATTACTAACAGAATTTAAAGTAACAAGAAATAAAAAGAAGTGAAAGCAAAACCCTCTTCCCTCCAGCACTCTCCAAGCAACCCCCCCCCCCCTCCTCCCTCCAGCACTCTCCCCTCCTTTTACCACCTCGCACAAAAGGTAACAATTTTGGTCAGTGTTACAGTCTTTAAAAGTCTCTTTCTTATGCTTAGGGAAAAAAGGTTCTCTTCTACTGATGCTGCAAACTTCTTTTTTTTTTTTCACAATCTCAGCAGTCCACCCGGGAATTACCTACTGAAGTGAAATCTCTCCCATGAAAACTCCACAGTATATTCACACTGCAATCATGGGCCATCATATGGGGTTACAAGTCCTTTTAAAGATGAATTCTTCCAGCCCAAACACAAAGGTTTTCTTTTTCCAATCTCTTTTAAACATAAATTATTTCAGCTTAAACACAAGGGCTTCTCTGCTTCTTCACAAACTTCTAAAAGCTGCTTCACAGCTACATGGCCTGGCATAGGCATTCTCTTACATCTTCACAGGCTGCAACATGAATTTTCACAGGCATGGATTTTTCATCTCCCCATACTTTTATAATGATTTAAAGAGTTCAGTCCTCCGCAGCTGCTAGAAGGGATTTTAAGACTGGCGCCGGAACGCACACGCCCTTTTCTCCCGCCGCCATCTCAGCGTCGTCCCACGTGACTGACTTTCTCTTTCTCTCTGACCGTGCAGCCTCCATGTTCTTCTCCCTCACGTCTTTCCCCACGGGCTGCGCTGCTGTTCAGTTCGGTGCGAGCTGTGCAGACTGGAAAAGGAGGCTCCGCTGGTCCCGCTGGGTCTGCGCGGGCTGCAGGAGGGGGAGAGGACGCTCCCCCCGGGCTGCATGAAGGGGGAGGGGAGGCCCCTCCTGATTCAGAAGCCGAGCCGGCTGAATTTGGCTATCGGGCAGCCCATAGATAGTTTAGCTGCTTGCGGCTCTGAGGGAAGGGAGAGGGGAGGGCAGGCAGGAGCCCAGGCCGGGCCTGGGTCCGGGCCAGGCCCGGAGGCCGCCCGGGGCTCGGAAGCCCCCACTTCTCCCTCAGGAGACCGGGAACCAGAGAGGAACTTCCCGCCCTTGCACGGGGTTTAAATATGCAAAATTCACAAAAGCGCATTGGCTTAAAAGCTTGTCAATCAACTCAGTTTCAACCCATGACACTTATCATGAGCAAGTCTGGATAAAATGGACTGAAGCAAAGTCCTGGTGGTCCAGAGGAACTGTGTGCCCACAAGGGAGGCGACAGCATCTATAGTCATGTGCTTGTCTTCTTATCCGTAAGGTCTCTGCAGCTTCTGGGCACGAGTCTGCTGGCTCTGTGTTCATATGTAGTAGACGGCCATGGGTGAAGATAAACCTTCTGAGAAAATAATAAAGGTGATCCTGTGACTCTAGGTTTAGACTATTCCAAAAACATTGAGCACTTGGAGTTTTTCATGCCCCAAAGAGAATAACGCATCTACGTGGGTGTTGCACAGCAGACACCAGGCCCCTTTACCAACACTACAAACCTGAAGGGCAGCTTGCACAGACCTTCGATGCCTTTTTTTTTGCCTCCCTCTTTCCAAGCCCTGTGGAGCTGGAACAGACCCCTGTAAAACCACTCTGGTTGGAGAGCTGTTGTCAGGTCATTTTCCAAAGTTACAACACTTTGCAAACTGTTCTTGCTGGAGGTTGTACAATAACGGTGCCATTACTCAAAAAACCCATCCAAGGATATTATGTTAGACATAGGTCAGATCTCTTCACCCACCACAATATTCCATGGGGGAAAAAAAAAAAAAAAAAGAAAAAAAAAATTCTTCAACACAAGCTGGAGATGACAATGAAAAAATTAGCCTAAATTATGCCTAAATTAAATATTTTTATGGAGAAAGGTTATCTATCCATCCATCACCACATACTAGTACAGCAAAGAGCCTGCAACTATTCAGATACAAGTATCTTGCATGTGTAGTTAAAGAGAAAAAACGCTCCTAGAAAGGCTGTCTCTACTTCCCCCCTCCTCTCCCTGTAGATGGCCATCACAAACACTGCATAAGTATGTTGAAGCTGGTCACCTGACCTACTTTAATCGTTTGTATTAGGATTTAATGAGTAGGAATGTCTGCTTCTCTCCAGCAACAATAAAGGGAGTCTCAAGCAATTAGTCCAGATGTAAAAAACCCCATTACACCAGACCAATCCCATTTATACATCTTGTTTTCTCCATCTCTAAAGCAGAGATAATAAACCTGCCTTTGTCTCAAAAGCAGCTGCAGATCCTTGAGGAGACAGGTAGTCATGATATAGGGATGTTACTAATGAAAAAAACACAAGAAGGTTAACAACAAGGTCAGTAATGAGTTCATACGGAAAATTTGCAGTGGAATTGCAAAAAGCCAAGGTTGCCCTCAGTTTGGAAAATCAAAGAATCATAGAATGATTTGGGTTGGAAGGGACCTTTAGAGGTCATATAGTCCAACGCCCTTGCAATGAGCAGGGACACCTTCAACTAGATCATGTTTATAATCTCCCCATAGCTCAAAATGGATTCTTCAAAAAGCATTATTTTTCTTTCAGCAAATTTCAAATGACACATTAAAGAAGAAACGTGTTTTTTTCTGAGTCACCCACTCAATATTTCACAAAAGTTGTGTGACCACACTGAGTGCAATTACCATATTTTTCAGCATTTTGGCAAGTTGAAGGCAATGAATACCACAACCCGTGGTCCTTCGTCCATTGTAGCCGCCGCCAACCATGAAGACTCCGCCTCGGAGGTGGAAGACTCCTCCTTCGAGGGGACATCTGAGGGGGGCACCTCGGTTTAGGACCCGCCCCACCTTCTAGAAAGTTCTCCTGAGTTCGGTGCCCCATTGGTTGATGCTTGTTGTACCCTCCCCCCAGTTAATTTTATTGGATCCCAGAACCCTGAACCCTCCCCTTTGCCCTTCTCCCATTGGTTGTAACCCTTTCCCCCGCCCAGTTCTCGCCTCCCTTAAAAGGCCCTGCACACCCTCAGATCCTGGGAGTTCTCCCTCCTGCCTCTCCTGCCCGGAACTCTCGTCCCTCTACTTCAATAAAGGAGAGCTTGGGGAGACCCCCTCTCGCAGCCCTTTGCCTCTTAGCCTCTCTTTGCCACCGCATCCTATAGGTATCTCTCCTGGGGCCGCTCCACCTCAGTGTGAGAGATCCTCACTCGCCCTCAGAGAAAGTCTCCACTGTGGTCGCTGCTTCTCGGGCTATTGGAGCGCGTGCCTGCGGTACAGGGCAAACCTGTATAGGCCAGAGAGGTGCCGACTACAACAACCCATACAAAAAGTAGAGTATTTCTCTTTTTAAATTCCATTTTGACAATTTTTTCCCATTTATGTTCTCCCTTGCACTTCTGCTTGGACTCCTCAGCATCAATGAAATCCCTCATAGTGGAAGAGCAGCACAGCCACCCCCAGAGTGGTTGTTTCTTGCGGGGCTCTTATACAGAGGACACTGCTTCACCCCATCCTGTCCAGCCCATGGGAAGCAGTTGGTGCCTCAAGCCCACACCAAACCAAGACCTCCTGTTCCTGGGCCTGCAGCATAAGCACAGGGCTCTGGAAGTTGGCTGGGACTAGAAAAGCTGGGACCTGAGGCCTCGAACAGCTGGAAAAAGATTCAGCCCTTGGAAAACTACCGGGTTTGGCTGCTCAGGATGGAAGGCGTAACAAGGAGCCAGAGTCTGGACACGTCCCCACATGTGCCTCAACCTCTGGGTTGGAGCCAGGATATCTGAAAATAGATGACTGTAAGTGCATCTGCCCTGGAACGGGGTGAAACATCCCTTCCTATGCCATTCCCTGAAGGACTCACCAACGAGCAGGGCATAGGCAGCCTCCATGGAATACTGGTGGTTGGGATGTTCCTGAAGACACCGTGAGACCCCACAAAACTCATGATAATTAAAACAGACTCATTCTATCATTAGGGCAGGGAAACACCAGTGCTTAGACATCTGTCTGCTTTGTGTCCACACTTTGCATCAGTTCCTGCCCACTTTTAGTGTGTCAAAGTCTCCGCAAGGGGCTCTGCAAACCTGTGGCCTTGGATCGAGTGAGTTATGCCACCTCTCTGGGTCAGGTCAGAATCATGCCCCGGGTCTTCAGAGGAGTTACTAAATTTTCACAAAGTTCCACAACATTAATTTCCTCTCAATCAGTTTTTCCCTCTCCACTGATTAGTCCTTTCTGCCTTTAATACATTTCCAGGCTCTGCAGCCTCATAAAACTTCATGGGGGAACTTTTCTGCTTGGTTGGTGTGGGCAGGAAATTACTGTCATTTTTCACTTCTTCAGCCCAAGAAGGTGTTTACTGAGCCTGTCATCAGAGGGCAGTTGCATGCTGGTCCTTCCAGCGCCATTCCCAGAGAGGTGTCAGTGCCAGCAGCCAATGCAGGAAAGAATCCAAGCTCTTTATTTTGACTGGCCTGGGAAGGAAATCCGGGCATTTCAGCAACACAACTCCAGATGACCCCTCATGAGCATCTCAGCAGGGCAGTGAAAGCTGGAGAAAAACTTCCTGGCCTCCACCAAAGGTTAGCAGCAACCCAAATGCTTGTGTTTATGGACATAACACAGCCTGCCCCGCTACAGCTGTTTGAGTGTGAGCACCCACACCCCTGGAATACCTCCATGCTTTGACGCCTCTCTGATGGTGCTCCTGAGAAGGACTCCTGGAGACACCTCTGTGTGGGGAGACTTAACAGAGAGGAGCTTTGTGGCAGAGCACAAATACAAGTGCAGGACTTGCAAGTGTCCACCAGGCTTTGTCTTCTTCCTTAATTTTGATTAAGAGCTGGCTGGAAATGAACCCAGGTGTGCCCAGGTGGGCAAGAAGGCCGAGGGCACATGGCCTGTACCAGCAATGGTGTGGCAGCAGGACCAGGGCAGTGACCTGTTCCAGGCACTGCTGAGGTACCTCCAGCCCAGGGGGCAGTTCTGGGGCCCTCCCAACAAAAAGGACACTGAGGGGCTGGAACATGTCCAGAGAAGGGGACAGAGCTGGGGAAGAGGCTGCAGCACCAGGAGTGGCTGAGGGAGCTGGTGGGGCTCAGGCTGGAGAAAAGGAGGCTCACTCTCCATAACTCCCTGACAGGAGGGTGTAGCCAGGTGGAGGTCAGACTCTTCTCCCAGAGAACAAGAGACAGAACACGAGAAAACAGCCTCAAGTTGTGCCAGTGAGAGGTTTAGGATGGATATT
Source organism: Eulacestoma nigropectus (assembly GCA_013397775.1). Classification (NCBI taxonomy): domain Eukaryota; kingdom Metazoa; phylum Chordata; class Aves; order Passeriformes; genus Eulacestoma; species Eulacestoma nigropectus. The sequence goes on along the minus strand of VZTE01003436.1, from coordinate 23,337 downwards.
GGGAAAACTCCTTCCCTGAAAAGGTTGTCCAGCCCTGGCAAAGGCTGCCCAGGGCAATGGTAGAGTCCCCATCCCTGGATGTGGCACTTCGGGACATAGGTTAATGGTGGCCTTGGTAGTTTGTTGGGGATTACTTGGACTCGATCTTAGAGGCTTTTACAATCTTAATAATTCTGTGATTCACCATTTAAGAGGAATAATGAAAGCAAAAGACCAACATGTTGGGTGAAGAGCTTCCTCCTCCACTTGCTAAGTGCATAATTTTGTGGGGCTGGTGGGTCAAAAGACAGGGGTTGGAAGATGCAGTTCTTAGGAAAAGCTGCAGGATGTGTTGAACAGGTGGGAAAAGGTCCGTTCTCCTTGGCTGTACAGTAGTTCCTCATGGGACATTCCTTTGTATTCTACTTGACGAACTGCACTGTTTCTGTGTGGCAGAAAGAGTTTGCAATGCTCAGTTATTCACACAAGTTGACGGGGGCAGAGCCTTGTCCTTCCTTGCCTGCAGAGCTGTGGTCTAAGGTTTAGGCCCCATCCCTGGTGTTGCATGGGATTGTTCAATCCAAGATGTAAAAACTCACACGTGCCCTGGTTGAACTTGGTCAAGTTCCTGTCAGCCCATTTTTCAGGCCTGCCCAGGGCCCTCTTCTGAGTACCAGCCTTGATCTCCAGTCCATTGGCCACTTCCCTATCTAAGTCTACTGCCATCCACAAGCTTTCTGCAAGCAAACTTCATCCAGGTGATCAGTGAAGACATACACTAATGCCAGCATTGATTACTGGGGAATACCACTAGTTACTGGCTGCCAGGTGGACTTTGTGCCACTTACCATAACCATCTGGGATGTTTGCACCAGAACTAGTTACTTGTGATTCTCATCATTGTGACGAGAACCAGAATCACAGAATAATTGAGGTTGGACAGACCTCTGGAGGTTGTGGTCCAACCTCTGCTCACAGCGAGATCACAGCTCTTTCAGATCAGGTTCCTCAGCCCTACCTTTATTCTGCAAGTTCAGCTCAGCCTTACTTTGACACAAAATGCTGCAGCTCTCCCTGCCTTAATTTAGAGAGAGCAAACTGTGATCTCCATAGCACAGTGCAGTAGATCACCCCAAACCTCCCAGCCCAGAGCTGTGAAGGCAGGGAAAGGCAAACCAGGTGCTCTGTAGCTAAATCTACTGTTCAATCAGGTTGTTCCTAGGTTGTTCAGTAATGTTACCCTCTTTAATTCCTAAATGCTTCCCATGTGCACATGCACAGCTTTAACAATAAAGAGCAAAGGCTGCAGGTGCTCCATGCATGATTTTAATGGTCTAATGATCTCTGCAGCCTGATAGACATGTGAGGATTTCTGATATTTAAACAGAAAATAGGAGAACAATCCCAGGGCTGTTCCAGTGCCTGAATTCAAGGGCAGCCTTCAAACACTGAGCCAGGGCTGCAAAAACTCTCATTCATCAAGATACTTGAAAAGGATTTCATAGAGGAACTGAAATACGACGAACATCTTTCTCCTTGCTAATTTACTGATTCATCATTTCCTCAGTCATCTACATCTTCTTTCACATTTAGACTTCAAGCTCTTTGGGACAGAGCTTACTTTTATGAACATAGATGAATAGAGGTTCATCTATGCCGAAGACTCCAAGAAACAAACTGGATATAACCTTTCCATTTGAAGAAAGACATCCTAGAATCACAGAATTATTTGGTTGAAGGGACCTTAGAGCTCATCTTGTTCCAACACCCCTACTATGGTTGGAAGTTGGGATTTTTCCTTTTTTTTTTTTTCTTTCAGGGAATTTTCTCCCATTTGTTGCCCAAGAGATGGTGATGAGGCTACTTAAGAGAGACAAAAGAAGTGGCCAAGATGGGGGGAAGGGGTGCAGCTGGCTGTACTCTCTTAGCTGGGGGTCTTTCTCTTGGGAAGGGCAGAGATATTGCGGCTTCTCGCTCTCTCTCACTCTTGGGACCTGAGGGGAATGGCCAGGCTGGTGCCACTGCAGGGGAGAGTTCGCTGTCACCACGGAGTTCAGCCCTTTACTGCTTCTCCTACTGTGGGTGAGCCTTTGCTCTTAAGAGCAGCCATTGTACTGGGACCTTTTCAACACCCAACCTCACTGGGAAGGACCCTCACCATCTGCTTGGGTGCCTCAGGGTAAAACCCGGGACCCTGACCCATCCCCACTCCAGAGGGAGCGTCTCCCACTGCTTGTGGAAGCTGCCTGTGGCAGCCCATCTACCACCGCCCAGCCCCGCTGTTTCCTTTTGCTGCTTCGGGCTTTTTGCTACACTTTAACCCGACAGCCCAGGCTCACCCAGACATCCAGTGGTTTCTGGCACAGCTCAGGAGTCTTTGCTACACTTTGTTTTCCACCTCGGGTGTGCCCACCTCTGCTGTTCCAGACTGCTGCTCTGAGGTTTCCTGCTGCAGTCCATTCAGCTTCCTGAGTGGCCCTGAGACCGGCTGCCCCTCGTGAGTTTGCAAAGGGAGCCCCTTGTCTCTCTCTCCTGTTGGCTGAGGTGCCATTAACTGTGTGGAGAAAGGCAGCTGAGCTCGCGCCACAGCGTCCCCTGCAGCCGCGGGGGAATCATTGCACCCGCCCTGCCCGGCCGGGAGCCAACAGCACCCCTGCCGGCTGTGACTGTAACTGCACCAAAGGGGAAAGTGGCTGTGGCCGAGAGACGGCTGTTACTGGGTTTCTGGCTTTGTTTGTTGTTGCTGCCATTGTTGTTGTTTGCCTTGTTATATATATGTATAGGTGTATATATATTCTAGTAAAGAACTGGTTTTTTTTTTCCATATCTTTGCCTGAAATCTGTGTAATTTCAAAGTTATAATAATTTGGAGAGAAGGGGGTCACATTTCCCATTCCAAGGGTGGTTCCCACCTTCCTTGTCAGACACCTGTCTTTCAAACCAAGACACATGGGCAGAAACACCTTCCACTAAATCAGGTTACTCAGAGCCCCATCCAGAAGCACTCCTTCAGACACGTCTGTGTGAAGAAAAGCAGAGGAACCAGAGGACAGTATCTCCTAGGTTAGTTGAGTGGATGTGGCTCAGCTCAGACCTCTCTGTTCAGGAAGTCCCCTCTTCTTGAGGTTCTGACCTCAGAGGGACTCAAGCACCAGGAGGTGCCTGTACAAACTTCTGGAAATTCCCAGCAAGTCATTGCAAATCTCCCATGTTTCACCACTGAGGGCCATGCTTCAGACTGTAAATCCCTGATCGAAACCCTTCAGACATGTTGGGCTTCAAAAAAATCTGAAGCTGATCCTGCTTCCCTGCTTGGTTTGAGTAAAGCAATGTGGCTTCTCTCTTTCCCCATCACCACTAGCAACAAGCAGACCAGTTTCTGGGAGGACTTGGATGGTAGTAAGGAATAGCACCCAACCACTGTGCCTTAACATAAGAATTAGAACCCACAACCCAACAAAATTACCTCATTTCCTGTAATTTGTGCAGGATGCTTCAGTCTCTGGCTTTCCAGGAGTCTTCCAGCTTTCTCACCTGTACTTCAGCACTTGCAGGAAGGTTTGATGTGCACAATTCAACGACTGTGAAGACACTGGCACGGGTTGCCCAGAGAAGCTGGGGCTGCCCCATCCCTGGAAGTGTTCCAGGCCAGGTTGGATGGGACTTGGAGGAACCAGGTCTGTCAGAATGTTGGAACTGGATGAGCTTTAAGGTCCCTTCCAACCCAAACCCCTCTGTAGTTCTATGATTCTAAGCATTTCCAAGTGTTTCTAGCTCTCCTGTCCTTCAGAATAAGAAAACAAAGGCATCACTGATGAAAAAAACCTTGAAAACTATCAGACTTTGTCTCCTGATTTCTACCCATGCATTGCCTGCCTCAGGATTTGAAGGCTAGTTTGGGGGAGCCATCTGAGTTGTGAAGTAACAGTGTGATCCTGAAGAAAGAAGGAAAATTAATCTAGGAAAAATGCAACCCATAGGTCTGGCTAAGGATGCAGCTTTGTAGGAATGGCTCCACATGTGCTGCTCCTCACAAGTTGTTTCTATTGCTGATAGGGAAAAATAAAGCTTATACAGCAAGACATCCTATTCCAAGGGATGCCTGCACCCCAAGAATGGGACCCTATGCTCACTTCTCTTCCTTGCATCTAACTGGAGCTCAAAACAATCATTTAAACTGCACTTCAAACATCTCTGCTCTTTCCCTTCAGCCTTTGTATCCTCACCCCACCTTAGGAGATTGCTGCTAGGATACTCATTTCACACAGCTCATGGCAAAAGGTAGATCAGTTGCTCAACATCCCAAACACTGCTAGAAGAGAACTCTTGGAGCAAATCCCTACCCCTAAGCCCTAGACTTTGTCCATGCAGCCACTACCCTGCCAGGTGGGTGTTGCAACTCCCATCTTCTCAGGAGAGAAGCTCACAAGGACAGAGGATCACTCTGCATGACTTTGGTGACTTTGCAGCTAATAATTTCCAGATGTTAAACTGTCCTTCACTCCTATCTGACTTCGCAGCTTGCTTCCACGCTGCTGAGAATGGGGACAAGCCCTACTCCCATGCCCTCCCTCATTTGGGAACCAGCCCTGAGAGCAGCTCAGCACCCAGGACCCATGATGCTTTATAGACTCCTTGGTACCAACCAGGCCATGCCCTGGGAAAAGCTCAGTGCTGGCTCCTCGTTAATCCAGACAGGCACCTTTTTGATTCTTGTGCTGGAATCTCCTGGCAGGCAAGGAGATGGGAGCAGCCAGGAAAGGAAAGTTTCAAAGTATTAACCCCAAAGCATCCTCAGCCTCAAAAAAGTGTCAAAGAAAGAAGCATGTGGTTGACCTGAACTATTTGTAAACTGAGACTCACTGGAAACATGATGGAACTGAACCAAATTCCTGTTTCTAACCCATCCCTCTCCCCACAGCCTGTCACCTGAGCAGTGTGTCATCAGCCAGCATCCTTGGCACTGACTTCCCCAGGATCAGGGTCTAAGCTATTGCTAAGTGCACAAACTGCACCCCTCAGATGAAAAGTAGGTCCTGGATTCCCAAAGCTGCCTGGAAGGTGGTCCTCAGAGACATGGAGGTGTTAGTGTATGGTGGACACAAAGAGAAAGCTTGGCTGTTCCTGTTCTTCCCTGCTAAGGGCTCCAAGTATTTTGCCAAGGAGCATCATGGCATGGACACTTACCCTTATGTTTTCACCTCTACAGCCAAGGGGAAGGCAGCCAGTGAAAGCAATGTGCTGATTGTGTGGCAGGGACACTCCAGCTCCCCAGAACCTGAAAACCTGGAAGGTTGGAGCTAACCCCAGCAGCTGGATTTCTACCTAGGCTGAGATGTGCAGGAGAGGGAGGAACCCAGCACTCAGATCATTGCCACCCTTTGGCACACCGGATCCCCCAGTTCAGCTCAACCTCTCCTCAGAGATGAGCAGCAGCTCCTTGGGCAGTGAGTGCCACCCAGGAGGAACCTTCACAGCCCCACCTCGGATGAGGACAGAGAGTTCTGATCCATCCCTGCTCCAGCAAAAGCGATAGCTGTAACAGCAACTGGACATCACACCAAGCCATGGGGACCAGCAATCCCGTGCTTCCTTCCTGGCAGTGGCAGCCTCTTTCTCTCACTTAGCTGGAGAAGAGAAGAAGGAAGGACACAGAGGCAGGGAGAAGGAACCATTTCAGAATGTATGAGTCCTGGAAATGGGAAATTTTAAGATCTAGATCTATTCTGAATCAGCAGAAACAGTCTGGACCGGCAAGGTCTATGACTTCAGGTCGAGCAGGTTTCTATCCCTTCCTTTAGGGCATTTTCAGAGATCAAACTTCGCAGGACCTTCTCACCTATGGATTCATTCCTTTCCAACCCCCACAGCAGCCTCTGCTCTCCAAATCCTAGGGAAAGTCTACATGTGGTCACCAGGAAGAGCCCCATCCCCTTCTAAGTGGCCAGGCAGCTCCTGGAGGAGTGAGGCTCAGCTCAGCTGCTGCTTTTAGACATTCATGCCACAAAAACATGAGCCTGTAGGAAAAGCAATTGTCGCATTTGTCACAACAAAAAGCTACCAAGAGCAGCAGGCAGGAGCATGCAGCAAGGAATTTTTTTCAGGTCTGGTGGTTAAGAGCTCATGGCTGATCCTCCATGCAGGTCCCATGCTGCAGAAGGATATGTTACCAGGTTTGTTCTTGTGCTGCTCCTGCGACTGATAATCCTACTTCTAACACATGTTCTTCTCACAGGAGCCATACAGGATGCTACACTTCCACTGACTAGCAAATTATTTGGGTTTAAGATGTGTAAAATTTAAAAACTGCAGAGGGAAGAAACAACAGGAACCTTTTCCCAAGTTTTTTTATTAATTCTTTGGGAATTAAGGATACATGTGACTTGAATGAACAAAAATATGGAGCTGGAAAGGAATTCAGGAGCCTGAGTAGACCACCCTCAGTTGCTGAGACAGGATGGGACATCTCTCAGGGTGTCTACAGCCTGGAGTCTGCTGGGCTGGAGAACACCTTTGGGAAAGAACCTGGGACAATTAAGACAAACCATGTTGTGGGTGGTGGTGGCAGGAGTGGAGCCAGTAGGACCAGGGAAATGATTCCTTCTCTCCATTTGGCACTTGTCAAACAGGGCACTGGTACCAGTTTGGGCTCCCCAGTACCAGGTAAATGATGAGAGAACACAGCAAAACCACCAAGCTGGTTGGAACTGGAGCTCAGGGCACATAAGGAGAGGCTCAGGCAAAGACAGACTTTATTACTGTCTGCAACTCTGGGATGGTGTAGAGAAGAGAGAAGGACAAACTCTCATGGGAGATGCTCAGTGATAGGAAAAGAGTCAACAACCCAAGTTAGAAGATAAGAAAATCCAATTAGGAAACCTTTTCCCCATGAAGGTGGTCAAACAGTGGAACAGGGTTCTGGGTTAGGGAATCTCCAACTTTGGAGATACTTGAAACTCTCCTGACAAAAAACCCTGGGCAACCTCAGATCAAACCTCAAAGCTGGTCCTTCCAGTCTTGATTCTATCATCATATATGTCAGAAATTATTCCCTTTGAGGGTGGCAAGACCATGGCACAGGTTGCCCAGAGAAGCTATGGCCGCTCCATCCCTGGAAGTGTTCAAGGCCAGGTTGGACAGAGCTTGAAACAACCTGGTCTAGTGGAAGATGTCCCTGCCTATGGCACAGGGCTAGAATGAGATAAGCTTTAAGGTCCCTTCCAACCCAAACCATTCTATGATTCCATGTCTTTGTTCACACACTCTCCAGTAGCAGGGATTACAGTCTCTTTAGATCATCTCCTCTAATATTCCCTATACCTACAGTTCCGATTTTTTCCTAAAATACCCCACCTGCACATTTTCTGTGTGGCCATGCATTTCTTCTCATCACATGGTGGATGTGTAGAAATGAGACCTTTCCTGTTCTCTTTGGATCTTGTTAATGCTTTGCAGGAGATGCATGTCTTTTTTTATAGCAGTATCTCTAACTCTGGCATCACCTATGCTGGGGAACTTCTTGTCTCCTCTCCCACCCCTCAACCTCACACACATTCACATTTCCCCTTTGGGACACAGCAATGAATGTTTTACCTTCATCTTATTAGAAAACCAGGTTCAAATTCCAGCTGAGATGCATTGGATGAAGAGAGCTGTATCTGTTCTTATAAGGTATCAGCTCCATCATGGGGAGAAGGTGGAAGCAGAAGAGCTGCTGTCCATGTGCCAGATGGGCACAGACCAGTCCCAGGCCAAATTCACACCTCATCATAACAGCTTATTAACCAGCAGGTCAAGAGCTCAAGTAGTAACCCCACTGTGTTGCAACCCTCATATAGACATGGAAAGATTGGGAGATAATGCCCCACTCCTGGAGATAATCAGGATATCTCAAGTCTTACCTGCTTGTGGCATTTATCAGGGTAATCACACGGTGACTGGGTAAGATGCAGTGCAGATTTTTCTCATGCTCTTTAGAAAGCGGAGCAAGATGTAACAGTTTAGGTTCCAAAAACATGCTCAAGAAACGTGCTTAGCCATAGAACTGTGGATTCATCTGCTGCAATTTAATGAGCTCCCCTTGAAAGCAGCACCAAAACCCTGTTCAGGAGCTGTGCAGGGCAGGGGCCTCCAATCCCAGGCAGGAAGGGGTAGGATAGGACAAGGATAAGGCACCACTGCAGTGGGCTGAAAATACTGTTCCACTTTGACTCCAAAAACATTTCAGCATAACTTGCTAACTTGAATTTTATCTGTAAATGTTTTCAGCCTGATACCACTGGGAATCCTTATTTTTCTGAGACTTACCAACAGGAAATCCCTGAGCTAGAAGGTTTAGCTGTAATGAACTTACTGTATATTCAAACACTGAACACCAATTTGGATTACAATGTCAAAAATAAGCACTGAGAGAATGCAGCTGGACCCTGGGGTCACCTGTCAGGAACTCCAGAGTGAAATTGGCCAGATATAGACCAGCACAGCCTTGATTTATATTTTTCCCTGTGCAAATATAACAGCTAAGACTGAGCAAACCTACTACATCTTGGTGATGAGCCCCCTCATCCTCTCCTCAGCACCTTTCCTGCTTTGCACAGGATTTTGTTGGCTGGGGAGGCTTCATTAGAGGCTGCCCAAAGAGTTCTGGAGTGGTCAGATGTGTTGGGAGGCTAAATCCCTCTATTAGTACACATCTAAATCACAGCCACTTGTGTCATTCTGGGAGCCTAAAGTCCCAGGTGCAATCACAATTCCCATCCTCCCAGATACAGGTGAAGACAAGATCCCACCCCTTGTGCTGAAGGCTCATAAGAATTAATCCAGAGCATGGGAAGCCAGAAGAGAGGTGCACAGGGGCAAGAGGGATAACATACCTTCCTTTCCAGGCGTGTGGCAACAATGCTGCCCCTGTTCAAGGGCTGCTTACAGCTTGTGCCTGGGATTTCATCCACACCCCTGCATCAGCCTGGATTCAGACAGAAGCAGGGCGGCTGGACTGGAAAACTGGGGAACTCCATTCATTTCTTATGCTCCATCCTAAGCACTCTGGGGTGAGAGTTGATTCTCTTCTGCCACTCGTTGCTCACTGCACCCACAGAGCAGCACCCATGGGGTATGCAGTGCAGGCAGCACAGGCTCACATCCACAGAGGGGTAACACCATCACACAGGGATGGGAAAAGGTATCCTATCAAGGGGATGCTCAGTGGAAGCTGAAATCCCAGGTACAAGCCATGTGCCGGATTTTAAAATAATTTCAAGCTAGATGAGAAGAATCCAATGCAAATCATAGGATATCCTGAGCTGGAAGGGGTCCACAAGGATCATCGAGTTCAACCAAGTGCCTGAGAGTGTTGTCCAAATACACACCCTCTCTAAATAAATGGTTTTATTGAAGTTTCTGTTCAGTAGGTGCTAATGTTATTATTCTTGATGTTCTCCCTAGTTAATGTCACATTCCCTGAGGTTTCCTCCTAAATTCTTCTCACAGAGACTCTACAACATTTTATAATTAGCTGGATGGAGAAAATACTTGGAGAAAAGGAAGGTGAAGTTTAGTTCCTCCAACCGAAGGTCGTGGGACTGAAGTCTTAAAAAAAACTTAAATAAAATAAATACAAATCTTTATTCATAACTCTACCCCACAGTTCTCTAACTTGTTTATGGTGAATCTGGGGAAAAGATCAGACCTTTATTTGCTTTGAGAGAGCATTGAACTTCCTCTCCCTTGCACATGCACACATGCAATCATCTGGCAGACCACGGCCATGCACCCCCATGAATTACTGAGGTCAGGAATGGCATTTGCAGGGCACTTGCAGCCTCTTTTCTTCCCTGCAAACACTCAGCCACATGAGGAGCTGGTCATCTTCATCCTTTGTCCACTCCTCCTTCTGGCTTCCAATCACTAGGAACAGCTCAGGTTGGAAGCATTTGCCCTAGCCAAGTAATTAAGAATCACCCTTGGAGACTTCATGCTCTTCCTCCTCTCCTCTGTTCCAGTGACTGCTTGTGTGATTTGGATTCCAGAGCTTCTGATGTGCTCTACTTTCACTAACTACACTAGCACTAAAATTAAAGTGAGGGATATTAAGTCAAACTAAAGCCACATCTGTTTCACAGTGGTTTTGTCAGGGAAGAAGATACTTCACAGAATCAATCAGGTCGGAAAAAGATCACTAACATGATCGACTCCAACCATTCCACCAGCACTGCAAAACCCACCAAAAACCTTGTCCCCAAAAGCCATATCCTGTCACCCTGGTTTTTCTACTGTTCTGTTTTTTTACTTTTGTAGTAGAAGTTCTCATGCATTTTCTAACCGGCATAGAATATTTTCTGAACTTCTGGATTGTTGTTCATTCCTTTCTCCAAGGCGGACAAAGATGATAGACTATGTTCCTATCCTGTAAAATTGCAGAGGTGTTAACCTCATCTACCAATGTGTGGTTGTTTTAAGAGAGGTATAAAAAGGTGAGAATAAAGGTGGGCAGGGTCCTTTGCTCTGCACAGTGGTCCTGACCTGCTGTTTGAATCTGCGTGTTCGTGTCCGACACTGCGACAATATCCACAGAACCTTAAAATCTCTCCAGGGATAAGGACTCCACCACTGCCCTGGGCAGCCTGTTCTGGGGCTGGACAGGCTTGTAATGAAAATGATGAAAAGTTTTGGGACTCAACTGTTTTGGCAGGTAGGGAAGGGTCAATGGTGTCTGTTTTGCTTGTTTATCTTATGCTGAAAATCACAGCTGAGGCAGCTGATTTCAAGAAGCTTAGCCAAAGAGGGTGAAAAATGTTCCTCTACTCCACTGCTCCCCAGCTTGACAAACTTGGCTCAAGGCAGCAACACTTTTCATTAAGGTTGGAAGCTTTGCTGCAGAGTGAGCCCATGCACTCTTGCGCCTGATATCTAACATGAGGGAGGATTAAAGCTTCCCTCTTCGGCCCTTTAAGTTCCCAGCAAAGCTGACAGCATCTTGGAATTCTCACCCAGGACAAATACTACCCCAGTTTACCAAGTCTCCTCACGAACAATAGGGTAGCCAAACAACTGCTTTTTGTTGTCACACTATGTATTATTGAACAAAGTTATCACTATAAAAACAATCCCGAGCCAAGTCAGCCAGGGCCCTCCACTTACTCCAGCATAAGAACATTTCCTCCTAGCTCAGGGGAAAAGGTTTTTAAAGGCACACATGGAGGCAAAGGTAAAGAGTGCTCCCACAGGTTGTGGACCTGCACTTGCCTTTTATCAGTGTTCAAAGTCCAAAAAAGGAGGGGTCCATCTGGTAGATGAGGAATATGAAAGCCAAAGGTGAGATGCTAAAACGAAATTAGGTAGATGGTAAAAATGTGCAGCAGAAATGTGGTTGAGTGTGCTTAAACTTACCAGGGAATTAAATGAGAAGATGCTGCAGTTTCAGGAGTTTTTAGCTGCCCAAGTCAATACTCTTGAACAGACAATCACAGAATCATTAAGGTTGGAAGAGCTCTCTATGATCAAGTCCCACTGTTCCCCCAGTACTGCCAAGGCCACCATTAACCCATGTCCTCAAGTGCCACATCTACACATCTGTTAAACCCCTCCAGGAATAGGGATTCCACCACTGCCCTGGGCAGCCTGTGCTGGGGCTGGACAACACTTTTGGGAAAAAAAAATTTCCCTGAGAACCAATTTAAACCTCTTGTGGCACATCTTGAGGCTGTTTTCTCTTGTCCTATCACTTGTTCCCTGGGAGAAGAGACCAACATCAACACAGGAAAAAGGGAGATGTGACAGACATCAGTAGGTGGAGAAGCCACACAGAATCCATAGGGCACTTGCCTTTCAAGGTCATCTGAAAAATATGTGAAGTTATCAACCTCTTTCCAAAACAAATAATTTTTTTGTGGTTACAAATGTAACAGAGAAACAGAAAATAGGGAATGTTTTTAGAGAATTCCAGGTAACTTTCAGCCTGCCAACAGGGGTTTAAAGAAGGTATTCGCACACTACAGGAAACCACCATACAATTGCTTTTGTCCTCCTCTTGTACAGGAATTGAAGGTGTCCTGCCTGAGCACACAACCTGTGCTGGAGGAGGAACAGCCCATCAGCAAGGAAGAGTAGTGTTTCTGCTCTTCAGATCAAATATCTTGGACCCAGCACAGTCCTGTGTTTCTGATCACCAGGAGAAGAGCATTTGTGCACTGCCCCAACTGCCCTTACAGCCAGTGTGGCTTTACCTTTATTTGCCTCCAGAAAGGTGCTTTCTAATTCCATCACAGTGGCTGGAATGTCTGTCTCACCACACACACTCCTCTGACACAATGCCTATCCCATGGTAATCACACCCAGGTCACAAGGAGGAACTCAAAGCTCCTCTGTTAAGCTCAGCTTTTAACACTCACCACTAGAACCTCATTTGCAGTGAACAGTAAAAAGAAAAAACAGTGTTGTCACCAGCATTTTGGTTGTGAGGTGAAGGAACAGGAATCTGATGCTGTGCAAGTGTTGCAATACAGTAAGGAACATCTCTGCCTTCTGCCAAGGACTGAGGACTTCTGCCCAGAGAAGCTGTGGATGCTTCATCACTCAAGTGTTCAAGGTCAGACTAGACAGGGCTTGAAGCAACCTGGTCTAGTGGAAGGTGTCCCTGCCCACGGCTGGGGGGTAGAACTGGATGGTCTTTAAAGTCCCTTCCAATCTAAACCATATTGTGATTCCAATGTGCTTCTGATCAGAGTACAACTAGCAATTCCCAAGGCAGAAGCTCCGACTCATCCAGGCCCATAGATCTTTTAACACCAGGCATATCTGATTTCAGATCTTTCAGGGTCAGGTGTCAAGCTGTGGCCAGAAGCACAATGGCTCATGAACAGGAACCCTCAGCCTCTTCCAGACAAGGCATCAAGACACAGGAGAACTTCCCAGAAAGCAATGTAGACAGTAGTGAATTGGTTTATTGACACTCTTTTCAGCATTAGTTTCAACATCTGTGAAAGAAAGGAGAAAGTCTGTGAGATTACCCCAAAGCTGAGATGCTACCTCCAGCAGATGCCCCATCTCAACTAAAGGAATTGTTCTCTCACAGTCTCACAAAGGGCACAACTGAACCCATAGAAGACAGACCAACAGAAGGGTCCTCTGTCTTTCTGCTGTGCACTCATATATCCAATTAAACCACTGAGGATGTATTGGGTTGCAGTGAAATTTCACCATCATTGCAAATTTGCAGGGAGAAGAGTAATATGGGAAAATTATTTCCAAACCCAGGACCCATATTCTGAGCAGAGCTACCCAGGTCAGATGAAACTACAGAAGACAACCCCAAACTCTGTCAGGAATTTCAGACCAACAACCAAAACCAGACTCCTGAAAGAAAAACCAGAAAAGCAAGGGCTGAAAAATAGAGACAGATGATTTTCTGCAGCAGAGCTCCACCAAGGAGCACAGACAAGGAGGTCTGTGAACGTCCTCCTTTGGAGACAGACACCCTGTAAGGAAAAGGAGATTTTCTTCCCAAAAAATGCCTTGCTTGTAGCATGTGCAGATCTCAGATGAAAACAGATGCACTTAGCATTGACAGTATTGGCAGCAATCAACTGGCCAGCTAGATAGTGCCTTCCTGAAAGAAGTCCAGATAGACTCACAAGCAGAACAGTCACCAAGAGATAGTGCTAGGATTCAGATCTGGGTAGGGATAGGGAACCCAGTCATCCATCGTGATGTCACCATCTTGCAACCTTTTGTATGAAGCATGAAGAAAGAAACATCTCCCCAAGAGCAGGAGCTCCTCTGCCTGCCCTGTCTACAAGGTGCAATCCCCACACCCACGTGCCTGGCAGAAGCAGAATGGCTGGGCTGGCAGGTCTTCTACCTGTACCAACTCTGCATGTTCAAGGTTTACAGCTTTTTATGCGGCTTAATTGACTGAACTACCTTATTGCTGTATCTTAAAAATAAACACATTTTGTATGAAATTTTGAGGCAAGAGGAATGTTCTATGTACATCTGTTTATATAAGCATCAGTATTCTATGGCAGTTCAGGAGCTGCCAATCGGTTCTCATCCATGGTTTCAGTCAACACCTGAGACAAGACCATACAACCTGATTTGCAAACTCCTTTTTAATAGAGACATAAGAAACATACTCCGTAAGGCAGCTGGCCAGATGGACTCAGGAAGTCCAGGCTCAGCGCACAGTTCAAGCACCATCACCAAAAGATGCTCCGAGGGGTGGAGCAGCTCTGCCTTAAAAAGAAAAACCCAAGAGAAATAGTATTCTTCAGCCTGGAGAAGGATCCAGGGCAACCTTAGAGCCCCTGCCAGTGCCTAAAGAGGCTCCAAAAGAGCTGGAGAGGGACTTTGAACAAAGGCCTGGAATGACAGGACCAGGGGGAATGGCTTCCCACTGCCAGAGGTCAAGGTTAGATGGAATACTGGGTAAAAAATCTTTCCCTGTGAGGGTGGTGGGGCCCTGGCACAGGTTGCCCAGGAAAGCTGGGGCTGCCTCATCCCTGGAAGTGTTCAAGACCAGGCCGGATGGGGCTCTGAGCAACCAGGTCTAGTGGAAGGTGTCCTGCCCATGGCAGGAGGTGGAACTGGATGATGTTGAAGGTCCCTTCCAAGCCTATTCTATGATTCTATTAAAAGTAACCTAGTAAAGCAAGATTGAAGAGTCCTGCAGATTAAATGTTGAGCCAGTCAGTGCAATACATTCACCACTAAATTAAATTAAGCAGCAGCAGAGCTGACATCTCACAATTATTTAGGGCAAAAAAGCTTTCATACTATTTAATGAAAAATTGTAAACCAATGTTGCCTTTCACCATATTAAAAAAAGTGATACCACATAAAATAAAGTGATATTAAAATAACCAGAAATTAAAAGATTTGATTAGATAATGGTTTTTCCCCTGGAAAAGTATTTTTTCACCTGGAAAATATTTTTTCACCTGGGACTAAGAACAGCTTGCCTGTAGACTTGAGACTCTAGCTGCTGAGAGCTAACAGCTAAACCAGATCACTTCAGAGCAGACAGAGCACATGCAAACACTTCCACCTGAACAAGGTCAAAATCCAGAAAGCAAGGAGACCTACCCTCTCTGGCCATTTGAAACGTGACAGAATGAGGCACAGAAGGGCCCAAGGTTTATCTAGATTAAGTCCACTCTTTCAGCAGCACCTCCATCTTATTCTTTCCCTTCCTTATTCTTCACTTTCATGCAACTGTATTTCAGTAATGCTGTTCAACACTGTAAAACAGCTTAAAGTAAAATTTCTCTCCTGTATCTTCCCACTTCACCTCCTGGACAATACAGATGATGCCTTGGGTTTTTACTCTCTGCTGACAGACAGACTGGGTGGGAGGGAAAAAAAAACAACCTGAAAAAGGTCCTGATGATGCCTGGAGAGTCCCTGTAGCTCTTCACATTTCACTGCTTCTCACTAGAGAGACTCACGAGTTGTGGACAGACTCCTGCTAAGACTCGTGCAGCCGACTCTTGTTCAAGGTGCGTATCAGCATTTTGGGCAGACATATGTTGATTATTAGCTGGGATCACAGGTGCTGGACGAGTAGCAATGGTTCCCTGATGAAGGAACACAGTATTTCCACTATCCATTAATGTCTACAAATCCAGCTTAATACCAGCCCCAACACAGATGGGAGCTAGTTTTCTAGCTGCATGCCATCTTTTTGGGAGAAGCATGAAAAAGAACTGCAGTACCAGCTCTTCTGAAACAGGATTTGGAGCCAGCAAGGCAGTTAGTTCTTCAGGCAAATCCTCTTGCCCAAACACATTTGGAGAAATATTGATTTGATGAACAATAAGCCAAAGAGTTTTGGGGCTGGGAAGGGCACTGTGGTTTAAACCAGGCTCGTAAAGAAAACAAACACAAATGAGCCATTAAAGAAGACACACAAGTTGAGAGATATGAATCAGTTTTATTTTATAAAGACAGATGAGCTTTCCTGCAATTGCCAATATAGTTTCAATGTGTCAATTACTATGGGAGATTCTGGTCTTGCTTCTTTTAAATACCTGGTCAAGCAAGGATAAGCCAGTGCTGTTGTGCTTGCTATAAAAATATAAGGGGATGTGATCTTCCAAAACTAATATGCTCAAAAATCTTAAGGATTTCTAATGAGGGGAAAAGATTGTAATGAAATGCTTTCTCCATTTGAAGACAGTTGCAGACATTTAAGTGTCACAGCTGTGCAGGAACTGAAAGGCTCTTGAAAATTGAAAGCACATTGTCATCCATCATCTCACTCTCAAACTTACTGTTTTTACACTACACTATTTCCAAAGTAAATTACGGGGGGTGAAAAAAATAAACACCAAAAGGAGAAAGCTATGACATGGCTGCAGTCTGTACAACCGCCATCCTCACAGCCACAGGAGGTGGTCAATGCTTCATCAGCCCTGTGATGCTGTCCCACCTCACAACACCTGCTACATGGAAAGTGGTAGAAGTGGAAGAGAAACACAGGGATAATTTAAGGCTAACTAAAGATAGATCCACAGAAAGCCCATCTGAGCAGCTTTGTGCAACAGATGCAAAAATCAACTGTGTTTGACACATTAACAATTACAGGGTTTAAACAGGAACAGCAATACAGCATTGTGGAGGAGAACTAGACTTCATTTGGTTTGTGCACCCTGAGAAATAAACAACAAATGAAAAAAAAATCCCACTGATGCTGTACAAACCTAATTTCACATGTTGCTTAATTGTGCTGAGATGCTCCATGTTCACCTACGAAACACACTGACTTCACAACTACTCTTTGGGTTGCTTTGAAAAGTCAACATCACACACAGGCTAATGCCTTTCTGTTATATAGGAACACAAATGTGCCTACAAACAGGTCCGTGCTGCCTCGGGCTTGCCAGATCCCATCCCACAGGGTGCAAAACTGACCTAGTTACTGAATTTCACCTGGAATTATACTGGTATCAGAAGATGGTACAGGGCCTAGGACAGAATATCTTAATGCTCATCACTACTAAGTGCTGTGCTTTCAGGTGTTTATTTCTCCCTCTCTAGGCCAAAGCACAGCAAGAGCTTCCTACCTATTCCTTCCCAAAGACGTTGGTTTAAGCTGCTGCAGCACTTCCTTTGGGGAAGTCTTCATGAGGCTGGAACAGAGAAGCTAATTTGGGGGAGAAGATACTCATGGATGTGTCCAACTTCACACCTGAAATCATGTTCAGTGTCTCAAAATCAAGGTCTCCGAGTGCTCCCATCTAGCACATCATCCTGGGACAGATCAAAGCCAACAAATTGCTGCAGAGAGGCTTGATCCAACCACTCAACTGCAGACACAGCCATTAAAAGCTAATAGAAGAAATGTGAATATAGTTTTAATACAATCATTAAGGCGTTACCTGGAAAAATGCATATTCTAGTACAATGCTATTATGTATAGTGGTTCTCACAAACACATCTTGTTTTGACAACAGAAAGCTGAGATTATACATATCCACAGTTTTAAAAAGTTAGTTTCAGCTAGCCTTATGGTGAAGTTAGGAAAAGACTAGGTTGTGGGATCAAAAGAAAACATAAACCAGGGAGAGGAAAAAAAAAGCCAGGCATGATGTTATTCTGCTATATATTTTTATATTTCAGAGCTCACAACTGAGCCCAGATTCTTGGGTCTACAATATAGAAAGCAAGAGCAATGAAATCTAAACTGAAACACATACCAGGAATCACAAAGCAGGCTGCAAATTGCTTTCCCATTAGTGCAGCTTAACATGTGGCAGTGGTAACCTACCCAACAGCAAACTGCACCTCCAGCAAACCACTGGAAGTTTCTTCCCCCAAAGTATAGATGATTAAAAAAAAATATTAATTCAGATGAATAATGTTAAGTGCCTCCTTTTTACAGAGGGTGGAGCAATTCCACACATTCACCTAATTCCAAAGTGCTTTGTTCCCAGTCTGCGTTTTTGGGAAGATTTCTGAAGTGTCTCAGGACGCACTGTCCCCACTGCACACCTTGGAGGGCAGCAGCTAAACCCCAAGTTGGTACTGGGTTCATTAAGTCTCTACTAATGAGATCTGTGCCCCACCTAAGTGGGGAATGGTCAGGCTGAGATTATTATACAGAACCTTAGAGGAGATTTACTCCTCAAGGTTTCCACTGGTACGAAGAGCAAGTATGGAGAAAAGGAAGAGTGGAAAAAACCCCAAATGTCATTTCTGATTAACCAGGTGCAAGGAAACTGCAGATATCACACAGGTGCTCATTCTCTGGCAAGTTCACACCGCCAACTGAAGTGCAAACTAGAACCTCAAAGGCTACAGAGCACAGCCAAAACAAAGTTGTCCAATTGTAACAAATTCATGGCATTTTTCTAATACTGACTACATTGCTCAAGCAAACACAGGAGTACATGGGAGAATGTAAAGACATCTTATCATAAAAGTATTTTAAATTAAAGGGTTTTTTCTTCTGAAAAGATTAAAATAAATTTAACTCTAAATAATAATTAAGAACTTAACAAATATTCATAGAAGGGGCTGATCAGCCCTAGAAGTTGTTTTCAGAAAAGCCTTTATAAACGGATTCCAATGCCAAAGGAAAAAAAAACCCACAAAACATCCAACAGATTATAAATACCAGACATAAAAGGACTTGAAGCAGAATGAAAATTTACCTGGGTTGTGAATACATCATGATCCTGTGTTATTGTGCTCAAGTCCCTTTGTCATAGGAACAGCTTTAGCTTTTTTATTTTTATAATTAATATAAAGAATAAGTGCAATTTTATTTCTATTCCAGATCACTGATTTCACCTCAACGTCTGCTATCAAATCCCTGTCCGAGCTCACTTGTCTGAACTTTTACGAGGTCTGCGGAAGCTGGACATGTTCTCATTCAGTGCATAGATCCTTCGAGAGAACTCCTCAAACTCCCCTAGGACTTGTTCATCACACTCCACTGCTACAGCATGCTCCACCGGGATGGAGTTAAAGTCTTCCAGCTGATCTTCTGTGCTGAACCCTGCTGCTTCCATACCCATGATCTCCTCTGCCTGCTCCACGGTGCAGCAAAGGACCGGGTTGAGTGGAGGCTGAAACTCACAGGACTGCTCATTGCTTATGGTGCCAGAGCAGTTGCCAGGCAGAAGCGCCCCATTTATTGCACTAGAACATCCTAGAAGAGTTTCCTGCCCGTCTTGGGTATTGTTTAGGCTCCCATTTTCTCCATTTAAACTACTGCACAAGTCCTGGCCTTTCTTGATATTTCTTTTGGAGGAATCCATAGAGGTGTCCAAGGAAGAACATATGGGTCCAGGTTTTTTATCCAGCTCTCCAACACGGGCTGTGACAGCAACACTCTGTGTTAAAGCAGAGTTGTAACTAGGAGGAGGAGTTTTGTACTGTAGTCTCTCATTTCCTGTGCTTGCTCGTTTTCGGAGTCCTTTATCTGGAGAAGGAAGCCCACTGGAAAAGCCAATATCCAATCTGCCGAAGCTAGAGCTCTGTCTCTTTGGAACAGGAATTGCACTGGATGTATGGTGTCGATCGCTATTAACAGAAGGAGAGAATAGATCACATCCATCAGGCACACTCATGAGCAATACAGATGTTTAATCAAAGGCTGAAGCAATTATTTTATCACAACTCCAGGCTCCATTTGGCCAACAACTTGTATCCTAAAGTGCTAAAATCCCAAACATGTTTAGTGCCGTATGAACCACAGAAGGCACCCCAGAGGACAACTGTACTGAAAACCAGTGAGGTCATGTAGGAACACTTACACAGCTCTATGTTTTGGTGAGTCAGTCACCCAAGAAACCATCACATTATGCTAATTCGTACTGTTAACACCATTTTATAGGACCAAGCTGCATTTCACGAAATATTACTGTTGACCATATATTTATGTATTTATGGCCTGTACTAGGTCATCATAAACTCTTCAAAAGTGAGTAATAATGGCTGAATCCTCTAGAGCAAAGAATCCAACAGTGGACTTCCCTGACAGCTGCACAAAGGAGAAAAACCACACCAACTTCACTATTTGCAGAGGGTTATTCTTGCCAGATCTTTTGCTTTTCTGTGCCAGTCATTCCAAAACTTTTTGGACAAATGTCAACCTCTATTTCTTGAGGAACATGAACCAATCAAGTCTAATTTACAAGTCTGACTTTACTGTTTAATACAGTTCCACAAGCCACTTTCACCATCTCAAGCTCTATAATTTGGAAAATCCACTTTACGTCATCTCGGGTGTGTTATGAGAATTTTCCTTCATCAGTTCAATACTTATCCAAATATAATCACCACCCTATATGCAAATAGTATGCTGTACATTAACATGTTCATTTTCCTTCCAAATTAAAAAAAAAAAAGTATAAAACCAGCTATTATTGATCTGCAGAATATACAACTCCATGATTCAACCACTGTCAGTATGAAACTCCTTCACAAACTCCATTTAAAAGAAAGTCCTTCTGCTCAAGGCCTGATACATTTTGGGATCTGTCTGTCAGGGGAAAATATTGAAACAGCAGTTACGAGTAGTCCCTAGCGCAGAACCTTTTTCACATTACTTTTCTTGTTTTCCTCCTCTTTGTAAATAGAATAAAGTAGATTGCAACAAGTCCCTCTGTGAAGAATAAGCGTCCCCATGGGAGGGCAGTGAGTAGTACTATTGCTGTTGAATTTCCTTTCCCGTATTACCTCCTCCCAGGCTGCCCCTAAATGCCTCTGTAGGGCTTCTGTCTCTTCCACAAAACCCTCAAATCACCTTAAGGAGAAGCTGTTTTTCAGAATACACACTTGCAGACAGTGAAGTAGAGAGGTAAGGGCCACACATGAAGGCAGCAGCAAAAACATCAACTTTTTTCTTAGATTTCAACAGCTGTTTCAGACCTTTTGAATGCAAACTCCACAAAGCCTTAACAGCTTTGTCTTTCAACCAACCCCTACACCATCAACCACTTATATTCAGAATTACGTAATATGACAAACACAAGAATCTGTGGCAGGAGACTTGTGAACTGTACTCAGGCAATTTGCATTGCAGATAGATTAGGGATGGTCTGTTTTGCCCTCCCTTCCCTCAGTTTAGTGCTTTCTGCCTTCATTCAGAAAATAAATGAATACTCTGTATTACGTATTTGATGAGATTCTGTTTATCTTATAGTTAAATGACAAGTTCTAGGAATTTACCCAAATTCCAAGATGTGCAAATATTCACAAAGACAGATTTTCTAGATCCTTCACTGGGTCAAAGGACACATCATCCCATTTTTATGTAAACTAATTGCTCAGGACAAGTGATAGCTGAGTACTACAGATCACTATTCAAATTATAGGACACTTTGCAAAGAAGTAGCTGGTGCTTTTCAGTGCAAGAGATCTAAGGTTTTGCTGCCTTTCCCATTCTAGATATACTCATGTCGCAGAGCTGCATATCTCTCTCCTATTTGGGCAGGACAGTGTATAACAAGGTGATTTGCACATCTTACCAAAGAGATGTGGCAAGATGCATGTCCCACCTTGAGCCACAGAAAGGACAAGCAGTGGCTCTGTGCAACAGAACTGGACTTCTTTCTCCCCTCTTCTTTACAGAACTGAGCTCAAAGCACAGGCTGGGACTACTCTTTCTGCTAAGAGCAGCCTAAGCCTGATTCAAGCCTGGAGGAGCACAGAAAGGAGCCTCCAGGCAAGAGAGTTTTAAGCTTTTCGCAGCTCTAGAATGAGCTGTATGTAATTTGTTTTGAAGTCTGGACCTATCTGACAAATCAGCTGCCCATTAGCATTTAAAACAGTGAGTGAGTATGCAAGAAGATGGGGTGGACACCATTACCACAGGAGCTTCTTTTCAAACTCGAGGGCCATTTATTGTAGATATGCGGATGTGGCACTTGGGGACATAGGTCACTGGTGGCCTTGGCTTG
This sequence comes from Eulacestoma nigropectus, assembly GCA_013397775.1. Classification (NCBI taxonomy): domain Eukaryota; kingdom Metazoa; phylum Chordata; class Aves; order Passeriformes; genus Eulacestoma; species Eulacestoma nigropectus. Next base: position 1,453 of record VZTE01003436.1, on the reverse strand, counting down.
GGGGAATGGTTGGTCTCAATCATCTTAGAAGTCTTGTACAACCTTAATGACTCTATGATTTCCATCCCCTTCCAAAAGAAATGGGCCATTTTCCCAAAAACTATTGCCAGTGCTATACCCCCTGCAACAGTAATGATAAAAATAATTCCACTTGGTTTCTGTCAAGATGTCAGGAAATGGAAACATATTCCTGCTGAACTGGAACTGAGGGGGGCTGCAATCCAGAGAAACAATCCCCACATTTGAAATAATAATATAAAAAAAATTTTAAAAAAATTAAAAACCACCCACCAACCAAACCAAACCAACAAACAAACAAAAAGCAACAAAACCCCCCAAGATAAGGTTTAATACAAGATTTACTGGAAGGATAACTTTTTTTTCCTCATATGCAATGGATTCCAGATGCAGAGATGTATCATGTTAGTTGTTCTGCCAACAGTTTGTGTTCAGGTTCACCAAGAGACTTCCACAGCAACAGAAGGAACAGTCTTTATGGCAGCTACCAAAGTTATGGTACAGGACACTTGTATCCCTCGCAAAGTAAAAGAGTTTGATGTCAAAGCATCAGATCCGTAACACCTCATATAGCAGTGAGGGTTTCCCATCTCTCCTTCCAGGCAGAATGACTAGAAGGTTTATAGGAAATTCTGCCACTTCTCTAGATTTTATTCAATCGTCCACAGGTTAAAATATTTAAGAGACTAAAATCCAATTTAGGAAGAATTTCAAGCTGTACCTTGTAGATTTAAGTACAGATGTGTGTTTGTCAAAATAGTGACAAGACTATCTACTCTTTACACCATATTTGAGTGGTCAAAACTCTTGCCTGGAACATAAGCAGTCAGAATTGGGCCTGGACAAGTTACAAACACAGTGGCCTGAACAGCAGCCTATAGATGGGTTTGGAGTAGAGCTTCCTGTTGAATACATCACTTCACAGCACAAGACACAAGACCTCACAAGAATTAAGTGCCATCTCAGATGAGGAGGACATGGAGGGAAAGAAGAGCAGAAAGCAGGCCTAGGTTTAATCCCGGCTCCTGAAGTTGCAGAGGCACACTGTTTTGCAAAACCCAGGTAATTCTAGGAGAGATCAAACCCAAGGCAAAGTCTCTTTGCTGTCTTGAGTGTGTAATACCTCTTACCTGTTGTGCTGTGTCTCAAACTTGCTCAAACTAATTTATCTTAGATTCGACTCTATAAAGGACAGAGACTTCAGTATGGCATAGGACTGCCTAATTGGCAAACCCCAAGTTACCTGCAGAATAGCTGAGGTCACTTGGCTTGTTCAGCCTGGAGGAGGTTGAGGATATCCCCATGGTGTGCAGTTTCCTCCCAAGGGGCAGCTGAGCAGAAGCTCTGATCTCTGCTCTCTGTGACCAGGAACAGGACCCGAGGGAATGGCTGGATCTGTGTCACGGGATATTTAGGTTGGTTATCAGGAAAAGGT
>VZTE01003435.1:73185-91891 GCA_013397775.1 Eulacestoma nigropectus | reverse complement strand
CGCGGTGCTGGGCTGAGCAGCGATGGCATGCCCAGCCCAGGTGTGTTGTTCCGTACAGTTGTCAGTAGGGTCTTAAATGTATACATTAATGAAAATACGGAAACCGAATGTGTATAAATTATGGAATCTACTCTTCATGGTACAAACTGTATTTTGCTTAGTTAAGCTTAATCAATGTTCCTTAAAAGTATTACTGGCTTGGTTCTCCGTGTGTCTCATTTGTCTTGGGCTAAATAAATCAATTATGCATGTCTTAAGCTTTGACATAATCTAGAAAGATACAGTTTCCACAGGTAGAGCATATTTATTTTCATTTTTTAAAGATAATACCTACATATTCTGTCACCTTGAGTTCTCAAAATTTGCATGTTTAACTGTTTTTCTTCATCTGTTTTCCTCTGACCTGAGTTTAAATGGAAGTTTATAATTTTTTTTAATTGGAGACTGAGTGTCTGTACTGGTTTTGCACGGCCTGGTTTTTGGTAACATGGAGGCCACAGAGGTGGCTTCTGTGTGAAGCTGCCAGAAGCTTCCACCATGTCCGGCACAGCCAAGCCCTGGTGGCTCTGAAGATGGACATGCTGCTGGCCACAGCTGGGCCAATCAGAGATGACGGGAACGCCTCTGTGATAACATATTAAAGAAGAAAATAAAATCAAAGGGTACACAGTTTTTTCCTAGCCAGAGAAGAGGAGGGGGTGAGAGCATGTGAGGGAAACAACATGGAGACACCAAGGTCAGTGGAGAAGGAGGGGGAGGAGGTGCTCCAGGCGCCAGAGCCGAGATTCCTCTGCAGGCAGTGGTGAAGACCACGGTGAAGCAGCTGTGCCCCTGCAGCCCACCGGGGTCCATGGGGATGCAGAGATCCACCCGCAGCCCGTGAGGGAGGTGCCCGTGCCGGAGCGGGTGGATGCCTGGAGGAGGCTGTGCTCCAGTGGGAGACCCCTGGAGAGAGGAGGCCCCTGCTTTCAAGCTGGAGCAGCCTGTCCTTGGAGGACTGCACCCCATGGAAGAGTGACCCATGCCGCAGCAGCTTTGGGAGGACTGCTTGCCCGTGGGGGGAACCCACGTTGCAGCAGGTTTGGCAGGACTGCTGCTCATGAGATTGGACCCACGCTGGAGAAGTTCACAGAGAACTGTCTCCCATGGGAAGGGACCCCACAGTCTCACAGGGGGAGGACTCCTCTCCCTGAGCAGCAGAAGAAAACCTGGGGTGACGAACTGACCAAAACCCCCACGCCCTGTCTCCCTGCACTGTTGGTGGGAACGAGGGAAGGGCTGGGGAGAAAAAGGTGTTTTAAGGGCTTATTTTACTTCTCATTATCCTCCTTTGATTATGCTGGTAATAAATGCAATTTGTAACTTTCAGTTGAGCCTGTTTTGCCCTTGAAGTGTTTCTCCCAGTCCTTATCTCAACTCATGAGCCCTTCATTAATTTTTTTCTCTCCTTTGCCCAGCTTGGCAGGGGAGGGTGAGTGAGTGACTCTCGTGGGTGCCTGGCATTGGGCCAGTGTCAAACCAGGACTGGGTCGTAGGTACAAATGCACTTATATTTCTAATCTGCCTGTTCATCTGTTTACAGAAATAAAGCCTGTTTTAGAAAGCAAAGTGAAGCTGGTGCATTAGACTTGTTTTCCCTTTGTTAAAAGTGTGAGAGATATTTTACAAGTATTCTGTCACTGTTGAGGCGGGTCGCGACACGTATATATACGCACACTGACAACTTCAGGCGAGGGCTAAAAGCAAGTTTTATTCTACAAAGCTTAATTTATATAGTTTCTTGGCACTCGTACTGTATCCCCATTGGCTTCTAAGTTAACACCCCACAAGCTATTGGTTGCTTGCTACCAACAGCCATCTAAAACAAAGCTAAGTAAACAACAGCCTCCCTAGAGCAGCTGTGTTTTCTTCATCTGTTTATAATTTCTTGCTTCTTGTTGATGATACGCTTCTCACGGGCACCAACCGAATTCTCAAGGATATATAATGATTGTGTCCAAGTTGATGTCTGTGAAACTGTCAGAACAGCTGTCTCTTCCCACAGTATTCATCTTGCAGTTGCTGAAACCCTATTTAAAATATGACACACCATTCACTCCTTTATTGTTGGAAAACTGATTTCTTGACCCTTGCTGCCCTCTTCCTGCCTGCTTTCCCCTGCCATTGCCAGTCTTGCCATCAGCAGCAAGCTCAGGCACCTGTACATGAATATTAGAGTAAAAATAGTACTGGAGTGGTTGTCCACAAGGGCAAGTGTATTTGCTAGCATTAGTAAGAATATTGACTGGCTGATGATGAGAAATGGTCACACAGTGACACCGTCCTCATCAGATTCAACTTCAGAGCCTGGATTCCAGCACTGGAATGAAAACCGGGTGTGGTGGAAAAAGTAGAATTCATCATCTAAATTCTGAGCCTCCAGCTGTACTGACTGGAGGGAAATTAGGGATTTGATGGGAGATTTGGTGGGAGATGGATCCCTGTTCTGTGAGACTTGTAAGTGGTGGTGTTCCAAGAGGGAAGTTGGCAGGGAGGGCAAGCTTTGTGCTCCTGGGTTAGTGTGGACAGGAGTCAGAGCATGGAGATCTCCCCCTGGACCACACAGGTGATGGTGGGTCTGTGCAGTTGTTGAAGTGCTCCAAGAGTAAATCCTGAGCCAAATCCTGATCAAGCTGGAGAGGTGAAGATATTAATCCACAGCCCTTCTCTGGGTGTTCCCAACGCTGCTTGTCCTTTGTCAGCCGCAGCTCCGAGGCCTCCTGAGCTGACACAGGGCTGTGGTATGGAGAAGCTGAGCTCCTCTCCAAACTGCATTTTAATACACATGATGACGGTGATGGAGGCAGCTTGCTACTGCCATTTACTAAAGAATTCAGTCTGATCTCCTTACTGTGAGGCTGTTGGAAATGTTTGTCTGTGTGCCTGCTTTGGAGTCATTGTGCTAGCCTGCTTTTTTGTATGCAAAACCATTAGACCAAAGAGCTCATTGACATATTTGATTAATGATGAGTGAACTCTCCTTAAACTGAAGCTGAAATTACTTTAGTGAAACCTTAATGGTGTTTGAAAATTTCTGATTAACTCTTCTTTGGGGCAAGTTTAAAAGTTCTTGTCAGTATTTCTGACAAAAACAGAAAAAGAGAAGCTGGAAAATAGCCCTTAAAAATCCTACAACAATTGTTTTTCTTACTTGGCCTATGCTCAATAGAGTAGCTCTGAGAAAACTGGCTTTTTTTCTTTGTGGCTGCTTAGGACTTTGAGGCAGAACAGAACACAACAACTTTTTTCCTTGTTGTAATGAGGTTTTGTGCAGAATTTGTAGTAAGATACTGGAACTAAAATGAGGAACTGGAGGAAATTAAGTTGAGCCAGTTTCAAATGACCACTTTAAACTTTCTTGGCAGTTACTGGAGTGACCCAGTGTGCATAATTTGGGCCACATCCTGAGAGGTGTTAATGACCTGCTGAGCATCTTCCATTCCTGTGGCTGCAGTCATAGCTGAAGGTGTTGCATATGGCTTAGACCAGATTGGTCCACCTGATCAGTAATTACCTGAAACTCCTTTAGCATGGCTTTCTCCTGTACTTCTAATTAGTGTAGCTCTGTCCCTTTCTGTGCAAACTCTTGGAATCCATATCTGACTCTAGGTCTGCTAGCTGTAAATTATAAAACTGTTCCTGTAGTCCAAAGAAAGATATGTATATCTTTTTTCATTCTCAAGCTGTAACTTAAGATGTTGGGTGACGCAACCTGCACAAGGGAGTGAGCTGAAATGTCAAGGATCTCACCTGTGCACCTCAAAGCCTTTACTGCCTAAACCAAACTGTCATCAAACAAAGTCTAGCTGCCCTAAACACTGTCTGATTTTATACAATCTCACTAAAAGCTTTGTTAGTGGTTCTGAATGGCAGAGTCCCATTACTTTATTTGGAACTCAGACTGATGGGGCAGAGGTTGCCTGATTCATCTCACTTACTGGTTTTAAATATAGCCGCAGCTTTTGGAGTCCCTCCAGGCTTACAGAAATTATTGAAAATCAATTCTGTATCTTCAGATGACTCTCTTAATTTGTACTCTAAAGATTTTGTTTTAATAAGAGCTTTCTAAGTCACAATAGGAGAGAGAAAGGATTGTATCAGTCTTGTAGTATGATCAGTCTTTTTCATTTCTTTTCCAAATGTAAGCTAGAAACACTTGTGGCTGTTAGCTCCTGCTAAAAAGATTGTAGCTATGTTCTGATGTACTATTATTAGTATTTTCCTTACTGTTGTTTGACAGACATTTATACCAGAGGTTGGTCCTGGGGTATCTTGGATCTCGTATTTCTGACTCTTACATGCTATTCTGATTGTCCTTTCTCCCTTCTTTTTATAAAAATCTGTATCTAAGTGGAAACCAGGCAAACTGTAAAAACTGATTACGTCCATTTAGCAACTTGAAAATCTAAACTCCTTTTTGTATAAGCAAACTTTTTAAATAAAACAAATTCTGTTCAAAATTGTGACCTTCGTATGTGAAACTGCTGGAGAGTCTGGTAAGCTCTGGCTGCACTGGGGGTATCTCCCTGCTGAAATGAATGAGTTCAGGAGCTGAAATTTCAGCAGCATAATATTGAACATTTATTGGTAGAGCAAAGGCAAATACAGCACTGGGCGCTTAGCAATATTGCCAGGGGCGCGATTCTATTCATTTTACTGTGAACTTAAGTACCTTCTCAAACTGTTACATATTCATTAAGCCCAGAAAATAATTTACACTTCACTCAAGTCCCCCCTCGCTGATCCCTGTCCCCTTCTGTCATCAGGACAATGCCGTCTTGGGTCCTCTAGGTCGTCTCAGAATTGAAGGCAGAAATCCATCTCAGGTGTCTCCTCTGTTCCAACCTAATTTGTAGTTGAGAGTTTCTTTGGGAGGTGTGAGTTTTGATGAGATAACAGACTTCCTGGGATGCATGTGGTTTATCTTCTTTGTTTCTTTCAGATGTCCCGATCTCTGGCTCTGTGGTTTATCAACTTAAAAGATATTTATTACCATGTATTTTTTACAATGTTTCCCAACATATTACAATGATTTCGAAGTTACACTTCACCCTAACTTTATTTCTACTTAACTATATTTTACCTTAACACTATTTCTACATAGTACATTATCACTTGTAAATGTTAAATTCATACATGCAAAAGCCAACATTTATCATTCACTCATTTATCACACTAGGTTTTAAGGAAGGTAAGAGGATTGATTTTATTTAATTTCTGGAATAAAAACTTATCAGAGCAAAACACTGCTCCATATTTAAAATTTTAATATTTGCAGCCTCACAACTGCATTAGTTTTTAATCAAATTGCATTAATCTGGCAGGATGCTGTAAAGCAAATAGTGATAGTGGCACAATGGAACTAGAGTAACAAAACTGAAGGGATTGTGATGGACAGTATGTATATATAATTATCTTCTTTCCTCTCCATGTGTTGGTTTAAATAGTCAAGAGCTCTTTCAAGTAGTGCTGTGCAACAGTGAATTAACTGTTAAAAAAACCCCAACCCACCAACCAAAAATCCAACACGTCTCCCCACCCCAGAAAAAAAGCTAAAACAAAAACCAAACCAAAAGCAAACACTGAAACACAGATTTGACCTTGTCTTGCTCAGAGGACTGCCTGACTTTTAAATGGTCTGTATGTGTTTTTCATGTGACACTAAAAACAAACAAATAAAACTGTTTGGTGTGCGTGATTTTTTTTTTAACTAAAGACTTCAAAATGGATACTGTGAATACTTCTATTACAGATTTAATTCTCTCAGAATGTTAACTTTTCTTACCAAAAACCCCACAGTACTTTGTTTGCTGCTTCCTGACAGTTAAGTAGGCATTGTGTACCTCCAAATTTGAATGCTTTTTTTTATCTCCTAGTGTGGGTTTTTTCAATGAAGCATCAGAAATCCTGGGACCATGATTTAATAGTTCAAATTTGAATCATTCCTTGAGAGTCAGTGAACAACTTGGTCCTGCACTGATGCAATACAGAATTTCCAATACTTGAAGTGAAATTGTAGAACATGTCAGAGCAGTCCATGGACTGTAGAACCCTGAGCTAAATTACACCTGAGTCTTTCGAAGAGGAATATTTGCTTTGCTGTTCCTGTGCAACGGCAAAGCAGCCCTGGAGGTTTATACAGGGAAGTTCAGCAGTCTCTCGTGAGCTTTTTTGCTTACAGACACTACAAGTTCTTTTCTCACTGTGAAGGAACTGATGGAATTAACTTCACCCACAAAACCGTCTGAGTTGATCTGAGAATACATTTCAGGTAACATAAATAAAATAGAACACACACTGGTTTTAATAGTTTAGGTTTTCTTTTGTCAGGCAGTAGAGGAGTATCAGACTCTCCTTCAAAGCTTATGTGTAACATGACTAGAATTGAAGCTTCTGGTAGTATAACTTAAGCCAAGACTGTTTCTAAAAAAAAACATTGTGAAAAGCAGGGCATTTGAATACATAGTAGATGGTTTGTGTTCTCTTAGAATACAGATGACGTGTGGAGAAGGACCATATGAATGGACTGAATGTTTATGAGCAGGATACAGTGGAATGACTGTAAAAAAGCTACTTTTAATTGAACACCATAAAGCACAAAAAACTGGAGATCAAACATTTTTCTTTCATAGTGTATTTGTTTTATGCCTATTATAGTTAATTAGAAACAGACGATTAAGATTTGCTTTAAAGGGGGGGTGATAGGACTTCAAAAACCAGACTTTTTGTCTTTTTTCTGTTGTTTCCAAACATAGTTGTTGCACAACTGTGACTGTAATCTGATATTTAATTAAATTTATGTGATATAATTACTGCATTTAATAATTTAATTACATGTGATGTAATTAACTTTATAGATAGTTTTGAATGTTCTGATTCTTTCTGCAGTTTGAAAATAAGTAAATTAAATGCCCTAATCACTAAATAACATAGAGGTTTTATTTTAACTCCAATTTAGAGTCTTTTATCTTGGGATTATAGCCTGTCCTTTCTTGCAGAGTATCAGCAAAGGAATATTTTTTAGTATTAGTAATTTTTTCCTTAGGATAGACATCTTAAAAGTACTTTCTTCTGTTCTGTGAAATACTGGAGGAAGGGGAAAATGTATTTGAACAAATTACTGATAAATGGATCTTCTGTGGGGTTGCCAGTGGGGTTGCCAGTCACACAGTTGTCATTAACCCTTCCTTAAGGACCTGGTAGATAAGTAGGAATTTAATAACTGTGCCTTTTTTACTTTGTTTGAAGAACAAAGGAACACACCAACCCCGCCGTGTGCCTTTTAGGTGAGCTGCCAGGAGTCAGGCTGGCCTGATGGCTCATCTGTGAGTACGACCTTCCCTTCTCCCTGGGCAAGGGCGCTCACTGCACGAGCAGCAACCTATTTACCTTGTCATCTTCTGGCCCATTGCAATGGGCTTAATAAGGTCAGGAAACATCACGGAACAGCAAAGGGAACAGCAAGCCCGGGAATAAAGCTGAGGTGGGCAAGGATGGCCTTATTTTTAGTGGTTGCAAGTTGCTTAACTCTGCCTTTTTGATAGAAGTGCTCTGTTCCTCCCTTGGGCTGCCTCCTTGGGTGCTGTATCCACCTTGATTATACAGCCAACATGTGCTGATCCTGCAGCCCTTGGGTCTCACAGCCCACGTGTAGTGGCTAGGCTCCAGTCTGGCTTTGGCAACTGACCTAGAAGAGCCTGTAGGACCCTCGAGTTCATGACACTCATAATAATGAGAATATTACACCAGGTATTTTAAAACAGGGTGCTATCTCACTTGTGGCCTTGATAGAATAACCAGCAGTGTTTCAGCTTAATCTGGTAATTTATTTGGAATTAATCTTGGCTCACTGATAATTCAACAACAACAAACAAATCATAATTGAGGAAACTATCGAGGAAAAAAGATGAAGTGTGATTTGTTGGTTTGCTTTGCTTTTATTTTCCTTAGCTCTTAGAGTCTTTGCTCCCCAGTAACTCTTTGCTTGCACCCCAACTCTTCCTATAACAGTAATGGCTACACCACACACGATATTACGGTTGCGTTGTTACCCCGAGCTGAAGCATTGCCTTTGTCTAAACTCTAAGCTAACCTTAGGTAAGTATGCAAGCAGTATTTTGAAACTTGTGAAAGTGTGAGTTCAAAGAAAAAGTAATTTTCTGGGTGTGTTGTACTGTCTTGTATTGCTTAATCAGCTGTGATCACCAACTGATTCTTTTTCAGCAAGACAGAGGAAAATCTATTCTAATGGGTTTTGCTGCACTGATTATGCTGACTCAGTGATTCAGTCTGCAAAGTTAATTGAAGAGATTCATTAAATTGGGTGGAATTTGAAGGATTTTAGTGTTCTAAGCTTCAGCCCCTCAGGCTTCACACAGAATGAAACACATAATCAGCTTTCAGTAAGCACTAGTTTTCATTAATCAGAAACTGTAGGCAAAGTTGGAGTTTGCAAATTTAGGTCTTTTATTGTTGTTTCATGTTAATGACTATTATCTCTTATTCCTATTGTGTGTGACTCTCTCAGCAACTGTGTTAGCACAGATGGCTAAAATCCCTAGCAGAAAAGTAATCAGCATTTGTGAACATGCTGCATTCAAAATAAATGACAGAGGAGAAAAAATGCATTGCTTCAGAAATTAGGCAGCAGATCAAACTATAATAATGCATGTAAACACATCCAGGAAAGCAGGCTGCAGCTTTGTTTTCAACACAGTTCTAACTCCAATATATGTAACCTTCTGCTGAATTTTTTGATGGTACAGGAAGCAAGTTAAATTAAAATTGGAGAACAAGTGGTTTTATGTAGGTAATTTGGAATGTTCTTTTTTTTAAGCCTAACAAAATGTGATATAATTGACATAAATTAGTACAGTGGAGTGAGAGAAAGAGCACACAGTCCTACAGATCCTAATTACCCCATTTTAACTGAAATGTGACTAAAAGTTACAGTTGTTCACAAGCATTTCCATTTGATCAATATGTGTAATGTATTAACTGGAGTTACCAGGAGCCTTAGATTTGAACTCACTGTGTACTTTTGACTTCTTAAACTGAAAACAACAGACTAAGACTTGTTCATAAACCCATGGTGGGGGTGATGGGAGTCCAGTGCTTGAGTTCACCTGGCACATCAGCTGCCACCCCTCTCATGAAGAACTGAGTGACTCGTGCCTTGTTATTCATAGCAGGAGACCTGTATTGCAAAGATAATTCCTCAATGAGCAAATTAAGTCATTACAACTTCTCAGCTTTAGTTTTGTTAGTCATGGCCTAAGTTAAATGCTGTAATAAATAGCTGAATTCATGCTGTAAGCTGTGGGTTCAATCTAAATGTCATTAAGGCCTAAAGTAAAAGCGTATTTTTCTTTCAATTCAGCAGCTCTTTTCCTGTGTACTTCCCATGGGTGTTCCCTTTCCCCTCCACCCACCTTTCTTCAACACGTGCTTATTGCCTGAGTGTTGATTGGTGTTGGGTGTGAAAATTATTGTTGTTGGCCTGGAGAAAGCAGGAAACCAGCTGGCAAGGAAAAGCATGAAGAAGAGTGGCAGGAAATCCAGACACTTCCCTAGCAGTGGAAATGAAACCCAGGAGTTCAGATTTGTGTTCCTTTATTGGATTAGTAATGAAAGCTGTTAGAAGCATCATGTTAGCTTTTTCCTAGCATTCCTTAGCACCGGTCTGTCGGCATAGCAGACGGAAGGTGGTGCACAGGTTTTGGTTATCTATGGTTATGGTTGAGTTATGGTTGTCAGGTGTGTATAGGCCACTATATTTCCTTTTTGTTCTAATTGATGCTAAGCTACAGTTCTGCTCTTTTACTTCTAAATAATGGCATGGAATTTTGTTTTTAATCCAAAGCTGGCCTTCACTTGGCAGCTCATCACCAGAAAGTTTATTTCCAGAGTATACAGTGTCGCTTAATCCTTTCTTCTGGCTACAGACAGAAAGGCTCCAGGATGGGGGACTATTGCAGCAGTGTCGTACATAAGAAGAGCAGGTGGTTTTTTTTCTTTCTTTTAATTTTTTTAAAAAATCCTTTAGAGGCAAGCTTTTTCCTGCTTCTTGCCCACAGTGTCCTTCCTCAGGGGGTTGCTTTGCTCAAGCAGCTTCTACATTGTGCAGAGAGGTTCTGCAAATAGGAAATGTTTGCAAGTCTAAAGCAATTATTTGTTGGCTACACACGCAGTGGAGAGCTGGAACTAACCTGCAGCTGCACTACCCATCCCAGTGAGACTGCTGGGGAGCTTTTGCCAGACAACCTGTTGTCAGTCAGGTGGAGAAGTTGGTCTCAGTGTTTCTTGAAACTGGCTGAATCTCGTGGTTGAGACCCCAATTTGATAGGGTGATTTTCCCCCATATGGTTTTCTACCTTTTTTTCCTCTTTTTTTTTAAAATTACTTAAAAAAATTTCCTAGCATGTCTGTCCAGACTTGAAAACTTGCTATTTTTTACTATTGGAGACTCTTTTTTATTTAAATCTTATCAGTCCCCTTAAAATGCTCCTTAGATTTCAAGCCTTCAGAACAGGGTACCTGCTCTTGTTCAGTGCCAAAATAGAAATCTTGTATTAGCAGCCAATGGATGTTGTTACAACAAGAATAAAGCAAGGTTTTTTCAATGAAAGTAAATACACAGAGAGATCTAGAGTGACCATATGTATTATGAATAAAAGTATATTCAGCAAAAATTGCATACAGGAGTGAAGGATGCAACCTTGATTTATTCTTGGGCATTCTGGGTTGGTCACAGCCACTGTAGCAGCGAAATTCTCTAGATGCTTTTAATGAGGGCTGTTAATTCTGTGTTCCATAATGACATTAATTGTCCGGTATAGAACACAAATAACTTGCCCTCTGAGAGAAGTTTCATGGCTTGTTACAATCTGTGTGAAATATTTTCTGTCACTTATGCAACCCTCTTTATGTTTGGCCTTGTTTCTTTCTGATAATGATGTATAGCAGCATGCGGACACAGCAGATCATCACGGGATGGTTTGGGTCAGAAGGGACCTTCAAAGGTCATTTAGTGCAACCCCAAGGGCAGGAATGATCATGTTAGTATCCTCTGCTTCTTTTGCTCTTGTGAAAAAAATGATGTTGAATTTTTTCTTTCTTTCGTTAGGAAACAGTGTTTGGGGGGTCTTGCTGGTTGTTTAGGTTTTTTATGGTTTTTTTTTTTCCTAATATCAAACCCAAGACAATGGAAGATTAAGCTTTAAGAACATCTGCAAGAGGACTTTTATGCTGCCTTCCACTCTTCAGTAGCTGAGTAATTGCGGTAGTTGCATGGGGTATGAGTGAGCCATTCAATTCCCACTGTGAAAAAAAGAGATTTCCATTTCCACGTGGGCCATCTCGGTAGGCAATTAGGTCTCCTTTTCAGAGTTGATCTACTTTAGACTAGAAGGAGAAAAGCATTTTTTTAATCCATTCTAATGAAGCTTTGCTATCCCCATGAGTTTCTGGAAGAAATGCAAATATCCCCTCTGTTGGGCAGAATTCTAATAATATAATGTACTGATGAGGGAAATGGAGCCCTAGGAGTAGGTCCTTACCAAGTGGGACCTTGAGATCCAGTCTGTGTTCCAATGGGTGATTAATAGACGTCCATGAAAACCCTAAACAGATAAAACTGAGAATACTTCCCACTAGAGTATTGTAAGGAACAGAAATAAGAGCATTACTCTTGCAGATGGAAACTCTAGGAGGATGCAAAAGTTCTGGGAATTTCATCTCAAGACATAGTACTTAACCACAAGGTTATGGATTTTAAAAAAGGCACACTTTGACTTCATCTATCTCACTTGATGCATTTTGCATGTTGGGTTTTTTGTGGTTCCAGTCACAAAAAGTTGCAAGTCACCAAAAATGTTTAATAGCAAATATCTTAGCAAAATCTTTCAAGATGGAGATGTTACCAACAAGGCACAGTTAGAAATTAGAGTTTTGGTGAGCTGTGTATTTGCAAGTGTGCACGTGTAAGTGAAGTCTCTTGTAAATCTCACAGTGAACACTCTTAAACTGAACTCTGAAATGCAAGTGGAAAAACTCTTTCCTGTGCCTGTTAATTCATTCAGCTGTGCAGCACTAGGAATTTAATTTCAAATAATGAAGCTGCACATACCTTTACCTGTATGGTTGAAACCAGAAGATGTTTGTGGGTGTGTTGCATGTTGTTTTGACTCATTTTGGTTTTTATTTCATCCAGGATCCAGAAATCTGATTTGCACAGAATATGTATGTGGGGTTTGTTTGTTTGTGGGTGTGTTTTGCTTTTTGTTTAAACCCCGTGTGGATATGCCCAAGGAAAGTGGGGTTACCACCCAGAACTTTAGGGTTGATTGCAGATGTGCCAAAAGTGAATAAATAAATTATGAGAAGCAGTGGTGAAGGAAACTCCTTGTCTACCTATTCTAGAGAGAATGAGATAAACAATCTTGATTATAGCCTAATGGTTGGGGCTAATGGGGAAACCTCAGAATGCTACAGGTGGTAATGTATTTTCATGTTACAAATGTTTAATATTTGCATTCTCTACAAAAAATAATCCTTTTTTTTTTTCTCGGTTTTGATAGTCAAAAAATAAAAGACTTCCTGTGTGTTTTTTCACCTAAGTGGGAGGCTGAAGCTTAAGAGTCTACTCGACTGATGTACGGCTGACAGAAATAATTCGAGGGTGATTTAGTAGAGCAAAGTAGCCGAAAGAGACAACATATGAAGAATAAAGTATTTTGAATTGGCAAGCTGCTTGGGAAATATTAGTTCAGAGAAGGCTAGACAGTCTATTAGAATACAGCTGCCTAATTAAGACTCTCAAACAGCTAATCTTTGAAATCGGCATCAGTGTGAAGCCGACTCTTCAAGACATTTTGCAGTGCTTTGTAGGTAAAATACTATGTATCCCCAGTCTAGCTGGGTAATCTTAATACGATCTTGTTTTAAACATTTGGATTTAATAGTGTCATACAGTGGATGTGAAAGGCTGCCTTTGGAACTTACATGACCTCCTCTAAACGATATGACACAGGATATTGTTAAGCCTTTCCTGAAATGGTGTTAAATTTATATTGGTTCCTGTGATGGGCTTAACCACATGAAGATGGGATGACAAATCAACCGGGTAATTCCAAGTGTGTATTAACCTTTGCTCTCTGAAAAGCTTCCTGAGAAGCTGTTAACAAATTCAGAAGATATGCCTAAACACTATTTAATCACAAATATATTAGAGAAGGAAAATACTCCAGTTTCTTTTAGGATATCCAGCCAAGATATTTTAGCCTAGTTTCGTAGAACCTAGTCATTTTTTCACTGCTGATGTGTTCTATATTATTAGCAATATGTAACTACATGTAGGGTTGTGGGTGTTTTGGTGTTTTTTTCTTTTTGTTTCTCTTTTGTTTAGTTTTCCTCTGGTAGTGAAGTGTCTTGTACTTGATGTGATTCTTGTAGTTTAGTGGATAGATGGCACTTTGCTTACTAAATCATTATGGAGGGATGTTACTCTTGGACACCACATGGAGAGTGGATTTGCTTCTTCAAACACTTCACCACAGGAGACCATTTTTATGGAGGTTGAGTGTTTGTTCTCCCTCTCTGCTCATTTGCTGAACTCAGGATGGCAGCCTGTGGTTGGAATTTTATGAAGCCCCATGGAGGTCCTCACAGGAAGGGCTGGTGCGGTCTGTGCAGGTCACAAAGTGACTTTAGCTGGATGACACCTCTTCGGACAGATTGTTGCATACAGAAGTGGCAAATCCCAGGAGGAAAATTTGCACTGCTTGTTGCACGTCCTGGTTAGAAAGGTCTAGTGTGTATGCCAGTCTTCATGGCCCCCAAAGTGGCAGCCTCTGCTTCATGCAGTGCATGCGTATCCTTTCCTTCCACGTGAGTGCAATAACCCCACCTCCAGGTCCTAGGGAGTGGCGAATAGGCTTTTCTCTCTGGTATGGCCAAAGATGACGTTTTCCTTTCTTTGTAGTCAAGAGCCTGGATAATGACTGATTTTCTTCTAATAAAAGTGTAAACTCTGCATAGGAAACCAACTGTAGGAGAGGAGATATGCAACAGTGGCTGCTGAGTCTGCAGGCAAATGGTCACATTTACCGAGGAAAAATCAGAATGTATTAACAGGAAGGAAGCTGACTGGTGGTAGAGAGTGCTTGTCCTCTCCACCAGTCCGTAAGAGAAAAAAAAAAGCATAGGTCCACAGAAAAAGCCCTCTGGGGAGGATTTCACCAGCATTTCTGTGAAGTGCTCCCTCTGGAGCCAAGACTTTGACTCTCAAGCCTGGTGTGCTGAAGGCAAGTGCACTACACTGGAGCAATCCAGCAGATAAGGGACAATTTTTGCAGTTTGTGATGCAGCAGACTGCTCAACTGGTGATTAGCTACCTTCAGACATTAATAATGAAGAAGTCTCTATGTATGGCAGAAGAGGTATATCAGGTGTTCAACAAAATGGACAAAACAAAAGGAATTATCTGCTCCACTTGGAAAAGTTTATTTAATTTTTTGGTAAGTTGTATTGTTGTGTTTTGTTGTTTTTCTTTTTTAATTTACCATTTGAACTCATGCTAAGTGGTTAGAAATTCTCGTGTTCTGTGTACACCTGTCTGATGTGAAACATGTTATCAGAATTTTTCTGGTCTTGACTTGACACGGAGTGGTGGAAGTCAGAAGCATTTTCAGAACTGTTGAGAGTGCTTGTTGTCTTCCTATTTATTTACATGAGAATTCCACAAAAGCTTGAATGGGCAGATAAAGAAGAGGAAAAACATTCTTACCTGAAAGGCAAAACAACTGTTTTCAGAAAAAGCAAGAATAGTTTAATCTCATTTTCTCTTTTTCCTCTGCTTGACAGTGATAAACGCACAGAGACAAGAGAAATTTAGCTCCATTATATATCCCTGGGTAACTTCTTAGCAACTAATGCTACACTTAACCACAGGATAAAATTTGAAAAACACAGTGATATAAAGAAAAATTTCCAGTCTTCTGGAACCAACGCATAGAAAACATAATGTAAAACAACAGAGAAGACTACAACCAAAACATACAATCAAAATGAACTGATGTACATCAGAGAATGAATGAACAGTGCTTGTGAGGTGGATTTGGTTGGTTTTGGTTTTTTTGGTGCTGAGCATAGGCCAAATGTGGTGTTCTTCTTGGGCTGTGGAAATCCTACCTCTGCCTAAAAACATTTTTTAGTGGGTAAATGATGGGGAAGAATTTTTGCCAGAATTTGGCTAGATGTTTCACATTACTTATGTTGCAGATTTCCATTGTTGTGTGGCACATAATTAGCCACACTGAGTCTACACAGGAATAAATAATTCTCTGTGCCAAGACATCTTGTTTCCATACCAGCCAGCTGTTTGAAAATTGAAAGCCATAAAGACCCTTTTAGCTTATTAGTTAGAGCTTCCAAATAGAGGGTCTGTAGAATTAAGGGAGGGAACTGGATCAGCCATATGCATTATATTATATTATATTATAGCAGATTCCACCGTAGCTAACAGTTCACAAATATCTTTTGTTTCAAGACGTCATTTAAAGCCAGAGTTTTTATTTAGAGTCTTAAGCTATTTAAGGAATTTAAAAAGTGGGAAGACAGTAAGACCTCAAAATATTAGGTTAGCTGTCCTCAGAAATAACCTTTCTATTTGAAATAAATGTGTTTTTTGGACAGGCAAGCAGCGGATAGGGAGTTATTCACCCATCTGTGTCCTAAATACAACAGCTGGAATGGAATTAAAGGGGACCAAAACAGCTCTCGAGAAAGATAACTTTCAGCAACCTAAACTAACTTTCACTCCGGATTTCCTCAGAGTAGAATTTTGAGTATTTGTCATAACTTGAAACTGGTGGCAGCACCAAAATTACTACTGAGAAAGTGAAGGAAAATTAAGACCTTAAGGCATGGTTTCACAAATTCCTGTGAGTTGATTAATTGCCATTAAGTATAGACAGTAAATATTCAGATAACAATGGTTTCATCACTCCTAACAGATGCTAATTTTTAACCAAATGTGTTCAGTGGCCAGAGGTCACTTGTTTGGGTTTTTTTCTTCCCTAAATCAGTACAGATATGAACAGACCTAAAATATTTAGAGTTGGATTTTAAAGCCCGCTGAGACTCAAAATATAAATTGTACATAGCAGAGAATGCATTATTTTGCTCCTAAGGATACGGCAAATTATCTTCCCTACTGGTGGAGTCACACAGATTCCTTTGAACACACAGCTGCACCAAAAGAATTGTACGGCTTTTCTGTAGAATGAGCAGAAAAGCACTTAAATCCCTTTCTTTCCTACCGGGTTAGTGATTCGCATTTTATAGAGAGCTTACAATGTCCAGGATACCTTGGTGCTTTTGGTGTTTTTGTTTACAATTTACGGAGACAACTGAAACATAACTTCTAAAAATTGTCAAAACTCATGTGCAACTCTATCCTTTGGAAGAGAAAGTTAGTAATAGATGGCAAAAGAAATAATAATTTGTGATTGAGCAAGCATCCTGCTTCCACTTGCACCAAGAGGGATGCAGCTGCTTGAGCAGTGGTCTGATTTGTCCTCTAATCCTTAAACCAGGGTAAATTTTAAATCTGCATCATAATTCCTTACGTTAGTTGCCATGGTGATTTCTATCACTGTTTTAGGAGACAAGATTTCTATGGAAAAAATTTTTATGTAGTCTTTTGCTCTGTATGTTGTTTGTCATCCCCCTCCTAAATAGCATTTCAGTCCATTGGCAGGATTTGTCCAGGGTTATTTTGATTAACTTGGAGGGAGTTGGTTTCTGGCAGCTTGTTGGCTTGTATCTTACACTTGGTTGTTGTTTGTTTTGAAGGCACAGCTTGTTTTAGGAGACTGTGTGAGGAAAGATGATAGAGTATGCTGGCAAGTTCACACTTCTTTTACAGATTCTTTCATTTAAAGGAGGTGATCTGCCTATATGGTTCTGTGGAAGGGCACATGTAAACTGGAAAGGAGTAAAAATACTCTGCTGTGGCTTGCTCTGAGCTGCTGTGCTTGTGTGGAGAGTAGTTTAGTGCCTAAATGAGAACATTTGTAATAGTCCCTGGAATGTAACATTAATGCAGATAACAGTGACGCTCATGGTGCCGTTTGGAGCTTTTTTCGCCCACAGAAGTGGCGTTGGTCTCTTCCCAGGAATGAAGTGCAATTTAAAGAAGAAATGCTGTGGTGATTGTGAGAAGGATGGCATGGGGTGGACAAACACAGCAGAGAGAGTAGCATGGTTACTGGTCAGTTCTGGTTGATGCCAGTGTAGTTTTCTCTGAGTGACCAACAGTGTTAGGAGAGATCAGGAGGCTCAGTAGGAACAATCATGTCAGTTTTTATATCGCTTTCTCAATTGACACCAACTAAATCTGCTGATAAGTTAGCATTTAATTGGGCTATGACAGGGTGCATGAAGACAGTCTTAGCAAAAAAGTTAACTTTTAAGATTTATATTAGTGCTGGCACAATGATGCAATAATTTCTATCAGTTCTAATGCTTCTGACAGTTGATACTCTCTCCTGATAATGCAGTTCATTAACTTTGCCATATTCAAGTACAACTTGTTTTTAAAGAATTGTTGCCAATCAAAGCAAGTCTGCAACACCTTTTCCTTCTTTTAGTTGTACTGTGTATTTTTTCAAAGTCTTGCAGTTTTGGGACTAAGAAAACAGTTTATGTTTGGTCAGACACAACATACAGGTGTAAAGTTGTTCCTTTGAAATTGCCAAATGAGGAAATACTCATTTGTTCTCTAAGAATGTGTGGAACTGAGAGCTGGCACAGCGGTTGAGCTCTGTGTTATCTGTCTTGTCAAAAATGATGTTTGAGTCAGTATTAATACAAGATTTCCTATTGAATTTAATGTATGCAATTCAGAAATAGTGTGTGTATCTCAAGGGTTTGGATGGCCTGACCTGGCAAAGCCTTCTTACGTGTAATTTTAACACAATTGTTTTGTTTATTATATATGTTGTTTTGTGAAAACAAAACTATAAGTACAATCTCTTTCTGACTCTTTATTTTATTTTTTTTCAAAGTCAAAGAGCCTGTCACAACTCATGAGGTCTTTATAGCAATGATGATGCTCTTCTACATAGAAAACAATTTCTCTGGGAAAATAGAGGTTAGTCAAGTTGCTGTAAAGAGAACAAGGCAACCCTTAACTTGTAAATTACAAATTTGAACTGAATTTTTTTATTTGAAACGAGGCAAGATTCACAAAATGGCAAGGAAGAATTAAAAATCCTACTAACCAGAAGCCTAGACTAAAGGTATGTAGGAAGATTCATAAGCAGGTCTATGGCCTTTTTAAAATTTGTATAAATCTTTCAGGTCACCAAGGCGAACACCACAAGTGATAGGTGTGCTTTTTTAAAGGGTCTTGTGAACACATTCTCATTTATGTCCGCATTATTTTCATCTATATTTCATATACAAATTGTTGTGTCTAATGGTGCTTAATTTTTTTTCAAGTGGTTTTTAAGTTTTCCTTACCAATGATCAGATTCTCTGAGGGACTTGTGATGAGTGTCATATATGAAATTAGGTAATTGGCTTTTGCATATAAAAATCATCTTATAACCAAGTTAGTAGTTATTAAAGTTGTTAAGATAGTTAAATTGTTAACCCCCCCCCT